>CM077163.1:11476051-11714881 GCA_039583875.1 Platanthera guangdongensis
AAGGTTTTTTTCTATTCTTTTATTTTATGCCTGTGTAGTTAATTAAGATTAGACAACTTTCTGTTGGTGAATCCTATTTCTTGTTGCACCATGTATTCTATATGAAATTCGTTGTCGATGGTGTGGGGATTATAGGCATGGTAGGATGAGTGCCCCCACTGTAAGAATGGAAGCATAATCTCGTGATTCTGTGTATGGAGCACCGTCTTCTGATGGTATTCATACACCCAACCCAGGTCTTATGGGCCACTCCTTTCTACGCTTATCTTTTTCTTATTCTCTCCGGTCCCACCTGTACCGAGGAGTAATGGAAAAACAAGTTTGTGTTGTCGTAGCACCGACCACGTGTTGAAAGATTGCGCAGAATTTCAGCGCCAGTTGGAGGAGGATGATGAACCGGGTATCCGATTCATTCCATCCACCTCTCAATCAGCTGCCCCTTCTGATTCTGATGATATGCTCGCAAGCCACCACCTTGTCTATGGGGGACTGCTGCGGATATACCCATTAGACTTTCGCTGATGGGGTGACGACCTGTGGCATCGTCTCTCCCCATGCACTCTTCCCCTCTTGTTGATTCACCCCGGAGGAACCTGCACATATTTTCTCTGATGCTGTTGTCCTCCGCCTTCTTTGCAAGAATTATCTATCCCTATTTTTAGTGAGTCGGTTGATGATGTTCGGCCGGATTGTGATTCTGAGCCTGAGGATGTGCCCCTGTTTGACGAGGATATTATTTTCATTAATGGACAGTATTACGTCTTGGAACATGTGGACGCACCGAGGTGGGTTGTTGATGAGGAGATCCTCTTTGTTGAGGAAGTTTCCACTTCTTGATGGATGAGGAGGTCCAAACCACCACCGAGGACCTCGAGCTCGTGGATTCCCCTCGCCATGACTCATATGACGTCGTCGATGATCTATGTCGGGATCCTGCTGGGAGTGAGACCGGGACCACTCCCCCTATTTCTGATTCTTTTAGTTATTCATCTCCTTTATTTCTTGATCCCATTTCTGTATCTGAGCATGTGCGGGTTGAGTCTTCGCAGGTGCTTCAGGAGGACTTGGAGCTTTCAGCTCGAGTCATGGATGATAGCATCCTCTTTTGCGAGGAGGTTGATTCCTCCTCTATTGAGGAAGCTCCATTCATCGCTTTTCCTCCTGCAGACTCCCTGTAGACGATACCTTGCTAGACAAGGATTTATTTTGTGATAAGATGAGCGAGGACCAGTGCTCCTCTTCTTCTTATTTCTTATTTCCTCTACCTGTGTTGGGCAGGTATGATTATTTAGGTAGAGGGATAACTGCTCTATCACCGTATCGGTACTTGCTACCGCAACGGATATTAGGCCAGTTACCTGTGCACTTTTTATTACATAGACCTATTAGCTAGAACTGTTTAGAATGTAATAAGTCGTGCTGGGATGACAATAACCCCAGTACTTATCTTTCATTTTCTGCATTTTGTTTTTCATGTCTATTAGTTTTAGTATTTCTTTGTAGTTTGTATATTTTGTTTTGTTTTTGCGGAGCTCACCCCTGCAGGTATTCATAGCAAATCGCGCATTGCGGGGTTGTGATTCTTCGTATGACAGACCTGCTTCAGGTTTCCATGCGTCTTCTGGTATGCTCACTAGCTGAGCATTGGGTAACCTCTTCCCTTAGCTCTTTATGATTTTAATTTCTCCATCATATGATGTGTCGTTTAGTTTAAGTCGGGGGGAGAGCCAGTTTTGTTACCTTTTGCACGTGCACATCTCATGCGCATACTAGAAGCCTTTATAGTTTTATTTTGATTAGTTCATTGCACTACACACCACTGCACCCACATGAGCGTGTGCTTAGCTTTTTGCGTGCTGCGAGTTAAACTCGTTTCTTTTGTATGATTTGGGAAAATTATGGTGCTGACATAGGATTGTGAGATGGAGTAAAATGTTGACCTTGCTGTGCTCCTAGTCAACTGCTCTCGTCTCGTGTAGAAATTCGAGTAGATTTAATTTTTCTGTATGCTTTTAGTTTTATATTTTTCTAATTGCGTAAATACTTTTTCTTCTACTCAAAAAAATTGGTGATTCCGGTGTGAATCTGACGGTAGCTTAGGGATGTGTGTAGACGGCCGTTAGGTTCGTATTGCTAGAGTCGGGAGGATGGATAGTCTTTCTCGTTGGCTAAGAACTTGCCCCAAGCTATTCTTGAAGCATGGGTATAGGTTAGTTCACTTGCATGAGCGTGATGTAGGCCATCATTTTGGCCCGATTGAGCTTTGTACCATTCCTAACGTCTTATCCTCGCTAGCCCCGTTGTGCCTACCCCTCCTTTTGATTCAGCTCCACCATGATTTCACCAAAGCCTCATAGCCAATCCTAGTCGCACACCCAAGTCGAGCTTTAGAGTTTTACATTTTTCATGTTGGGGTGTTGATGTGGTGCTGTTACATGTGAATATGTGGATGTGCTCCAAAGCTTATATTTGCTGAAATTGTTAAAAGAGAAGAAATTGGAAAAAGAAAAAGAAAAGTTAAAAAAAATTGATGTTAATTGTGAAAAAGTGAAAAGTAAAAGTAAAATTGAAAATCCTATTTGAGATGTGATTATATTTGGAGTAGGTAGTGCACACACCCTTATATTAAAAGTTAAGTCTGGAGGTGTGGTGTACCTGCTTATATTGTGGTTAGCAGTTGGATTCTTTCTTTGATAGCTCATTTGGGTTTGGTGCATAGCCATTCTTATTTATCATTGTTTACCTCACCGAAACCCAAGTCTCATCTATTCACCTAAAGTCCTACTGATTCGTGTGTGAACCAAACCAGTGCCGTGGAGAGAATGCAAAAGGGCAAGCATATGGTCACCGACATTGGTGGATTCCTTTGGAGGTTATCCCGAGCCCCGATCTTTGGCAATGCTCGCCTAGCGATTAGTCTACTTTCTCCTTACGCGTGACCGGATGATTCACCGTGATTCCATTTTTGAGTAATAATAAAATGTTGATACGCATTGTGAAAAGTATAAACTATTTTGTATACTTAGAAATTTCTTCTATTATATTTTTACGCGTGCGAGCATGCGACTTCGCATGGTACTCTGTATCGCAATTTCCTTGTTAGCTAAATCATTTTCCCTATCTGCTTAGATTTTGTTTGCTCGGGACGCGCAAACAGTTAAGTTTGGGGGTGTGATGAGTCCATGTTTTATACCTATTTTCGGACTCATCTAGGCTTGTTTTCCTTCGCTTGCACTTCACTTTTAGTTTGTTATCGTATATATTTCATCTTATCTTTATTGCCATAGGAAGTGCACACTTAGGCACATGGTTGTGTATTTTTGTACTTTTATTGTTTGTACCCCTTATTGTGCTCGTCTGGAATGTCTGCACATATCAGTGCTTGGTACATGGTTCGTGTGCGTGTTTCGGGGACATTTGGAAGCAGGAATACTGCTCACGCTTATCGGATATAGTGCGCACGACCACTGGTCGTGCGCCACTGGTCGTGCGCAATGTTCCCTGATTTCCAGAATCTGTCTGGGGTATGCGCACTATCACTGGACACAATGCACACGACCACTGGTCGTGCGCCACTGGTCGTGTGCATTGATTCCATATTTTTCCAAAATCTGCCTGGGGAAAACGCACTACCACTGGACATAGTGCGCACGACCACTGGTCGTGCGCCACTGGTCGTGTGCATTAAATTTCTGCAATCTATAAATTCGCAGGTTCCGCCCTAATTCCGGATCGCTCGACATTTCTCCGCCATTTTCGTCTCCGAGGAGGGATTCCGCCATCCTCCTTCAATCTCCACCCTAGGGAGGTGCTCCGGGCAAACTTTCACCGCCAAATCCAAGTCGGAGCTTCCTCTCGGCCTCCTCCTTCATCTTTGAGCTTCAAGAAGAGCTTGACCTAGCTTTCTCCATCAAGCTAGGAGAAGTTGTGCCATCCTCCACCGGATCGTGACACGAAGAAGACGGGCCATTGGAAGGTGGTGACAGCCCTTCTCTACCCCGGACGCAGTTGAGGACCGAGCTTGGACGCGGATTGATAACCCGACAATTCCAACCGTGAATCCTCAGCAAGACTTCGGATTCGGTCGATTTCGCACACTTTTCTTCTCTTGTTGTTGATAGTTTAGTTGAACTCTTTATATTTGATGAAGCTATGCTTAGTGTAATATACTTTTATGTGTGATCATGTCTATGTGATTGTATATTTTCGTTATATTTACTTGAGGTGTGCCCATATTCCATCCACCACCATCCACCCTTGTCGTTCTAGCAATTGCTAGAAGCGTGCATAGTGAAGAGGTGCTCACGACCCTCATTCCGCCATTCTAACCACCTCATCCGCAAGCCTACTCGTCCATCCGCCTAGCGATTCGGTGCATAGCGGCCCGACTAGTCTTCCATCCCGGCCTGGCGAAGCATCGCATAGCGGCGTTGCATAAGAGTAGTTGTTAGCCTTTATTTTCTTTGTCCCGCAATATCAAACCCTCATCGTTACCCTATACCACGACCCTAAGGACTTTAATCTCAAGTCCTCCTCGAAATTAACTCCACCTTACTGTGTTTCTTGAGAGATCGATACTTGGGAAAACTCGTCCATTTTATATTACTTGTGCGACCGGTTCACTGCCGTGATCTTTAGCATCATAGCGTAGGAAATTTTTTTTCCCAAACGGAGCCGAAGCTGCCTGTTTTTTGCGCGGAATTTGTGGGTCCGGGTTTCCGGATGGAACCGGAACCAATAGAAAGCGTGAATGCATGGGCCCGTGCAAAAATGTATGTCAGACTCCCAAAATGTGTGAGCCCCACATGCCTTTTAACGGCAGATCCAAGCTCCCAGATCCATATTTGAAACCGGGAGTCAGATCCAATAATTTCCCGTTTTTTGCAAGTTTTTTTCCGCACAATATAGGAGTAATTTTTTTGTTTTCTCAGAGCAGATGCAATGATAAGATATTTTAAATTTTATTTTTTTTTTATTAAACTTTTCTCCTCCAATAAATCAGATTAAATCGCCGCAATCCACTTCCCGACTTTTATTTTATGGCAAAATTTTGTATACGTTAAGCGTATGATGTGATGGTCCGTAAATAAATAGGCACCTATTATCTTATTTTTCGCGCTCCCTCCCGCTTCTCCGTCAATTTGGGCGGAAAACTCCTCTCCCAAAAACATCGTTGGAGCCGACGACATAGCTGCGAGATCCAGATCCATCCATAGCTGCTCCCTCTCCGGGAGGACACCGTTCTTACTCTTCCCACTTTCAGCTGCTCGCGCTCATTTCGGAAACATAATAGTTTTTGTGATGGCGCCACTTACCCGGTAGCCGACACCTAGATGCAGCTTCTCCTAATGGAGAAAATCGCTTTTCTTCACAATCCCCTCCGATCATCTACAAAGATCTGCCTCCGACATATACAGGTTCTCTACCTTCTTCAACTTCACATTGAACACATGAAGTTTTTGATTTTTCTTTTAGTAAATCATCTTACGCTGCACTACGAACTTGTAATTTCTGAATCAATTAACGCAAATGGGCAGTGATTTGACAACGCTTCAAATGAAACAAGAAACAAATCACTATCGTCTTCGGGAACCACTGTAAGAAATCATCTACTCCTAAAAAGTTTCTTGTATAATGTTTTGAGGTTCCATTTGAGTGTAAGTTTGGGGAAATTTTTTTAGGGTATGCCCGTTATATTTCGTGGTTTGTTGCTTTGAACTGTAATTATATAATTTTTTGAAACTCTAAATTTTAACTGTAAGTATTCATTTTGAACTGTAATTCAAAGAAGAAATTTACAAGTTCGTTGTAAAGCTTCATCCTATGTATATTTTTTGATGAATATAATTTTTTTATAATGTTGATGTTTGTAAAATCCGGGCCGATCAAATTGTCTAATATTTTTTATATTCATGTGTTATAACTTTGCAGTTTTGTTTTGAACTGTAATCAGTAATTCTTTTGGAACTGTAACTTTCAACTGGAATAATTATGGTGATTTTTAACTGTAATTATAACTTGTTTCTATAGGCTAATTTGTTCTCTCTTTTGCAAACACCATAAATTTCGTTTTTGAATTTAGGTTTGAATAACATCAAACTAGTATTCTTGTTTTGAACTGTAATTCAAATAACAAATTTGTACTGTATATATGTTTTGAGGTTGTCAATCTTCATCCCATGTTAAATTTTAGGATAAATATAGTTGTGATGTTTCATGTATCTCTATTTTTGTGGAATGTTGATGTTTGAAAAATTCGTTCGGTCCAATTGTCTAATATTTTTATATTCATATGTTATAACTTTTGTTTTTGATTTGAACTGTAATCAGTAATTCTTTCGGAACTGTACTTTCAACTGGAATAATTATAGTGATTTTGAACTGTAATTATAACTGGTTTGCATAGGCTAATTTGTTCTCTCTTTTGCAAACACCACAAATTTATTTTTTGAAGTTTAGGTTTGAATAACATCAAACTAGTAGTCTTGTTTGAACTGTAATTCAAATAACAAATTTGTACTGTATATATGTTTTGAGGTTGTCAATCTTCATCCCATGTTAAATTTTAGGATGAATATAATTGTGATGTTTCATGTATTTCTATTTTTGTGAAATGTTGATGTTTGAAAAAATTCGTTTCGGTGCAATTGTTTAATGTTTTTATATTCATATGTTATAACTTTACTGTTTTGATTTGAACTGTAATCAGTTATTCTTTTGGAACTGTAACTTTCAACTGAAATAATTATGGTGATTTTGAACTGTAATTATAACTTATTTGGAAACAAAAAAACTTTTCTGATATAGATTGTGATTTTTTAAAGAACCATGTTGTGTTTCTGATTGTGCACTCGGAGGAAGAGTCTTATATAATGTATTGTAATTATGCACACCGGATCGGATTTAGTGTGCGAAAACAACACTTTACTTACTGGACACATACAAGAACTATCAAAGTCAGAGAGTATAGTTGTTCAAAATCGGGAAGTAAGCTCATAAAGTCATCACCCAAGAAGTACCACAAATTAGATACACGCACCGGTTGTCTTGCTTGTATCCATTTCCATTCTGATTCAGATGGCAAGAATTGGAAAGTAACCAAATTTGTCGAGGAACACAACCACCCGCTGACAACAGAGAAAGAGAGTCATTTGTTGAGATCTTGTCGTTCTATATCTGAAATGCAGGGTAATCTTATGAAAAGCTTGACTGGGGCAGGTATTAAACCTATTGATGCATACAACTTTATGTTGGATGAAGCCGGAGGACCTGAAAATATTGGTTTTTGCAAGAAAGATGCTTTTAACTACATTCAACGTCAAAGAGCAACTTTAATTGAAAGCGGCGACGCAACTAACTTACTTCACATATTACAAGAGAAACAGTCAAATGATAACATGTTCTCGTATTATGTTCAAACAGATGAGCAGAAAAGGTTGACGGGTTTCTTTTGGATGGATGGTCATAGTAAACTGGATTACGATTGTTTTGATGACGTTTTAATTTTTGATACAACATATCGTTTGAATAAGTATAATCTTGCATGCGCTCCTTTTATTGCGGTGAACCATCATTGGCAGAACATTTTCGTAGGGCGGCTTTCATTGTGGAAGAAACTATTGATTCGTTCTGTTGGGTTTTTGAGTCATTATTGAAGTGTGTTGGTAGCAAGGAATCCATAACTATTTGTACAGATCAAGACCAAGCTATGTCTACTGCTATTAAGCGAGTGTTCACCAAGACTCGTCATCGGTTGTGCCAATGTCACATCTGCAAAAAAGCACCTTATAAAGTTCCTAGCTTTAACAGCGATAGTAGCATTCGGGTTTTTTTCTATCGATGCATGACGAAATGTGATGGAGACATTGAATTTGATAGATATTGGCATGAGATGATCATGAGAGGAAATTTGCAGGATAATAGATGGTTGAATGATTTGCAGAACGTAAAGAGGAAGTGGTCTACTGCATTTAATAAGGATGTGCTCGATCTTGGAATTTTATCAACCCAGAGAAGCGAATCGGCTAATAATTATTTGCATGGGTGTTCTAAAGGCACTGGTTCTCTAGTAGAGTGTTTTCTTGACTTAGAAAGACTTGTCGCATCATGGCGTAGGGGTGAGTGTGAGCAAGATTTCAAAAGCAAGCATGATGTGGTTACCTTGAAGCATAAGAAATGTGTTTGTCTGAAGCACGCATCAAAACTATACACTGCAAAAGTGTACGCTGTTTTTGAGAAGGCATACACAGAGGGGGCGCTTGGATTAAGCATTGTGGATGAAACACAGTATGATGATGAGCACATGTTGTTTGTAACAAAGAATTGTGATGGTTCCGAGGATGACAAGAGATGGTATGTAAACTTCAACTCAATCACATTTGATTCAGATTGTTCGTGTAGAGGATTTGAGACCAAAGGGCTACTATGTCAACATATTTTAAGAGTCTATAATTTGAGGAATGTAAAGCAAATTCCACTGAAATATGTGCCCAAACGATTCACTGTTGATGCAAAAATGGTCATGTACCTTCCTAATATACCATCTATTACAGAGTATGATTTAAACAAGATATTCAGGAACCACCTCATGCGTTCTAGTTACAATTTAGCTACACGCATTGAGAACTGCAAGTCTGCAAAAATTCACGTGATGAAAGTTATGAATGAGTTGATAAAGTATACTGATGAGATGTTGGATAAAAATGAGAGGGAAAAGAACGGATTTGTAGAAGAGGGAAATTCTAATAATCCCCCAACTATTTTGGATCCACCTATAAAACGACGAAAAGGTGCAAGCAATGCTCGTATGAAGGATCACTGGGAACGAGAGACTAACAAAAGACGTACTTATTTAATAACTTTTTCTTTATTTTTCATGATGTAGTTTACCTCATTTATTAGTAAGGAATTATGCTAATGTTTTTCTTCTATTGACTTGTAGGGAAAAAAGGTTTGACCCAATTCTTTTGATATTGTTGGTGATGATGACCCAAGCCTGTGTAAGGAGTTATACTTTTTGGGTGATTGCAGTGACAAACACCATTCAAGTAGTAATGCATGTTATTTCTGGAACTACAAATGTACTCAGGTTTTTGGACTGTAACTAATATGGTTTTTAAAACTGCAATTGTTAGTAGTACTGTATCTTGCAGTACGATTACAGTTAAATTTTTTGAACTGCAATTGTAGCAAATATATTATTTTTTGGGAGATTAGCTGACCAAACAATTTGCTTGTGGGAGATTAGCTGAGCAAGAAATTTACAGTCTGTTTACTATCCAACACAGACTACAAAATTACAAACCAATTATCATTGTAATTACAAATATACTTTACAGTTCCAAAATATAAATCAAAATTATATTAACGGCAAATACCAATTATCATTGTTATAATTTGTAGTTGCGGTTGCTCCTACAGATTACGGTTAGTTTAAACCAACATACAGTTCAAATTTAGAGTTCGAAATATCATTATAACCGAATGACAACAAATATTTAATGCTGCGCAAAAACTAAAATTAATGTTTAATGTGAACTAATTTCAGAAAATGTTGCAAGTAAATCCGCAGCAATTTCGGCCCGGAATTTTGTCGTCTCAGCAGGCCAAGAAGAACATTCATTCCAGGACATAGAGTCGTTTGATAGTCCCACCTCCATAAATTTTAGAACAAATATGCCGCAATCATCTCCATTTGCTTGTTGAGGTAATCCAACAACTTCAACTATTGGCCAATCTTCAATGCCAGATGGAAGAGCTTTGGTTGGCTCTTCATTGAGTAATTTTACCTGCAAGATAATTCATATAATTAATAAATATTTAAAATTTTTAAAGTTAGTTCATTGTTATTTTTTTCAAATCTTACCAAGCCTGGTAGACCTGAACGGTGACGCTTTGATTTCATCGAGTCGTAAAACTCCCATTTCAATTCCTTTATGCGGCAGACCAATAATGCCCAATGATTTGTTAGGTGGCATGACATGATAATTACCTCACTATTTTTGACACTGAGTCTTGTTAAATGGCTAATTAAACACCTAGTATTTTGGGTATTCATTCTCCTGTAATACTGTGGAGCAACGTTAGTAAACATAAACGCAATGTGTAACATAAGTTATAAAACTTTGATAGTGTACTTACAGCATAATCCGATGAAACATAAAGAAAACTCTTTTGATTCCCCTTTGATAGCTTCAGTTTGGAACTAAGTGCCAATGCATATGCATTTAAATGTGTATTGTGCAACCAGCGACCTTCAAGTAAGTCATCCATTCCTCCTCGCGTCATCAAGATGTTTCCACTTTTGAAAACAGTGTCGGAACTGAAAATAACAAATAAAAAAGTAACTATGACGCATGGTTTTATAAAAAAATATAAATTATATACAAGAGCGGTATTACCTTTCTGTGAATTTTTCCAACATAGTATCTATAATCTTACGCTTTGCAGCTGATATGTATGGTTTGCCTGGATAACTATGCTCCACTTTTACCTTATATTTGTCTTTCAAAGGTCTATCTATTTCTTTCTTTTTTCTAGAAATTCTAGTCTTCACATTTTTTACTAGACTACTAATAAGAATATTATCCTCCTTTTCCGGTTTTATTTTCACTATAGAAAGAGGTGGATTTTGAACAGAATCAGTTTCTGGAGGCGGCGAAGATGTTGGACTAGTTTTTTGTTGTTGCGGCTGCGGTCGACTATAAGAACTGCCTTCCAATCTTACAAACCATGATTCACAAAAAAAATTTAAGGAGTCCACCCCCTTCTGGACTTCCGCTTTAATAAATGATTGTAGACGGACCTCTACTCCTCGCCACCCCTCGTCAAATAAGGATTCTTCAGCTCTCATTCTTTCCTGATTCCTTACCTTCTTTGTCATTTCTTTCCTATTCTTCCTCAACAACTTCATTTCTTTTTTAGTAGCAACTCGTTGTTCTTCAGTACTGACAACATAATTGTCTATCTCAATTTTTAACTCGTAATCAAATTCTTCCTCTTTGGTATCCTTCTTCTTCTTCTCCACATGTTCGAAGTCTGAATCATCCTCTTCTTCTGTCAGTAAACATTCCTGTGTTTTCAGAATGTTCAAAAACTTGAGTTTTACCTACAGTACAACCAACAAAAAAAGTTTTCAACACACTGTAATTAAATCACATTACATCTACAGTATTTATTTAAGGCTTACTGACCTCATATAACGTACGCAGTTGGGTAAGTAAATTAAAGCAAAATTATGCCCGATAACTTTTCTTAGCTGACCACCTACAAATTCTTGGTCTTGCCATATCATGAACAACCATTTGGACATTTGTGTGTTCGTATAGCCAAACCTAGAACCAAAAATAGTATGAATACAAAAGAAATAATATAGAGAGCATGCATTGCAATTTACGCTCCTTACCAATAATATAGTTGCGCAACCCTCCAGGTATCCCAAATTTACACTAACTTTCTTTACTACGTTAGCTTGACTTAAAGCGTCAACCTGTGATAGCAAAAACCGATGTATTGCCTTCGGCCAGTTGTACTCTACGAAGGTTAATAAACAATTTATTTTATTCAAGGAGACCGGGATCTTCATCCCTTTCAATGGAAAGCAGAAAACATTCACTAAATATCTGACTAGGATATCCACTCTCCTGCTCTCCAACATCGGAGACCAATCTTGATCAGCGAGATCATGAATTTCGTCAATCAAATATTTATGCGTTAAATCAATGCAGGGCAGTCTAATAACCATAAAGTCTTTTCCGCGGTTCGGTAGACCCAAGATCAGTGCCACCTCATTAACAGTAAATTTCAAGTAGTTATTTCCTATCAAAAAAGCATGTTTATTCCTACTAAATGCTCTTACAAGAACATAAAGTAATGAGATATTTTGAGGTAACTAGACATCTCAAACAACTGAAGAACACCAACTTCCCTCAAAATCCGCTTAGAGTCCTCCTCCAGAACATCTAACAAAGGACGTGCATTCATTTTGAAAGTCGAAACAGCACATCTACAGTTCAGATAGTTACTACCAGACACTACAATAAAAGTTTCGAATTAGCACATATATGTAGAAATACACCTCATATAATGTGTAAGTGCTCTTACTTGTTGTTTTGAACAAAAGAGATCTTCTAAATTAGATGGACTTTGTTTGAGATCACCTATGGAGAAGATGTATTACAAGAAAATAAACATAATGTTTATTTTGAGTGGAATTACAGTTGTAAGTTCCATTTGTAATTCTGAGTGGAACTTACAGTTGTAAGTTCCACTTGTAATTACGAGTGGAACTTACAGTTGTAAGTTCCAGTTGTAATTATGAGTGGAACTTACAGTTGTAAGTTCCAGTTGTAATTATCAGTGAAACTTACAGTTATAAGTTCCAGCTGTAATTACGAGTGTAACTTACAATTGTAAGTTTCAGTTGTAATTATGAGTGAAACTTACAGTTGTAAGTTCCGGTTTTATTTGTATTAAAACTTTACAGTTCTAAGTTCTCGATTGTTTACAGTTCCATTCTTGTAGTATCAGATATCCTAGTTCTTGACTGTTTACAGTTTCAATTTTAATTATAAGGGGAACTTACAACTATAAGAACAGGAGATGCAAACAAACTTTAACTGATATTTGTTAGTACAAGACTGGAACTCGAAATAATATAGGACTAATAACTGGAATAGTGAAACATCATAAAAAAATTAACTGAGAGTGTATTTCTCAGGGAAGAAAGCTTGAACCTACAACTGGAATATCTAGATGATTGGAACTGTAAACAACCCATGAACTGGGATAGCTGCTACTACAAGAATTGAACTGTAAATAATGGAGAACTTAGAACTGGAAACCTAAACCCATTAAAAAAAATTGAACGAGACAATATAGAAGTCCAATTTACAAAAAAATAAGTTTTGCTGAGATCTCAATTTTTGCTTCACCGGAAAAGTACAAAAAAAAAAAATCTTTAACTGGGAGACCATTTCTCATGGTAAGAATTATTGAACCTATAACTGGAATATCTTGATGATTAGAACTGTAAACAACTCATGAACTGAGATATCTGCTAGTACAAGAATTGAATTTAAATAAGCGAGAACTTACAACTAGAAAGCTAAACCTAAAAAAAAATAATTAAACAAGACGATAGAAGTCCAATCAACCTTAGGACTGTAAAACAAAGAAAAACATTACTAAGTTTTTTGAGATCTCATTTTTTCCTACACAGGGAAGCACCAGATAAAAATAAAAAAAATACCTAAAACTCAAGCTTGGTATTTTGTATCTAAGAGAAGAATGCTTGAACCTCGATTGAAGATGGAGCAACAGGAATAATGGTTCGAAAGCAGACCAGCGATTACTGCTTCGCCGAAAAAATAAGCTTTATTATCATGCGAAACATAAATCGACTAGGTTTTCGGGGGGAGAAGCCGGAGGAAGAGTCGAAGCGTACCAAAATCCTGCAATGGCGGCAAGGTTGGAGTAGTTCTTCTCAGAGGAGAAAGGTTGAAGGCCGGATGAAGATGGAGCCATTCGACGTTTCCTCCGTTCGACGTTTCCGCTGTTCGAAACGTTTCCGCCGTTCGAAACGTTTCCGCCGTTCGAAACGTTTTGAAGAGGGAGAAGACAATGTTTTTGGGAGCGCGAAAAATAAGATAATAGGTACCTATTTATTTACGGACCATCACATCATACGCTTACCGTATACAAAATTCTCTCTTATTTTATTGCCTTTCTCCAGTGTCCATTTGACTTTTTTAAGTTTGACTGTTCATGGTAAAAAAGGATCGCATGTGTTGAAACTTGAACCCACCGAAATAAAATAAAAAAGAAAATAAAGAATAAAAACATAAATTTTGAAGTTGAATCGGACGTCGAGATTGTTACCCCCCGCTCCTGGGAGCTAGCAACCCAAAAATTATTTATCGTGAAGGCATTCTTTTACATTTTTAAATGACGATTGTTAACCGCAACCCGTTATTGGCTAGCCCCATCCCAAAATTTCATAATTTTTCGCGTCTTTTCGAAATACGACTTATACAAGCAATTTTAGGAAAAGTGCTCAACAAAAAAGTTGTAGATCTCGTCGAGATCTACAAATTTCGTGTTGATCAATTTTCCTAAAAATGCATGTACAATGCTTACTTTGGAAATATGTCTAAATTCTGCGCCTTTCAGAAATACTTCTTGTACATGCAATTTCAGGAATAGTGTTCAACACGAAATTTGTAGATCTCCCCGAGATATACAACTTTCGTGTTGAAATTTTTTCCTGAAATTGCATGTACAAGGCGTATTTCAAAAAAACGTGAAAAGTTATGATATTTTGGGGTGCGACTAGCCAATAACGGGTTGCGGTTAACAATCGCCTTTTAAATTTATGCATAACATTTTTTTAGGAATTTTTTTTTGGTCCGCCTATCGGACCTAAAGGAGGATCTGCGGAACCAATGAAAATCCAAAAATTAGTGGGGCCCACGGTGCACAGATTTGCTATGCACTGCAGACCTCACAATTTTTTGTCTTTTCCTGCATTTCATTGGTGGGGACCTTCTTTGGACAAATTTTCGGACTAGCCCCCATAATAATCAAAAGTATCAAAATAGCCCTCTTCTAAAAAGCCTTCTCATTATAGCCTCTTTTTACTGATATGGCAGCATAGTGGGCCTGACGTCAGGTTATGTCGGCAGTTTGTTATACATTGGAGAAATTCAAAATTAATTTAAATGGTTAGAATTCAACATCCCCATCCACCACTGTTTGTAGGTTTTAATTTTATATATACCCATGTACTCATAGCTGGTTTTAATATATTAAAAGTGTGTGTAATTTTTAGTCCCACATTGCTTTGAAACTTTTTTCAGCAAGCTTGAGTGTCTATAAAAGAAAACTTATGCCATCATATCTAACCACATCAATAAGGCTTGCATATCTTTTCACACGGATTTGCTCTCACTACAGCCTGCAGGTTAGTAATTTAATATTTTAAATGCTTAGTTATTAATAAATATTGTATTTCAGTAATATTTTAATTGTTTTTATAATAATTTAAATATTTAGTTTTTAATAAATGTTTTTTTAATATTCAGTGATTTTGAGCTGTTATAATCATGTCTGATGCCGTTGAACTTGAACTTGATGAATGCGACGTATATCAACAATAAGGATTAGATTTTGATATAAATGAAATGGACGATAACAACAGTGACGACTCGTCTGATAACGATGATGATGAAATTTTTTTTGAAACCCAAAATAGAGTTAAAGAAATCTTTGAACAATCAATTTCAGTTGATCGTAGTTGGGTTGATCGCATAATTGTTGATAATTCATTTATTCAATTTACGAGAATAATAAAAGAATGGGTGGTAGAAGAAGATTTTGATGGAGAAATTTCACAAAATAACCAAATCATGGACTTTGTAATACCTCACTATTTATAAGTCGGAACCTTTTTTCAGAACAAAATGGGAGATGCACTGCACTATCAGCGCTTGGTCTATCCAGAATCATGAACAATTTAAAACCTTTCAGTCAAATCAGAGTATATTAGTTTTAGTATGTTTCGAGAACATGCATCATAGTCGACCATGTTCATGGAAACTAAGGGCTATTGTTTCCAAAAAACACGGAGGTGCTTGGTTGATTTCAAAAATTTCTGACTCGCATATATGTACAAATGCGAGCATACAAAATGATCACAGACAATGCACTGCAAGGTTTATTAGAAGATTTATTACTCCTGTACTTCGAGCACAAATAGACATTAAACCAACCGAGATACGATGTCGGATAAATGCAAAATTTAATATCTTGATGAGCTATAAAAAAGCATGGGATGCCAAACGAAAAGCTATTAAATCTGGTTTGGGGGTTGGTTTGAATCCTATAAAATTCTACTTCGATATTTAGATACAGTATGCATGTATAACCCCAGTATAATTTATGATGTTTGTACTTCTGCAAACAATAAATTTCAAAGATTATTTTGGGCTTTTGGCCCCTCAATTGAGGGATGGGGTAGCTGTCGACCTGTTCTTAGCCTTGATGGTACATTTTTATTGGGTCATTTCCGGGGTACTTTGCTGATAGCTGTCGGTATAGATGCTAATAATGGACTTTTTCTGTTAGCATTTGTTGTTGTTGAATCAGAATGTAATGAATCGTGGGAATGGTTTTTAAATCGACTAAAAGTGTTGCTTCAAGTTATTGCTTGTCGTCCAAATCTTTGTATTATTAGTGACAAACACGCATACTTAATTCGAGGAGTTGCATCTAAGCTTCCATACGCAAAACATATGCACTGTTTGTGACATTTGCGTGAAAATTTTAAAAAGGCCGTTAGAGGTTTTGGGTTAAATGGAATTGATATAATGTGCGATAAAATGTACTGGGCGGGAAATGCATCAAATTTTGTAACATTTACAGAAAATATAGAGCATATTAAAATTGTTGATCAGAAAGCATATGATTGGTTGGTGGCTAGAGATGTTGAAAAATGGACTTTATTATATGATGGTGGCGCTTGATATGGCACTATGACGACAAATGCGAGCGAAAGTTTCAATGGAGTACTTAAACGAGCGAGAGGGTTACCCATACAAGCATTAGTATCAGCTATATTTTATCACTGTATTGCATTATTTCTTAAAAGAGGTGAAGATGCGCTAAAATGGAAAAGCGATGGAGTGTCCAGATTTGTGCCTAAAGTATTGACAATGCTAGGTAACCGAGAAGCAGCTGCAAGAAATTTATGTAGGTCGGTCCAGATAAATCGCACTGAATTTTCATGCTACGATGATAAAAATATAGCACATCGTGTATTGCTTTCTGATGATGTATGCTCATGCAGTTGTCATAGTATGATCTTATATCATGTCTCTTGTACTCATATAATTGCTTCACTTGCATCTAAACGAGTTTCACATGAGAGGTTTGTATTGGACTTTTATATAATATCAAGTTACAAAAATACATACAGTGGAAGTTTTTATGGAATTCCAGATATTACTGGGTGACAATCATTAGATGCAACACAAGGTATTATTGAGCTTCAACCACCCACTTTAATACGAAGGACTGGACGCCTTTAAACTCATCGACATCATAATACAATGGATGAGCGCATTGATCACAGTAATAAAAAGTGTGGCATTTGTAAAGAATTGGGACACAATCGATCAACATGTCCTACAAATCCAGAAAATCGAAGGTAATAATTTATTTATTTTTTAAATTTTTTTTTGAACAAACAATCTAATTAGAAATTTGTAATATTTTTTCGTCTAATTTTTTCAGGCGTTATGGAGAATGCACTAGCTGCAGCAAGGAAGAAATCGTTGGCTCTTTTATTACGTTTTGGAAGAGTTTTGCTCAGTGGTATTGTTTTAATTTTGTTCAGTCTGTATTTGTTGTTTTTTTACTCGAAACCTTTATGTTACTTTGGATGAGTTTTTGCAATTATAATGAGTGAATTTTCATGATGATATCAATAAATAGGCTGGACCCGTCGGAGATTGATTGGGAATGCACTGAGTCTTGATTTGCTAATTTTATTATTTTTGAGTCTGTTGGAACCCCAGTAATGATTTGGACAAGGATCACTATTAGGTTTGCTTAGACTGACCCAAAATGTATAGTCATGGGTCATAGGTTTATTTCCATATTTGCCTTAGAAGAATTCCAAGAAATGCAGTTGTCAGAAAATCAGTTCGATGATAGTCGAACTCAGTTCGACGAACGTCGAACTCAGGTCGACGAATTATGAGTTCCTTCTCTGAACTCAGGTCGACGAACTCTGGTCTCAAGTAAGAAGTTTAGCTCGACGAATTCCAGCAGAGCTCGACGAACTCCGAGCTCTGGTCGACGATCGCTAAACTCAAGATCAACAAAGGAACCAGACTGTATCGACACACAGAAGAATTGTGTCAACACACAGAATGTCCGTCGACACCAACTGTGCCGACACCTGAAGCCAACTGAGTCGACACACAAGGCTTGAGTCGACACACTCAAGACAGCTCGACGAACTCCAAGTTCAGGTCGACGAATTATGCGCAATCAATTACAGTTGGCAGAATTAATTAAGGATTAATTACAGTCAACATTCCCAGTGATAATAACCGTTCAAACAGACAGTTACAGAAGAATTAATTATGGATCAATTCCCAAAGCATCTTCTACTCTCGGTAATGTTTCTTCCGCCATCAAGACTAAGGAATTCAAATGTCCATATAGAAGAAGAGATAGACAGACAAAACAAGACACACAACACAGAGACAGGAATGTGAAAAGAAGAAGACTGGCAATGATTAACAAGTAGAACACTGAGGCCAATATCATCAAAGGAGATGACTGAATGTTTCCACAAGGGTGGAAATGCGGTGGTGTACTTGGCTACACACCAGGAGAAGATAAAAGCACAAGTGGATGACATGGCTGTGAAGCAAGGTTATGTTCTTGAAAATCAGATAAGAATGAATGACAACCTTACTGCATCTCACAATGCAATAGTCACAGAACTGAAGAATCTAGCTGCAGGGCAGACTCCAGCTATAGCAAAGACAGATTTTGACAAAGTATTCCTAAAAGAAATCACTGCTCTTAAGACTGCCATCCAAGATTCTCAAAAGTTGATCACTGACAAACTCCAAAGGTTAAAACCTTTCTTTAAAGATGGAGTAAATTATTTGGATACTCAAGTAAGATTTCAGAAAGATGATGTCAGAGATCATATAGAAAGAGAAGTCATAAAGGGGGAGAGGGTTTTAGTCAAAGCTAGCTCTGATCATGCCAAGTGGATATCTAATTCCATCAGAGCTACACTGGGTTATCCTCCTCTTTGTGATGATGACAATGTTGCTGAATCTGGAATTCATCCTGCATATCTTGGAGGTGAGCAACCAGAAGTAGCTCAAGTGATCTATCCTCCTCCAGATTTTGACATGATTCATGCTGACATACAGTCCATGTATAGCCCACCTGGGGGTAAGGACAATGTCATTATTGAAAAAGTTGTTCAGCCAATATCTGAAGCTATGCAAGAGGCACTGTAGAAAGAAGAAGAGACAAGATTGTCTAAGAAGAGGTTTAGGGAACAAGCTGAACAAAGACCAGACTTTGAGCAGTGGAGCCCTACCTCAAGAAATATCATTTCAAACCGGATAGATTTTATGTCCTGGGCTAGATCAAATTGGAGAGACTTCTGCTCTTCATCCACATATTTCTCTATGACCTGCCTTTGCTCATCAAGTTTAATTTGCATTGCAACCATTAAAGCACTATAATCAACAGTTGGAGCTGGTTGTGATATAGGCTGTTGTGCAATAGATTGTAAGGCCTTCTTATAACTCTGACTCCTTCTCTTGAATACATAAATTTTCTGTCTCTTTGCTCTTGTTGTCTCCTCATCTTCAGAAGCTGAGGAGCTAGCAATTTCTACCCTCTCCTTAGGGCTTGGGGGCCTCTCAGTCTGCACATCTGGTGCCTTCTCAGTTTCTTTTCTTGCAGGCTCTTCAACATGTACTACTTGCTCCCCCTCAACTGGAGCATTCTCTACTTCAGCAGCAGCAGTGTCCTTGCCAAAGTCTTGTTGATCCAGATTTAGGAATAAATCTTCCATTGTAAATTCTTGGGGTGAATGAGCTGGAGAAAGGCTTGGCTCTTCAACCACTGGATCAGTAACTACAACTTCAACAGATGTGTCTTCCATGACAGCATCTGAGACTTGACTATCCAGCTGAGTTTGCTGATGAACATCAGACAAATCAGTATCCTCTATAGGAAAATCTAAAGCATTTAGTTCAGTGATTACCTCTAGTATGGTGTTGGTTGCTTGTTCACTTTCTAGTGTAGTTGGTTCTTCTACAACTAGATGCTCCCCCTGGATTTGATCCTTGTGGATGGGGCTAGCTTGAGGTAGCTCCCCCTGGATCTCAGCAACATCTTGAGGAGCAGGAGACTTTACAGCAGTTCCTTCTTCATGCTCATCGGGTGAGAAGACAACTTGTTCTTCACTGTCTGAGCTGCTAGTGGACTCTTGAGCCACTGGGGCAATTTTCCTCTTCTTCTTTGGTGGAATTTCCTTCTCAGAAGTGATCTTCTCAGGTGTTGGCATCTCTTTTGACAACACCCTGTCCCATCTAGAGAATATTCTCAGATCCATTTTCCTCATATGATTTATTTTACTTCCAGCAGCCTGACTCATAACTTTACGTATAACACCAGCAAGGTAAAGACTTAAAATTCTGCCCAGGTTGGGCTTCTTCAGGCTTTCCTTGATTTTCTCAAACACTATAACAGACCAGTCAGTGTTCAGAGTGAAGATAATCCTGGTCATATACTAAACATGTAGGCAGACACTCTGTCATGCCCTCCTGGCTTGCTCAATATGACTTTCCCAACAATTTCAGACAGGAATTTCCCCTGACTGTTCATTCCTTTTCTATTGAAGACTGAACCAATCTTCATCTTAGAATCTAGTCCACACCAAGTTAGAGCTTCCCTGGTCGTAGAAGCAGTAACTTCATCCTCTTCCTTAGATCTTGGTAGCTGCAGAATCTTCCTCAAACTTTTTGGTGAAACCTTTACTTTTTCACCATGAACCCTGGATTTGATCTTCAATCCAGTGTCGTCTACCTTAGCTCCATTAAGGAATTCCAAGACTTCCTTCTTCCAAATTTTCGTTGGCTCAGAAACCAGAAATTCTAATCCCGAGTCTGCAACTAGGGTTATAACGTTCTTGATTTCTTGGTCGGCATCATCAAATGCGTCGCGCACCAGTTCGTATCCTTCGTTGACGTTCTCCTCAAGCTTTGGCGTCATTAGGGTTTGAAGAATTTGTCTTGTGAGAAGAGAGGTGTCGACACAGAAGTTTTGGTCTCGAAACTTTTGAAAGCGTGTCGACAGACTAAGGCAAAACCCTATTTATACATTTCTACTTTTGAAGATGAAAAGGCGAGCAACCAACTTAAATTGTGTCGACACTGGCGATAAGTGTCGACACTGACTTATAATGTCTCAACACCTATGGGTCGACACAAGTTTAGTCAACAGATTATATGTGTCGACACTTGTTTATGTATCGACACCACTTAACTCGACATTTAGTCGAGACTTTACTTAGATAATTCTGAGTAAATACTATGTGTCGACACCACCTTGGTTGTGTCGACACCAACTTGTCATGTGTCGACACTAATATTCTGAAGTGTCGACACTTACTTTCTAGATGTGTCGACACCTTTTCCCTGAAGTGTCGACACCAACTTCCTGTGTCGACAAAGATATCTCTGTGTGTCGACACCTTTTTACTTAGCCAATTTCCAATACTATAAACTTACTCTAAGTTTATCATTCCTAGTTCAATCTTAAACCTATTGAACTTAGCTTCTTCTAGGGGCTTAGTATACATATCAGCTAGTTGATTATCTGTTCTAACATATTCAAGTAAAATATCTTCTCTTTCTACATGCTCCCTAAGAAAATGATATTTAATTTCAATATGTTTTGTTCTACTATGGGATACAGGATTATTGGCTATTGAAATAGCACTAGTAGAATCACAGAAGAGTGAAGTTCTACTTACCTGAAATCCATAGTCCTCAAGTTGATGTTGTATCCACAGAAATTGAGCACAGCAACTTCCTGTAGCCACATACTCTGATTCTGCAGTGGAGATAGCCACACTTGTTTGCTTTTTGCTACTCCATGAAATCAGTCTTCCACCTAGGAATTGACAGGTTCCAGAAGTGCTTTTTCTGTCTTCTTTGCATCCTGCAAAGTCTGCATCTGAATAACTTGTTAGATCAAAATCCCCATTCCTAGGGTACCAGAGGCCTAGATAAGGAGTGCCCTTTAGATATCTCAATATTCTTTTGACTGCTGTCAAATGAGACTCTTTAGGGCAGGCTTGATACCTTGCACAGACACATGTAGCATACATGATATCTGGTTTACTTGCAGTCAAGTATAATAGGGAGCCAACTATCCCTCTATACAAGGTTTCATCTACAGGTTTCTCTGCATCATCCTTGCTAAGAGACATACTTGACCCCATAGGAGTCTTCATGGTGCTGGATGAATCCATATCATACTTCCTTATGAGTTCTAGGGTGAACTTGGACTGACAAATGGATAATCCATTCTCAGTCTGTCTTACTTGGAGACCCAAGAAGAACTTTAGTTCTCCCATACTACTCATCTCAAATTGACTTTGCATTAGTTTTGCAAACTTTTTGCAAAGACTACTTTCAGTAGACCCAAATATAATGTCATCTACATATATTTGGACTAGTATTACTTTGCCTCTAGATTCCCTAAGGAATAGAGTCTTATCTATTTTCCCCCTTGAGAACTTGTTCTCAATGAGGAAACTAGATAGGGTTTCATACCAAGCCCTAGGGGTTTGCTTTAACCCATATAAAGCTTTCCTAAGTATATAGACATGATTAGGTAGAGTTGAATCAACAAAACCTGAGGGTTGTTCCACATAGACTTCTTCTTTAAGATTACCATTTAGAAATGCTGACTTGACATCCATTTGGTAAACTTTGAATCCTTGATAGGTTGCATAGGCCAGGAACATTCTTATGGCTTCCAGTCTAGCTACTGGAGCAAAGGTTTGATCAAAATCAATACCTTCTTCCTGCCTATATCCTTTAGCAACCAATCTTGCTTTATTCTTAATGATGACTCCTTGTTCATCCATCTTATTCCTGTAGATCCACTTGGTTCCTATTATATTGTGGTTTTTAGGTTTAGGAACAAGTTCCCAGACCTTGCACCTCTTGAACTGATTCAGCTCTTCTTGCATTGCTTCAGTCCATTGTGGATCTAGAATGGCTTCTTCAAACTTCTTTGGTTCAACTTGAGATAGAAAACTGGAGTAGATAGCTGCATTCAGATTTCTGCTCCTTGTTTGTACCCCTTGTCTTGGATCTCCAATAATCTGCTCTACTGGATGATCTCTAAGATGCCTATTGGCTGGAGGCATCCTGACTTCTGGTTGAACCTCTTCAGTTTCATCATCTTGCTGTACTCCTTGTACTTCTTCTGCATTTGGTACATGTAGTACTCCCCCTGGACAACAGCCACTGTCTTCTACCTGCTGTCTTGCAGTAGGTTCTTCCTCTATAGTGAGCTTATCCATCTTCTTTGTTAAACCTGTGGGACTGCACACACTACTAGACAACTCATTGTTAACAAACCTAGTTTCATCAAATACTACATGTACAGTCTCTTCTACAACTTGAGTAGACAAGTTGTAGACTCTATAAGCCTTACTATTGTTGCTGTACCCAACAAAAATTCTCTCTTGGGACTTGGCAGCAAACTTAGTCAAGTAAGACTTTCCATTGTTAAGTATGAAGCACTTACAACCAAAGATCCTGAAGTAGGATACGTTTGGTTTCCTGCCTTTCACAACCTCATAGGGGGTCTTGTTGAGACTTTTAGTTATGGTAGCCCTATTAATAACATGGCATGCAGTATTGACTGCTTCAGCCCAGAAGTATTCTGGTAGTGATGTATCACTTAATAGGGTCCTACCAGCCTCAATCAAGGTTCTATTCTTCCTCTCAGCAATGTCATTTTGCTGAGGTGTCCTTGGTGAAGAAAACTCTTGAAATATCCCAAATTCTTCACATAGTTTTGTCATGCTATCAGACTGAAACTCAGTACCATGGTCACTTCTTATTTTGACCATTGTACTATTTAGTTCATTCTGAATTTGTCTAACAAAGCTATAGAAGACATTGGGTGTTTCAGATTTCTGTCTTAGAAAGAACACCCAGGAAAACCTTGAGTAGTCATTTACAACTACAAAGGTATAGACCTTCCTACCTAAGCTGTGAACTGGCATTGGACCAAAGAGATCCATATACAAGAGATATAAACACCTCACAGCATCTTTGTTTTCTATGCTTCTAAAGATGGATCTAATCTGCTTGCCCTTTTGACAAGCTGAGCAAATACCATCTTTAACACACTTAACTTGAGGACCATTCCTCACTAACTCTTTGCTAAAGAGTTTGCCAATTATCTTGTAGTTTAGATGAGCTAGCCTCTTGTGCCATTTGACACAATGAGAGACTTTCTCATCTGCTACAAGACACACTTGAGAACCATTGGTCTCACACATAATGTCTAGGCAGTAGACATTCCTCTTTCTATAACCTGTCAAAATGATCTCTTGATCAGTTGACCTCTTGATATGACAACCATTCTTAACAAATGAGATGTCATACCCTACATCACTTAATTGACTTATACTTATAAGGTTGTGTTTCAACCCTTTAACATAAGCCACTTGAGTAATGGTAACTAAGTTACTAGAAATGTTACCAAACCCTTTGATGATTCCTTTTTCAGAACCACCAAAGGTGACTTTAAGACCATCTTTGATTGGAGTGTAGTCCTTTAGCAATTCCCTTGTTCCAGTCATATGTCTGGAACATCCACTGTCCAAGTACCATATTGGGGCATGACCACTTGGACTCACCTGCAAAACAGATTAATGAACCTTAGAACCCAAAGAATTCTTGGGTCCTTGGTATTTGTTAGTTTGCATCCTGACAAGGCTACCTGCTGGTTTTCCAACAGGCATATTGCTACTCACTTTGGCACTAGCATTGTGCCAACAGTCCATTGCAAAGTGGCCTATCTTGCCACAACACCAACACTCAAACTTATTGTACCTTTGCTTAGGTACAGTCTTAGCTGTTTTATCCACAGCTGGCTTATTGAGTGTTGGGGCTTTGCCCTTGGACTTGGACTGGACAGTCCTTGCAGGTTTAATAAAACCCAGTCCAACCTTGCCTTTGTGATGAACAAATTCATCAATTAAAGGTAGAACTGACTTAGGTTTAGAAAACCTAGCAACTAGATCTCTCTCCTTCTGAAGATTAATCTCCAGACTCTTGATTTGATCATTCTTAAATGATATAGTTCCCATTTGAATCACAGTTATGTGCTTCAATCTGGCTATCTCATTGAGCTTTTGATCAAATGACTTCTCAAACTCAGTTGCAGCAGCTTTAAGATTAGCAATTTCCTTTGCCTGACTTTTGGCTAGGGACTTGCTCTTCTTGTAAGCTTGCAACAGAACCTTGTATTCATCTATCAACTGATGAATATCTTCTTCAGACTCAGATGCACTCTCATCATTTGATGAGGATGAATCTGATTCTGTACTGGCACAAGAAACTGAACTTAAAGTTGAACTTTGTACCTTACTAGGTCCTGGCTGCTCCAGGATTTTGTCACTTTTTATCAATGCCATTAGCCCTTGGCATTGACTATCTTCTTGTTCATATATAGACTCCAAAATCTGCATGAACTCTTCTTCTTCTTCTTCAGCAAACAGCCCTATATATGCATCAGCATCTGACTCAGTTTCTGATGAAGAGATATCTAACAGGGTCTTCTCCTTCTTGGCAACAAATGACTTTTCTTTCTTGCCTTTGAAATGAGTCTTCTTCTTGTCACTAGACTCCTTTCTCTTTTCTGGACAATCTGCAACAACATGGCCTTATCTATTGCAGCAATAGCACACTATTTTTGAAAGTGTAGCCTTGCTAGACTTAGTATTTTTCCTGTCCTTCTTTGAAGCCTTTTTATTCTGATAAAAGTCTTCTTTTCCCTGTGAAGTAGAAGGCCTTGTCCTTCACTGTTTCTTCTTCAAGAACTTCTGAAAATGTCTAGTGAAGGCAGCAAAGTCCTCATCACTTTCACTGCTTTCAGATTTTGTGCTGACTGACTCATCTGACTCAGATTCAGCAACCTTTGGAGGTGGAGTAGGTGACTTACCTCTATACTTTCTGGGGGCTTCTGATTTAAAGGTCACTGTCCTTTCCTTGTGTTCATTTCTTGTGGATTTCTCCTCTTCTTTCCTCACTGTCAACTGCATTTCATAAGACAACAGTTTGCCAAACAGTGTAGGTGGAGGAATTTCTGCCAACTTAGCCATTTCTCTAATAGCACAGATCTTGGTGTCCCAATCTTTTGTTAGGGATCTTAGAAACTTGTCATTGAGTTCATAATTACTGAACTCTCTGCCATAGGACATGAGTTCATTCACTATCCTGTAGAACTTATTGTAGCACTCAATTATGATATCACCCTTTCCTTGTCTAAAACTTTCATACTCTTGATTTAGCAAGGATTTTCTGTCTTGCCTAACTTCTTCAGAACCCTCCATATACATAATAAGTGTATCCCACATCTCTTTGGCTGTCTTACAGTGTATTAGATTCTGAAAAGTTGCATCATCTATGGCACTCACTATTATGTTCTGAGCCCTCTTGTCCATGGTGGCTAGAACAATCTCATCCTTTGTCATTTCAGAGAAATCCTTTGGTGTTCTCTGATTAGCATCTAGGACTGACACCTTCATGGGCACATATGGCCCTTCCTTTACTGTGATATAAATTCTAGGGTCTGAAGCTTCCATAAAAAGCCTTACCCTTTCCTTTCATATGCCAAAGGTTTCCTTCCTACATATAGGTAGTTTCATGGATCCCAATTCCTTGTGATTTTCAGTGGAACCCATGGTTCTTGATTTTCTTGATTCTGTACTTCACTTAGACTGAATCTGCCAACAGGATCTCCTCAGACTGTTAGTCCTTTTTGAGGAACCTCCCTCTGATACCACTTGAAAGATATTGTACCTAAACACCTAGAGGGGGGGTGAATAGGTGACTTGAATCTTTTTAACTTTTTAGGCAGCAAACAGATAATATCACAGAATTCTATCTACTATATCACAGCACATATGCAACAATCACAGCCAACAACAATCACACAGTAGACACAGAGTTTTATAGTGGTTCCCCAAGCTTTGGGTACATCCACTTTCCCCCTTCGCCTATCTAGCAGTGTACTAGATTCGGCCAAACTCCTCCACTATCTCAGAACCCAATTCAGGCTCCTACACCTCAGGCCCAAAGCCCTACAACTCAGCTTTTCCACAAAACCTACACTCAGCCACATAGGCCTACACTCAGCCACAAAGGCCTACACTCAGCCACAAAGGCCTACACTCAGCCATCAAGGCCTACACTCAGCCACCAAGGCCTACACTCAGAGATTTAACTCTCCTACCCTCAGCCTTTATAATTGCAGGCTTACAATCTCAGATCCCTAAGGATCCTACAAGTTATAATGAATACAAAATGTATAAACTCAACAACTTAGATGAAAGAGAGATAAGTTGTGAGATTCTTGATGAATTCTTGGAAGAACTCAGCTAGACTCAATCTAACTTAGCTTTCTTCAAAGCTTCTTGAAAGTAGAACTCAATAAGATTGACTCCTTCTGCAGTTGATCCTTGATCTCTGCTTCTTAAGATTCAGACCAATCTGAATCCTTCTTCTCAGCTGGGTTCCAACAGCTGATTTCTTGGATGGAGCTCTCTCTCTCTCCAACTTCTTAGATTTTCACTTGATAGCTAGATCTTCTTTGTATTACTTGTCTGAACAGCCACTTGATCTGTCTCAACAACTTCAACAACTACTTTCTGTAGACAGCATAAGCCTATTTATAGGCCTTCTTCATGGTAACCGGCTGGTCCGGTTCATAACTGAATTCTGACAACTCTGACAGGTGTTGTAGACCGGCTGGAATGGCAGCTGTCAAGTCATCCAGTCAGTTCTTGAAGATTCTGTAACTGTCTGCAAGTGTCGAGACTTTCTGTCTTTAAGTGTCGACACTTATAGACCAAGTGTCGACACAAGTTGTCTAAGTGTCGACACTAGTCTACAAGGTGTCGACACAACTCCTTGTGTTGTAGATTTTGTATCTCGACACTACTTCTTCTTCATGTGTCGACACTGAAATTGAGTGTCGACACAAGTACTTGTACTTCAGTATCTTGCTGAATTCTTCTAAGTGTCGACACAACACCTTTGTGTCGACACATCTTCAGTGTTGATACTTGTTGAGTGTTGACGCATTGCTCTGGGTGTCGACACTTTCTTCTTCTGTCGAGACTCTGGCTGAGTGTCGACACATTCCCTTAGTGTCGACACTTGTACTTAGAATATTTTGTTGAACTTTGTTGTTCTTTGCTAAGTGTCGACACAGCTTGCCTGGGTGTCGACACAAGTCTTCTTAAGTGTCGACACTTTCCCTCTGGGTGTCGACACATGGACTTAGAAACTTTTTCTTCTTTCCTGCAAATACTTAACCTGCACATGTAAACTCAAAATACATCAAATACATTTTGATGTATATCATTGAGTTGGGTGAGGCTTCTTCAAATCAGGTACATTAGAACCAATGTACCCAACAGCCCCGCCAGGCCGCGGGGCAGGGGAGAGACCCGGGCCTCGTCCGGTCTCGCCCCGCTAGGCCGCGGGGCAGCGGCGAGACCATGGCCTCGGCCGATATCGCCCCGCCAGGCCGCGGGGCAGGGGCGAGACCCAGGCCTCAGTCGGTCTCGCCCCGCCAGGTCGCGGGGCAGGGGCGAGACCCGGGCCTCGGCCGGTCTCGCCCCGCCAGGCCGCGAGCCAGGGGCGAGACCCAGGCCTCGGTCGGTCTCGCCCCGCCAGGTCGCGGGGCAGGGGCGAGACCCGGCCTCGGCTGGTCTGACCCCGCCAGGTCGCGGGGCAGGGGCAGGGGCGAGACCCCGGGCCTCGGCCGTTCTCGCCCCGCCAGGCCGCGGGGCAGGGGCGAGACCCGGGCCTCGGCCAGTCTCTCCCCGCCAGGCCGCGGGGCAGGTGAGAGACCCGGGCCTCGGCCGTTCTCGCCCCGCCAGGCCGCGGGGCAGGGGAGAGACCCGGGCCTCGACCGGTCTCGCCCCGCCAGGCCGCGGGGCAGGCGCGAGACCCGAGCCTCGGCCAGTCTCGCCTCGCCAGGTCGCGGGGCAGGTGCGAGACCCCGGCCTCGGCCGGTCTCGCCCCGCCAGACTGCGGGGTAGGGGAGAGACCCCGGCCTCAGCCGGTCTCGCCCCGCCAGGCCGCAGGGCAGGGGCGAGACCCGGGCCTCGGTCGGTCTCGCCCCGCCAGGCCGTGGGGCAGGGGCGAGACCCGGGCCTCGGTCGTTCTCCCCCCGCCAGGTCGCGGGGCAGGGGCGAGACCCGAGCCTCGGCCGGTCTCGCCCCGCCAGGTCGCGGGGCAGGGCTAGACCCGGGCCTCGGCCTGTCTCGCCCCGCCAAGCCGCGAGGCAGGGGCGAGACCCGGGCCTCGGCCGGTCTCGCCCCGCCAGGTCGCGGGGCAGGGGCGAGACCGGGCCTCAGCCGGTCTTGCCCCGCAGGCCGCGGGGCAGGGGCGAGACCCGGGCCTCGGCCAGTCTCGCCCCGCCAGGCCGCGGGGAAGGGGCGGGACCCGGGCCTCGGCCGGTCTCGCCCCGCCAGGCCGCGGGGCAGGGGCGGGAATCGGGCCTCTGCCGGTCGCGCCCCGCCAGGCCGCGGGGCAGGGGCGGGTCCCGGGCTTCGGCCGGTCTCGCCCTGCCCGCCAGGCCGCGGGCAGGGGCGCGACCCGGGCCTCTGCCGGTCTCGCGCCTGCCGAGGGGGACCCCACTCTGCGAATACGGGGTTATTATATTATTTTTTTAAAAATATATATATATGGTATTACCCACGGTTTATACTGTGGCTAATAGGATTTAAAAAAAATAAAAAAAATTTGAGTGTCGGCGGCTGCCCACACTCGCCCAAGGTGGTTCCGCCTAAGCATGTGTCAGCCCGACATGAAGAGATCAAGAGGAAGAAGGCAAAACACTTCAATAATTATGTTTGCATTAAGCAGTTTCAGGCAGAAAATCTCGTGTTAAAAAGGGTTGATACGTCAAGGAGACTCGCCCTTGTCAGAAAGCTCAACTCAAATATGGAAGGGTCATTCTTCATACGGGAACCACTCAAGACTGGAGGGTACCACCTACAAACTCACAAGAGAAACTGCTCGGAACCATGTAGAGTGTTGATGATCTGAAAAGGTTGTACCCATAGAGAAAAAAGGTACATCTGGTTATTTTCTGCGTGCTTGAATATATAAAGAACTTTTGTTACTCACCCTTAAACATGGGAATTAGGGTTCTTCTCCAGGAAAACTTGCTCGAGCTTATGAGGCTAGCAAAGACTCATCGCGTTCAAGCCTAAAAACCCAATGCGACTTGTTGCGATCAAACTCGACGCACTGGTCGGACCGAAATAACTTGGATCACCTTAGCTCTCGAAGCGGTCGAGCACACACATAGTCAATGAGAGAAATTGTACACATGAGGATTGGGGTGGAAAACCCCCTCAACTGGGTAAAAAAATCACTTGACCGGATATGTGCCCGTCGAAATCCACTATCTGCTTGTGTTTACAACTTTCTTGGAGAATCGAGAGCGATAGACAGCTTCTTGTTACACCATGGAGGTGAGAGAGAGTTACTTAGTCTCACGGCGGGCAACAGACTGCCCCGCGCGAGACTGCTTGCTGGGAAATTGTGAACAAACAGGCCGCTTGCTGTAGCAGGAATTCCCTCCTCGTCGCTCGTTCCTGGACAGATAGATTTTGATGGTGAGGCGATTGCTTGCAAGTGGTTTGAAGAAAGCTCGAATGAGCCTCGAAGATGGCTTGAAGATGGCTTGAATGTGGCTCGTAGGAGGAAACTGACAGAGCTCTGGCCTGAGGAGGAAGAGAGCAGATGAGCGAAAAGTTGAGAAATGAGGAGCCCTTAGGGCCTTTTATAGCCTCCAGAAGATGGTTACGGTGGTTACGCGGCTATCCGCACATAGTAACCACCAATGTCATAATTTCAAGTATGCTTTAGGGGAATATTATTTGTATAATATTATTCCACAATTATTTAATTAATTAAACCACCACTAACCATGATGATTAGCTGGTGGTTATCCCCAAAATGGACGACGTCGATCGTGGTAGAGCGATTAGACAGCGGGGAAGGGCCAACAAGCGGAGGCGGCTGCCTTAACGTCGGGCGGCCACCGACGAGGGAGAACCGCGACGGGCGGCCACAAGGAGGGGCGGACGGGGAACGACTGCCCCTTGCAGGCGGTGGTTGTGGACCTGCCGCCCCTTGCAGACGTCACCACACGGCCGGTAGGCGACAGTGGAGTGGTCGCCCCTTGCGGGCGTCGCTTCGCGGTCGGGTGGCGGCTGTGGAGCGACCGCCCCACGCGAGCTGCGCCCCGCGGCCGGGAGGCGGACACCCCACGCGGGCGGCGCCTCCTGGGCGGCGCCCCGCGACCGGGATGCGGATGCCCCAAGCGGGCGGCGCCCCGCGGTCGGGAGGCGGCCGCCTCACGCGAGTGGTGCCCTGCGGCCGGGAGGCGGCCGGGGGAGGACGCCCCTTGCGGGCGGCGCCCTGCAGTCGGGAGGCGGTCGTGGGGCGGCCGGACCTTGCAGGCGGTGCCCCGCGGTCGGGCGGCGGCCCGCGGCCGGGTGGCTGCCTTGGCACAGTCGGCCGGTCCCGGGCCGCCCGGCTCCGGTGGAGGTGGCTTCGGCGGCCCCGATGTGACAGCGGTTTAGATGGTGCGCGTAGTGAGATTAGCACCGGTAGATCGTGTGGGGCGATCGCTCGCGCATTGGTCAAATCCATGATCCTACTAATTGGATGGGGATCATGCGAAGTTGACTAACGACACCCATAATTATTCTGTAAATGAGCTAGGCCCCATCACGACTCACTATGATTGTCTCATAAATCTTTTAGGCTGAGGTGGGAGATATTTAAACTGAAGCTTCTGAAAACCTACACGGGCGTGCTTTAATTTTAGGGTGTAAATATAATAGGGCACTCCTAAAAAAATTTCTAGACCGCCAATAGCTACAGACGACGGGGGCTAATCCGCCTTATATATAAAAATATTAAAGAAACAAAGTCGCATTAAGTGCTTTTATTCTAGAGAGAGAATTTTCGGTGCCACTTGGCCGGACTTCCGTCGGGTCCGGGGGTGGTGCAGTGCAGGAAATGCACTGCACCGTGCAGTGCGCGAGATCTGACGGGTGCGAGTGCATCTCAGCTCGCGCCGAGATCCGTGCATGCTTTGATCTCTCGCGCACTGCTTTGAGATATGTCCGCTGAGATGTGTATGCATCTCAACACACTCGCATCCATTAGATTGCACTTTACGGTAAAGTGCAACGGATCTCGTCCGTCCGATTTCCTGCACTTTACCTCCCCCGAACCCGGCCACTTCCGTCACTCTCCCATCCTCCTCTCTTTTTTCTCTCTCTCTCTCTTCTTGCGAAAGGAAGGAAGAAGCATTTTAAGGTCTTGCGCACGAGCGTATTTTGGGTGCCTATCTTGCGTCTTTTTTTTTGGTGCTCATGCAAGTCGGGCCGTTCATCGGCGATCCGATGGTAAACAAAATATTATTATATTCACATTAAAAAAAAATAAAAAAAACTAAAGAAAAGAGAGCACAAAAAAAGGCCAGAGAAACACACCCTGAATTAAAGCAAATGCCTGCAAGTTTATCATTTGGTTAAACATTCATTTTTGATTTCGCCCCTTTAATAAATAATTTTTTTTTCTATTTTAAAACTTTTGCTCTCATATAGACAAAGCCCTCTAACTACAGTAAAAAATGTGTTTTTCTCATCGCTCGCAAACCCCCTGTGTACGCCGCAAAATTGAGCAATGAGTGTAGTATAACACTCAGAGATTTGCAAGCGGCCGGAGCGCTGTCGCGTCGGGACAATATCATTGTCGGAATAATATCGCACGAATGCATTGCCGCGGTTGGCCGTAGGAGCAGATACCAGTGCCTAGCACTCGTGATATGTACAAAAGAAAGTTATCCTCGCCAGCTGAGAGCATTATTTTATAGAAAGAACGCGTGTGGGGATAACTAACCAGTTTTTACTTCTCTCCTTCATTCCTTCATTATATATTCTCTCTCTCCAGTTCTTGCAGCTCAATATTAGCCACCAATTCTCTCTCTCTCTCTCTCTCTCTCTCTCTCTCTCTCTCTCTCTCTGGTCTCTCTCGGATCTCTCTCTGGTCTCTCTCTAGTTCTGCGCGCATGCTGTTGAAGGATCATTTGGGTTTATCAAAGTGTTGCAGGCTGAGATAACTGGCATTCTGTCCACCTCCAATATTAATTGATTATTAATAGTTAGGAAGAAGAGATAAGTAAGTAATGGAGGTGGGCATTCTGCCAACAGATCTCTGTTGGCTTCTCTTTGTTAAACCTCTCTGATGATTCTCTTTGAATGGTTGCAATGGAAGGAGGTCAGCTCTCTACTTCTTCATGAGTTTTTGTATAAAGATGTAAAATCAAACCTCCATTTCATAGCAAGGTTAGCCCGCCCAATCTGCAGGCTATAAAATCAAACCCAAAACCCTGCTAAAGGAGCCCGCCAGCAAACCAGCCAAAATAAGCATCGGGCCCGCCATCTTTAACCCACTGGCTACGCCTCACAATAAGTGTTTTCTATTAAAAGCGCATTATAACTATATAAAAACGAAAATATAAAACGATTCCGCGGTGTGAGACTAAATCCCGCCTAGATTAAATAGTGATAGTAGTATAAGTGCGGGATTTAAACTGGTTAGGCGGGATTAAATCCCGGCTACTTAGGCGGGATTTAATCCCTCTTATGCAGGATTAAATCCTGCCCAGGCGGGATTAATCCCGCTTAAGTGCGGGATTTAATCCCGCACCGCTCGTCGGGAGGCGAGCGGGGCCCTCGATGTGGCGAAGGGTGTCATGTTAGAAATTTTCCGTTAAGTGAACTTGACTCATCGGGACGTCCCGGTGAAACCGTATGCGAGTTTTAAGTCTATTCGTACTCCTTCGAGCGCGGGTTAATTTAGTCGCGCGAATGTTCGAAGCCTGTGATAGATGGGCCCGACCGTCTCGTAATTTCAGTCGCGAACAATGTCTCATCCTTGCCATATGAATAGGAATGTTATTAGATCCAAATAAATTCATTGGATTTAATTAATTGACTTTTAATTTGGGGGTTATGAGATTAATTGACCCCAATTTTAGTAACCCCCATTGAGCTTCCTATTAAGCTCTAGGAGAGTCAATATTCATTTCTCACGGTGAACAAGGTTGAAAAATCTCACTCGCACCTTTTGGAAACTGCCCCCCTCATCTTCTCCATTCAGTTCGTGGATCTTCATCTCGCCAGGGATTTTCGTTCAGATTGGAGCTCGGTGATCTTCGCCAATGCCGTGAAGGAGTTCTTCTCTCAGAACTGGGTGTGAAATCCCGGAAAACCTCTTCCCCGGCGGTCGGCGGCTGGAGGATTTTGCTCAGATCTGGAACGCCATCACCGTTCGGCTTTTGGGAGAGCTGATCGTCGGAGGAGTAGATCGGTGGTCATTTTGCCACACTGTTTATTGCCAAGGAAATCACGGCCATTTTCGGGACGTGCAAACTTTACTGTAGACCATCTTCTACATCTGAACACTGCAGCTGGTTTTTGATTTGGATCAGTTATACAACATTAAATCAGTCTTCAGATTTGGGCTTAACAAAATTATTAGCGATTACTTCATCTACAGATCTCATCGTTGCCCCTCAGGTATACATATGAAAATAAATGTTTATATGATATTATTTTTCTGATCAAGTGCATAACTAGCAAATCCAACGATTCTTCTTTAAGAAGAAAAACTGAAGGTGTTAAGCCTGTTTTCATCACAGATTACTTGTAGAAATAATGAGTGTACATGTATACTTGTGCTAACTCTATTTGTTGTAGAGATCCGCTAATGCCGCAGATTTCATAAAGAAGTATACGTCCAAACTTCTCGGATTTGCGGTCATGATGAAGCACCAGCTCGAATCCAAGATCGGTATAAATTAATTCCGCACTACAGTTACCGTTTGTTCAAGCTCACTTTATTTTTGTGTTCATAAGTTAGGAAAATAAATTTCTGTTTGCACTCTGATAAAGAGAATAGTAGTGTTTTGGTTATATCGATTCTTTGGAGATTTATTAGTCGATGCATTAAGCAGAATCTTCGGAAATACAAATTCACCATAGTGACGCACACTCCATTAATTTTTATAACAGTTGATATCAGAGGCAGGTTTAGCTAAACCTATTGGTCTCATTCATAATTTAGAGTAAATTATTTTTCTAATTAATTCAATTAAAGAACACTATTTTCAAAACCCATTAAGTATTTTGAGAAAAACAAATTTAGGGATTGATATTCAAAGTGCTTTTCATAAATCAATCCCCGAAAAAAGTCTCGTGTTTTTTTCAGACGATTAAGAGTTCATACGTCATTAAGTAAAATAAATGCGATATTAACCTAGGGCAATATTCAGATATCTCGGTGTGAAATAGTCTCGTGGATTGATAAGAACTGCAGCCGTCAAAGTGGCCTTTTTCGAGTCAGTTCGTGAGATTACGGTTTCACATGTTTTAGAGAGTTCTCTGAGACTAGTGCGCAATCATTAACCCAAAGGTGGTGCTTGTGCAATAGGTTCAAAGGGTTACACAAGGACATTTGGACGGTAGTGCGGAGCTCTAGTAATCTATTCACCCAAAGGTGGTAGATCTACAAAAGGCTAAAGCATAACTATTGCTCATTCTTGTGTGGAGAATTACTAATTGTGACACGTAGTCTGTCCAAAGGTGTTGCGTGTTGACACGCCAGGATTCTCCGCCTAGTGTGTTATTTACGGTTTCATAGTCACTGTTGCCCTATTTGTCTCTAATTTTTTTTCTCTCTTTTCAGTCACTTTTACAGTGCACAACAATATGACGACCATTGAGAAACTCACTGGATCGAACTTTAAGAAGTGGAAGTCTGACATCATGTTTGCTCTTGAGATGGAGGACATAGAGATGGCCATAAATACCAACCAGCCTACAGCCCTCACAGCGACTAGCACTCAAGCTGAGAAGGATCATTATGGTGCATGAAACAAGTCGAACAAAATCTGCTTGTTGACTATGAAGTGTTCCATTCCGGATCACCTGCTAAGTGGTCTTCCAGACATGACCGTTGCTAGAGATTTTTTGACTGTCGTTGGGCAGAGATATAAGGTGTCTTCCAATGCTGAGATTGAGACTCTGATTCAGGACCTCTTCTCCATGAGGTATTCGGGAGGAGGAGGAGTCCGTGATTATATAATGAAGATGATCTATTACCAGACGAAGCTGCAGGAGTTGGAGATTACTCTCCCAGAAGCCTTGATAGTGCATCTGGCACTAAATACTCTTCCTGCGAAGTTCAGCATCCTGAAAACTACATACAGTTCCCAGGATGAGTCGTGAAAGATAAATGATCTCATCACTCGCTACATTGCTGAGGAGGATAAACTGAATAAAGAGAATACAAACACTGTTTTGCTCGTAGTCAAATCCCCATTTAAGAAGAAGAAGTTCAAAGCTCCGTTTAAGTCTCAGGATGGACAAGCTTTAGGGAGCAAGGACACTGGTGGAAAGAAGCCTCTTAGCTGCTTCTTTTGTAAGAAGAAGGGACATGTGAAGCACGAGTGCCTGAAGTTTAAGTCTTGGATGGAGAAGCGTGGATTCGCACCTAGAGGTAACCCTTTAGCTCTAATCCTTTGTGAATCCAATTTAATTAAAGTCTCATCAAGTTCTTGGTGGCTCGATATTGGAACAACTAATCATGTTGCTTATACACTACAGGGGTTCATCAAAAGAAGGACACCAAGCAAGGGTGAGTGCAGACTCACGGTTGGAAACAACGTTGAGGTGGAAGTATAGTTTATTGGAGAAGTTAGCTTAGTTCTTTCTTCTGGATATGAACTTGTTTTAAAAGACATTTTCTATATTCTTTCGTTTAGAAGGAACTTGATTTCAGTATCTGTTTTAGATAAACTTCATTATGGTTTTAACATTTATGATGGTTCTATTAATATTTCTTATGAATCGCAAATTATATGTCATTGTTCATTATCTAACGGATTATATAGTTTATGTCTTGCTCCTACGAACATATATGCGACCACCTATAATGTAGAATGCGTTGCCAATAAAAAATCTTTACTTAAGGAAACATCGTCCATGTTGTGCCATAAACGTTTAGGTCATATTTCTAGGGAAAAAGTAGAGAGATTAATTAAGGATAATATTTTCCCTGCTCTTGACTTCAGTGACTAGAGACATGTATCGACTGTTGTAGAGATAAGATGACCAAGATTAAGAAGAAAGGTTCAACTCATAGTACAAGTTTGTTAGAGGTTATTCATACGGACATCAATGGTCCTTATTCCAATACCCTCTGTAGGAACACCTATTTTATTACATTCATTGATGACTACTCTCGTTTCAGATATTTGTATTTAATTAAAGAAAAGTCTGAATCTCTTGAAAAGTTCAGGATTTTCAAGACTGAAGCTGAGAAATAAATATGGAAATTCATCAAGATTGTTAGGTCTGACAGAGATGGCGAGTATTTTGGTAGACATGATGCATCCGGGCAACATAAAGGTCCTTTTGCCAGATACTTGGAGAGTTGTGACATTGTTGCCCAGTACTCCATGCTGGGTAGTCCTGAGCAAAATGGTGTGGCCGAAAGGCGTAATCGCACCCTTAAGTAAATGATGAGAAGCATGATGAGTAGGACAAATCTTCCTGAATTTTTATGGGGTAAGGCGCTTAAAACTATAGTGAACATCCTTAATAGAGTTATGTCTAAGTCAGTACTAAAAACCCCTTTTGAGTTGTGGATTGGTAGATGACCTAGCGTTAATCATTTACGTGTCTGGGGTTGTCCTACAAAAGTTCGTTTGTACAACCCATCAGAAAGTAAGATTGCCACCTAGGTCTTGTCGTTGCTATTTCATTGGCTACCCAGATCACACCAAGGGATTTAAGTTTTATTCCCCTTCAGGAGGTCCCAGAATTGTGGAGTCTCAAACAGCTAAATTTTTAGAATGAGATGTCACTGATGAACCTAGTTACTCTCGTCCTATTAGTGAAGTCGAGTAAGTTGTGTCCATTAATTTATCTGTGCTCTTGATTGGAGATCCTGCGGTGCCTGAACCTGTGACGGAACAAGTTGAGAATGTGGAAACGATCTTACCGTCGATTCCAGTTGAGGTTCCTCCTCATGTTCAGGAGGTTCATTCACCCACTAGGAGATCCATTAGGCAGAGAAGGTCTGCAATTTCCTCAGACTATGAAGCCTATTTAGGAGAGAGTGATTATGACATTAGTCAAGTAGTTGACCCAGTGACATTTAATGAAGCTGTGTCTGGACCTCAAGTTGATCTGTGGTGGGATGCGATGAAAGACGAGATGAAGTCTATGAAGCTGAATAAAGTTTGGGAGTTGGTTGAGTTGCCCAAAAGCTATAAGCCCATTGGTTCTAAATGAGTGTTTAAGACCAAGAAGGACTCTAAAGGAAAGGTCTAACGGTTTAAAGTCAGGCTAGTAGCCAAAGGATTTACACAGAGAGAAAGAATCGATTATCACGAAACTTTTTCTCCTGTTTTCTCTAAAGACACTTTTAGAGTGATAATGATATTAATAGCTCATTATGATTTGGAGCTATACCAGATAAACGTAAAGACCACATTCCTGAATGACGATCTTGCCGAGGAGGTCTATATGGTGCAGCCTAAAGGATTCAAGTATGGTCATTCCGACCAACTTGTATGTAAACTTAACAAGTCCCTATATGGTCTGAAGCAAGCTTCTAGACAGTGGTATTTGAAATTTGATGAGGTAGTTACTTCTTTTGGTTTTGTAGAAAATAAGGTAGATCATTGTATATATCTCAAGATCAGTGGGAGCAGATTCATCTTCTTAATTCTTTATGTAGATGACATCTTGCTTGTGAGAAGTGATTTGGCATTATTGCATGAATCTAAGCAATTTCTGTCAAAACACTTTGATATGAAAGATCTTGTAGAGGCATCATTCGTTCTAGGAATTGAGATCATTAGGGACCAATCTCACCATACAATGACACTCTCTCAGAAAGCCTACATCGAGCGTGTACTTGAGAGATTTAGCATGCTCGGTTGTAAGCATGATGACGTGCCTGTGCTTAAAGGTGATAAGCTCAGCTTATCACAATGCCCCAGGAACGATATAGAGAGAGAGCGCATGAAGGATATACCTTACGCTAGTGCGGTAGGTAGTTTAATGTATGTCCAAGTCTGTACCAGACCGGACATTGCCTTCGTAGTAGGACTTTTAGGCAGATATCAGTCGAACCCAAGACCTGATCATTGGGTAGCTGCCAAGAAAGTCTTAGGTTCCGTTCGGCGGGACGGAAATGACTTTCTGGAATTGGCTTTGGGCCATAGTAAAGCCAAATCTTGCGTTCGGCGGGATAGAAATGACTCAGAAATGGCTTTGATGGCAAAACCGTCGGCTTTCAGATTTACCTAAAACCACGATGCTCGAATTCTTACCTCCGGAGCTCAGTTTTCCGTGGTTTTCATTCAGCGCGACGTTCTGGCGGCATCTTCACTGTGTGCCCTAGATTTTCATTCCAGCCCGACATCTGATAGCAGTGTTGTTGGGTATTTCATCCACATGAACCCAGATTTGATGAAGTCACCCTGGAACTAAGATGAATTAAGTTGTATTTGATGCTTGGTTTAAGCTATATGTTTGCAGGAATTTCACTGGGAAGTGTAGACTAATGTCAGCTCACAGTGGGTCACCAAACACAGGAACTGTGCAATGTAATCCCTCATTGCATATTCCAAGGTGTTGACCCATGTGTGATCTCTCTATTGGGATACACTTCATATTCAAGCCATTGGACTATGGGAAAGAAATTGGGTGTTGGCTACTCTAGAAGAATCAGCTTTTCCAACATCAGAAATTTTCTAAGTGTTTTACTCGAGTAGAGCTTTCACCTACTCGAGTAGCCTGGGTATAAGTTACTCGAGTAGAGGAACCTTGTACTCGAGTAAACATAGTCATATACTCGCGTAGCTAAGTCACCTACTCGAGTAGACCAAGTCATATACACGAGTAGCATGCTTATATACTCGAGTAGATTACTCGTTATACCCGAGTACCATAAGGTTTTCTCATCTAAATTTCTCTAAATCATATACTCGAGTAAGTATACGCACATACTCGAGTAGATAGAAACATACTTGAGTAGTTCATTTTACCTACTCGAGTAGTTCATGTGTCACCCCGTGTACCTTGCTATTTTCCCTACTCCAGAATTTTCTAAGTCTTTTACTCGAGTAGAACTTTCACCTACTCGAGTAGATTACTTCCTCTCGAGTAGTTTAGTTCAACTACTCGAGTAGTTGTCAGCAGAACTCTTCAGAATTCTTCTAAGTATTCCACTCGAGTAGTACTTCTTGTACTCGAGTAGGTTATATAATATACTCGAGTAGCTCTTCCAGTACTCGAGTAGATGCTCTATATACTCGAGTAGGTCTCTTCACATACTCGAGTAATTCTGTCTGCCTACTCGAGTAGTTGATCTCTATATACTCGAGTAGTCTTTATATACATACCCGAGTATGTTTCCCATCATATACTCGAGTAGTTATTCAACTACTCGAGTAGTTATTGACTTACTCGTGTAGTTGGCCAAATCTTTCCGAAATTTTTCTAAGTCTTTTTTCTGACGAGATTTTTCAAATCACGCGACATGATTGGTTCACGTATACATCATTATGACCGATTATGACCGTTAGTCTCTCCTATATAAGGTCTTATCAGAAAATGACAAACCCTAAGTATTCTCAAAGCTTTCTTGTAATTTCTTTTTCGAGAAATATTCTTCAGCCGCCTCCTCTCTGACTTTCGCGAAACGGAAGCTGCCGCCGTCGCCTTCTTCTCCGGCCAAAGCTTCTACTTTCAGAGGATTATTCTGAAGAAAAGTTACAGATCGAGATCGACTTCACTGATCATATTCTCTCTCGATTTCTGTAAAAGCGAGTAGATCCAGATCGAGGTCGAGAACTTTTTCACCGATTTCTGAAAGTGCTTCAAAGTTAAAAAGAAGAGATCCTGGCCGTTTCCTTCAGATCTGAGTGATTTACTGTTTGTATTCTTGTAAACTCTTTATTAATCTTATAGGAGAAATCTTCTCCGAGTGTAGGAGTTTTTCACTCCGAGTTTGTAGGAAGTGCTATCTTCCGAGGTGTAGATCTGTTTTGTTTGGATCGAGTTTGTAGGAACTTTGTTCCGAGGGTAGGATCGATTTTTGATCCGAGATAGTGGAGTAGCCGAGTCTAGTTGATTGCTAGATCGGTGAGGGAAAGTGGATGTACCCAAGGTTGGGGAACCACTATAAATCTTGTGTCGTCTGTGATGTTGGTAGAATAGTTCTATGCCGTGCTCTAATTATCTTTTATTCCGCAAAAAGACGCACAAACCACCTATTTACCCCCCCTCTAGGTGATTTAGGTCGACAACAGTTTTCTTTCAATTGGTATCAGAGCCAGGTTGATCGTTAAAAGGTTAACACCTTGATCAGATCCAGATCTGTTGTCTGTTAGATTCTACCAAAATGGACAAGGGCAAAGATTTCGCCAAGCTCCCACTGTGGAACAAGAATAACTTTCCCATGTGGAAAGAAATGATAAAATTTTTCATGGAAACTGTGGATCCAAAGATCTTCATGATCGTTGAAGAAGGTCCTTACGTTTCCATGACTATGTCCACTATCGACCCTACCAAGAAAGTTCCAAAAAGCTAATGGATCTCGACAAAGACGAGATTGCACTTGTCTATCTCGACAAGAAAGCTAAGAACATCATAGCAAGTGCAGTCAATGACTCGATGCTGCAGAATTTGATTCACTGTCAATCAGCTAAGGAGATGTGGCACTCCTTAGTCACTTTGATGGAAGGGACTGAAGAAGTAAGGGATGATCGGAGATCCCTTCTCAATCAAAAATATGAAGCGTTCCGACAAGGGAACAAGGAAACAATTGCCGACACCTTTGAGAACTTCTTCAAGATTGTAAATGGCCTAAGGGTGTATGGCCGTGTCTTCACAAACGGAGAACTGAACGACAAATTCTTGAGATCCGTAACCAAGGAATGAGATAACAAGGTATGTGCCATCAGGGAGTTCGGAAGCTAGCTGAAACGGACCCGCAAAATCTCTTTGGAAATCTTATGTCCTATGAACTCCAAATCAATAACAAGAAAAGCTGAAGAAGAGAAGGGCAGGTCTGCTCTAAATGAGAAATCTGTCGCTCTGAAGGCAGACACCTCCAGAAAGACTAAGGCTGCCTCCCACAATGATAGTCGCTCCAGCTCCAGAAGTTGATGAAGAAGAAGAAACATCAGAGCCAAGCACCTCAGACTCTGAACTATCTGAAGGAGAGTTCTCCTTACTCTCAATGCAATTCAAGAAGTTTCTTAATAAAAAGAAACAATGGAAATGCAAGGATGCCTCACACAGAAGATCGCGGCGCGATGACGATCGACAAAGAAAAGGCTCAAGCAACCACGACAGGTATAACACTAAACAGAACAAATACGTTTCAACTGACATCATTTGCTACTGTTGCAATAAGTCAGGTCACGTCATTGCTGACTGCCCTCACAAGAAGAAGGAGGGTGGCAGAAGGGAAGACAAGAAATCCTCACATAACAGGAAAAGGAAAGAGAAGAGCCTCATAGACAAAAGGAGCAAGACTCTTAGCGACTCCGACTCTTCTGAGTCAAGCGAAGAAGAAGAAGCTTACTTTGGGCTAATGGCTCAAACAGATGATGAACAAGAGCCCCAGTTCACTGGGAAGGTAAACTCTCATACCCCTCTCTCAGAGTCTGAAGTCTTTGAACATGATTGCGAGAGTAGCTCCTCTGACGATGAGTCAGAATTGATGGCCCAGTATAAGGAGTTAATCATGGCTTACGACAAATGTTGTCGAGTCGTGAAGACTCAGGCTAAAGAGATCAAATCTCTAAAAGCCGAAGAGAGCAACTTGAGAGAGAAAGTCACAAAGACTGACTCCCTCGAGGAAAACTTCAATAATACTATTGAAGAATATAACAAAGATCTTGAGCACCTTGACCTGAAGGAGAAGATCATCAAAGGTTTGGAAGCCGAACTTGTGGCTGAAAGGAAACTTGTTGAGAGTTTCTCTAAGCCCAAAACAGTTTTTCCATTTGTTGCTGAATTCTCAGCAAAGGCCAAGGGAGCTGGACTAGGCCATGAAGAAGTTCCTAGTGAATCCTCTAGGAGAAACAAGAATCAACGGAAAAATAAGGCCGACAAAAAGGCCTCAGCCGAAGAAAAGGGAAAAGCCCCTCAGAATCAAACCACATTCAGAAAGGTCATCTTTCCAACAAATGAGTTTGATTTTGACTCATCATACGGGCACTTTGCTAGGCCTACTTATGTAGAGCCAAAGTCCCGCTATCAAGGATGAGCTCGACCCCGAAACTTTGGCGAAAGTGTCTTTAAGGCACCTTATGAAGAAGTTATTCTTCAGAGCTATGACCCTTTCAATCATGGGCATAACTTCAAGAACGCACCCAAGACAAAACCTGTTGTAGAGAAGCCCATAAAGAAGAAGTCATACGATTGCCATCATCATGAGGCATCTTCCTCCAAGAATGCTACCCCTGCTAGACCAAAGTTCCAAAAGGTCAAGCAGGAGATCTTGAGGCAAAGGTACAACAGATTTGACTGTTGGTGCTGTGGAAAGGTTGGTCACTTCGCCATAGATTGCTGGTTCAATTCCAGAAACGCTGCAACCCCTCATGTCAGCAATATGAGAAAGACCGCTCATAATGCCAACACTCGTAGGGGGAGCACTCTAACCCGAGACCAAGGACCCAAATGTGTTTGGGTTCCTAAGGCGAATTGATTGTGATTGCAGGGATGTCCAAAGGCCAACCAAATGTCTATCTGGTACTTGGACAGCGGATGCTCTCGACATATGACCGGGACGAGAAGCCTCATTCAGAACTTTACTCCAGTTGTGAACGGATCAAAGGTCATCTTTGGAGGTTCAGACCGTGGAATTACTAGAGGCTATGGTATGATTACTAACGGCAATGTACTCTTCTCGGATGTGGCCTATGTTGAAGGATTGAAACACAATCTCATTAGCATAAGCCAACTCTGCGATAAAGGATACATAGTTGAGTTCCATGCTGATAAGTGTTTGATAAAACTCGTTGACAATATGGAAACGATTTTATCCGGCACTCGAAGCAGGAATATTTTCTGTTTAAATTTCATCTGTATAGATTCCTCCATACCAGTGTGTCTTTTGGCAAAAGATAGTGCGTCTCTTGGTGACCAATGACACAAGAGACTAGCACACATTAATTTTCAATGAACTTGGTACGTGATGCCCCAAATGTCAAATGCATCAAAGACAGACCTTGTCATGCATGCGTAAAAGGCAAGCAAACAAGGGCTACCTTTAAAAGCACTATTGGCAAAGACTCTAACAGATGTCTCCATCTATTACACATGGACTTGTTTGGTCCACTGGAGATTAGAAGTTTGGGAGGCAAGGAATATACATTGGTAATTGTTGATGACTACTCGCGCTTTGCGTGGGTGTTCTTTCTGAAACACAAGTCAGATACCTTCGATATCTTTACCAATTTTGTCAGGAAAGTCCAGAATGAATACAACTGCTCCATAGTCAAAATCAGAAGTGACAACGGAACAGAGTTCAAATCTGGGGCCATGACAGAATTCTGTGAAAGCTTAGGTATCTTTCATGAATTTTCCTCTCCTCGTACTCCACAACAAAATGGAGTGGCTGAGAGAAGGAACAGAACACTCATAGAGGCCTGCAGGACCATGTTGAGTGATGCTTCACTACCGGAGTACTTCTGGGCTGAGGCCGTCAACACTGCATGTCACGTGCAAAATCGAGCACTCATAAACAAAGACCACAATAAGACACCTTACGAACTTCTGAAAGGCAGAAAACCAACAGTCTCTTATTTTAGAATCTTTGGCTGCAAATGCTTCGTACTTAACAATGACAAGTATCATACCACCAAGTTCAGCGAAAAGAGCTTTGAAGGTATTTTTGTAGGATATAGTAGCCATAGCAAGGCATACATGATTTTCAATAGAAAAACCCTGGTGGTGGAAGAATCGATACATGTTGTATTTGATGAGACGAGCTTACTGCAAAGCAATCCGTCTAGTGTGCTCATTGAAGATGCAGGTGAAAAGCTAAAAGAAACTAGCTTGGATGATCCGTCCGAAGACAAAGACGAGAAGTTCATTAAGATCACCACTCCCACTCCTATTGGAGAGGCTGATGATCAAAATGAAGAAGTCATCCAGGATGAAGAAATCACTCCGGTGCTTGAAGATAATCCAGATGCAAGGACTCTAGAGCTCAGACATCTGAATGATCACCCCATGAACCAGATCATAGGAGATCCCCGGCATGGTGTCAGAACTCGGAGAGGTACAACTAATGAGAATCTTCATTTAAGTTTTCTCTCACAAGTTGAACCAAAGAAATTTGAGGAAGCAAACTCAGACGCATCGTGGATAATGACAATGGAAGAAGAGCTAAATCAGTTCAAGCGCTGTCATGTGTGGATGCTGGTTCCAAGACCCAAGGGAAAGAACATCATTGGAACAAAATGGGTCTTCAGGAACAAGATGGATGAAGACGGGACTATCATAAAAAACAAGGTCAGACTCGTCGCTAAAGGCTATCGTCAAGAAGAAGGAATCGACTTCGACCAGACATATGCTCCAGTGGCCAGGCTGGAGGCAATAAGGTAGCAAAGACGACCGGAAAAGCACCTCAGGGACTTGTCAATTCTTCGGAAGAAGGCTAATTTCCTGGAGTAGCAAGAAGCAGAACTGTGTCGCAATCTCAACGGCCGAGTCAAAGTATATCTCTGCAGGTAGTTGTTGCGCACAGTTGCTATGGATAAAGAATCAGTTCGAGGACTACAACCTGCAGTTCAAGGATATACCCTTGTACTGTGACTCCTCCAGCGCAATTACAATAGCCAACAATCCAGTCTCTCACAGCCAGACAAAGCACATTGAGCTAAGGTACCACTTCATCCGGGAACATGTGGAGCATGGAGACATAGATCTCCAATATGTGCCTACAGATAGGCAAGTTGCAGATATCTTCACAAAGCCGCTGGACGAGACCAAGTTCTCGTTCTTCAAGACAGAGCTTGGGATGCTCAACAAAGAGGACTAAAGAAGGTTGAATGACTAAGAAGCAAGTAATTGCAAAGGGTTAGTCAAAATCCATTCTTTCTCAATTTTTTCAAAATTCAACTCGAGAAGCATGAGACATACTCGAGTATCTAAAGACCTACTCGAGTATATGAATGAACCTACTCGAGTATGTGTACTGACCTACTCAAGTATCTAAAGACCTACTCGAGTAAGTTTCTCACCTACTCGAGTAAGTCAATACCTACTCGAGTAAGTCTCTCACCTACTCGAGTAAGTCCATATTTACTCGAGTAGTTTTCTCACATACTCGAGTAACTCCAGTCGACCTACTCGAGTAGCTCCTTTACCTACTCGAGTAGTCTATCTCTCTCTCGTGTCCTGATTCCCAGTTTTTTTGAAATTGTTCTATTCGCCACCCAAGGCTATATGCCGCCTCTTTCTTTAACTTAATTAGCGGAAATTTAAGAGTTATATATATATGAAATTCCGAAACATCAAACATACTCGACATCATTTCTATCTCTCGAGTACCCCCCCCCCAACCCCCCCCCCCCCCCCCCCCCCCCCCCCCCCCCGTCTCTTCGCCTACCCTGCCGACTCGCCTCCACCGAAGTTGCAGAGCTCTCTCTCTCTAATTTCCTCCAGGCATTCACTTCCATGGCGACTTCTCACAAATCGGCTTCGGCTCCGAACTAGTCACCGAGGGTATTGCAGATCTTTCCGACGATTTCCACAACCTCCTCATTCTTCTCGACACCGCCGGCCTCTCCTTCATCCTCCAAGAACCCTGTCGCGTTCTCTTCCCCGAAGTTGCAGAATTCTTCTCAAATCTCAAGGTTCGACGGAATGGCAAAGTCCTAAAATCTACAGTAAAGGGTTTGAAACTAAAGTTCACCAAGACATCTGTCTCTCAACTTCTCCGTTTACCTATTGTTGATGAAGAAGATCACCTAGTTGCTGAGGATTCCGACAGGACAGCCATTTTCTGTGGTTTTTCCACTGATGCTCAATACTTCAAAAGGTCAGATATGAATGCAGAAGGCAAATTCTTGGTTGATGTTATTGGAAAAATTTTACAGTGCAAGACTCACTCCATCCGAGACATTCTCTCATACTTCTTCGATATAATGCAAGTCATTGTCTGCCGCAAGAAATACCAATTTGGTATGCTGATTTTGGACAAGATAAAGGACAGCATGAAATCCCCCAACTACGCACGAATTATCTCCCTGCTCCTCTATGCAACAAATCTTGAAGTCTTCAATCTCTCCAAAGGGACTCCACTTCACCATATGAAGAAGGTCTCCATCTCTTCAATTCAGAGATGGGATCTCAAGCTCAAGAACTCTGCCCAAGCTGCACAGGTCTCAGCAATCCCAGTAGTTCCAGCTGTAGAGGACAGGACTCCATCTCCCTCTCCTCATCATGTGTCCAGCTCCTCTGGTGCACCAAGTGAGGGGGAGCCTGCTCCATCTAGCCCAGTCAGGCAACCCTCTCCTCAGCCAGAAATTCCATCCCTACCTCATACTCCAAAGAGTCCAGCCACTTCCTCAGATCAAGTACCTCAAGACACTCTTCTGTCCACAGCTGCTGTCATAGATGCCATGATTGCAGAGCTTACTGAAGATGTGCTTCCCCCTCCTCCTCTATCTCCTCCAGCTCCAACCACTGAACCTCACAAGGACTTGTCTCCAGCACAGTCTCCTGTCCATTCTCCAGCCAGAACTCTAACACCTTCTCCTCCTCCTCCAGCAGATAAGCCAGACACCATTTTTATTTCTGATGAGCCTTCTCCTGAGCCAGCTGAGGCCCCTCTCAGAAACCTCGATTTCTCCATCCCCCATAATACAAAAGAATTGGATGCTGTCATTCCTACCACCAGAGCTCTCAGCTCAGTGATAATTGAAGAAATAGCTCCTTGGGTAACTCCTCCTATCCCTACTGCTGCTCCCTCTGCTGCTGCTACAGTCTCCTCCTCCTCAGATTTGCTGCAACACATCTCCATTCTTCTTCAAGAACAAAGACATCATTTTGACACCTCTCTAAAGGTGGTCACTGACAAGGTCACTGCTCTTGAGACTGAGATGAGCAGAGTTTTTGCTGAAATTCAGCATAACACTGACAAGCTAAAGTATCTGTTCCAACTTGGTGGTAAAGCTCTTGACCATACTATCACTAGTATTGGCAATGTCATGGAACAAGGTATCACCTTGGCAAACAATCAGATTGAGCTAGACAAGAGGAATGAAGCCAACAAGATGACTATCTGTGAAGAAGTTGGCACTTTCAAAGATGACACCATAGAGAAAGTATCTGTTGAAATCAGAAAGGGGGAGGGTTTGATAAAAGAACTCAAAGAACAGGTAGAAAAATCTACTGCTCAGAAGACAGTTGAATGAGAAGCTCATGTAAAGACCATTCATGATGATGTGCTTGCCCAAATACAAAGTGTCAAATTTCACACCTATGACACTGCTGTCTGGATGCACAATCAGATCTTGTCAGATCTTGCACTTGACCCAAACATCATTCCCCATCATCTCAATCCTCTAGCCACAGATGTCACTGCCCCAGCTGTTCCTCAACAACCTACCTTCTCTCCCAGGCCTGGAGACTCAGTTGCTCCTCCAGACACTTATGTTCCAGGCTGGGAAGAAGAAGATCCTGCTGATATATTCCTTCAAGCCCCTCCAGAGATCAGAATCCACAAGAAGAAAAGGAAATATGGTGAATGTCCCTCTGCTAGCAGGACAGCTCCTTCTAAGGCCCCTGAACATGCTGAAGCCTGGTCTCCAACTTCAAAGTCTCTCATCTTGGACACACTCAGGCTGGTCATGGATCACAATGAGAACAGAAACATGCACTACAGTTCCCAGGAATGGGAGTTATATGAGAAGTCAATGCTGAAAAGAAAGATCCATGATAGAGAATTTGGGAGAAATAACTCTGCTGCTCCTCCAAGGCCTCCTAAATACTTCCCAAAGCCATTCAACTACCTAAGGAGACAACAAGAGAAGATGGACAAGCAGCAATCCCAAGCCTAAACCTAAAAGATGATGGGAAATTGAAATGACAAGTTGTAGACTTGATGTTTTTGGAAACTCATATATATACAATTCTTCATTACTGTCTAATTATCTTTTTCATTATCCTTTGCTTACCTGCTCATATTTTTCTACTTAGTTTCTTTTATGTCCATAATTCATCTTAGTGTAAAGGGTTCTGACTTCAACAAATAGGGGGAGATTGTTGGGTATTTCATCCACATGAACCCAGATTTGATGAAGTCACCCTGGAACAAAGATGAATTAAGTTGTATTTGATGCTTGGTTTAAGCTATATGTTTGCAGGAATTTCACTGGGAAGTGTAGACCAATGTCAGCTCACAGTGGGTCACCAAACACAGGAACTGTGCAATGTAATCCCTCATTGCATATTCCAAGATGTTGACTCATGTGTGATCTCTCTATTGAGATACACTTCATATTCAAGCCATTGGACTATGAGAAAGAAATTGGGTGTTGGCTACTCTAGAAGAATCAGCTTTTCCAACATCAGAAATTTTCTAAGTGTTTTACTCGAGTAGAGCTTTCACCTACTCGAGTAGTCTGGGTATAAGTTACTCAAGTAGAGGAACCTTGTACTCGAGTAGACATAGTCATATACTCGAGTAGCTAAATCACCTACTCTAGTAGACCAAGTCATATACTCGAGTAGCATGCTTATATACTCGAGTAGATTACTCGTTATACCCGAGTACCATAAGGTTTTCTCATCTAAATTTCTCTAAGTCATATACTCGAGTAAGTATACTCACATACTCGAGTAGATAGAAACATACTCGAGTAGTTCATTTTACCTACTCGAGTAGTTCATGTGTCACCCGTGTACCTTGCTATTTCCCTACTCCAGAATTTTTCTAAGTCTTTTACTCGAGTAGAACTTTCACCTACTCGAGTAGATTACTTCCTCTCGAGTAGTTTAGTTCAACTACTCGAGTAGTTGCCAGCAGACCTCTTCAGAATTCTTCTAAGTATTCCACTCGAGTAGTACTTCTTGTACTCGAGTAGGTTATGTAATATACTCGAGTAGCTCTTCCAGTACTCGATTAGATCCTCTATATACTTGAGTAGGTCTCTTCACATACTCGAGAAGTTCTGTCTGCCTACTCGAGTAGTTGATCTCTATATACTCGAGTAGTCTTTATATACATACTCGAGTATGTTTCCCATCATATACTCGAGTAGTTATTCAACTACTCGAGTAGTTATTGACTTACTCGTGTAGTTGGCCAAATCTTTCCGAAATTTTTCTAAGTCTTTTTTCTGACGAGATTTTTCAAATCACGCGACATGATTGGTCCACGTGTACATCATTATGACTGATTATGACCGTTAGTCTCTCCTATATAAGGTCTTATCAGAAAATGACAAACCCTAAGTATTCTCAAAGCTTTCTTGTAATTTCTTTTTCGAGAAATATTCTTCAGCCGCCTCCTCTCTGACTTTCGCGAAACGGAAGCCGCCGCCGCCGCCTTCTTCTCCGGCCAAAGCTTCTACTTTCAGAGGATTATTTTGAAGAAACGTTACAGATCGAGATCGACTTCACTGATCATATTCTCTCTCGATTTCTGTAAAAGCGAGTAGATCCAGATCGAGGCCGAGAACTTCTTCACCGATTTCTGAAAGTGCTTCAAAGTTAAAGAGAAGAGATCCTGGCCGTTTCCTTCAGATCTGAGTGATTTACTGTTTGTATTCTTGTAAACTCTTTATTAATCTTGTAGGAGAAATCTTCTCCGAGTGTAGTAGTTTTTCACTCCGAGTTTGTAGGAAGTGCTATCTTCCGAGGTGTAGATCCGTTTTGTTTGGATCGAGTTTGTAGGAACTTTGTTCCGAGGGTAGGATCGATTTTTGATCCGAGATAGTGGAGTAGCCGAGTCTAGTTGATTGCTAGATCAGTGAGGGAAAGTGGATGTACCCAAGGTTGGGGAACCACTATAAATCTTGTGTCGTCTGTGATGTTGGTAGAATAGTTCTGTGCCGTGCTCTAATTATCTTTTATTCCGCAAAAAGACGCACAAACCACATATTCACCCCCCTCTAGGTGATTTAGGTCGACAACAGTTTTCTTTCAAGTGTCTTCTTCTTCCGCCTGTCAAGCAGCGCTTATACCTCCGATCGCAGTGGCTTCTTCTTCCCGATTGCAGCGACTTCTTCTTACCGATCGCAGCGGCTTCTTCCCGATCGATCGCCGGTAAACTTTCCCCTCATCTTCCTCCTCCTCATGTCTTCTTCACCTTCTTCAGCTGCCTCCTCTTCTCATCTTCATTCGTCTCCTCCGGAAGGACATCTAGATCTTCAGCTCTTGGAATATCTTCTGCTCCTTTTCTTCTTCCGCCCATCCTCCTTCCATTAAAAGTTTATTTTCAGAATTGCAAATTGTTCAACTGATTTATATACACGGTTGTATGTTACAAGGATGAGTATGCTCTGTATACAAAGTAGCTTGCAAATTATTCATCTGTTTTGGTATGCAAATTGTTCATATGTTTGGGGATTTGAAGTTCCAATTTTAAAAAATATAAATTTTAAAAATTTCAATTCCAGAAAGTCAATTCTATCGTGCAGCCGAACAGCTTACATATATCAATTACAATTCTGTTCTCTGAATTCTATTCTGCAGTCGAACAACAGAATTGATTTTCTGCACAAAATCCAATTCCTGCAGATATTGATTTTCTGATCAAAGCCAATTCTAGAAAGTCATTGCCTGCGCGTCGAACGGACCATTAAGGTATTTAAAGGGAACGGAGGATTTTAAGTTGGTCTACCATAGAGTTCAAAACTTTGAGTTAGTGGGGTATACAGATTCTGATTTTATCGGGTGTGAGGATGATAGGAAGTCTACTTTAGGTTATATATTTAAGTTTGCTGGTGGGGCCGTTTCGTGGAAGAGTGTCAAACAGACACTTATCACTTCGTCCACAATGCATGCGGAGTTTGTCGCTCTTTTTGGAGCTTCCACTCACGCAGTGTGGCTTAAGAATTTCATTTCAGAGTTGAAGGTCGTCGATTCTATAGCTGGACTCATCCAGATGTACTGTGATAACATCTCTGCAGTTATGTTCTCGATGAACAATAAAAGTATCACAAGATCCAAACATATGGAAATTAAATTCTTGACCGTTAAAGAATTGGTCAAGAAGGGTGACATTTTAGTGGAGCATTTAGAGACGGATGACATGTTAGCTGATCCACTTACTAAGGGACTTCGCCCTAACGTGTTTCAGAAACATGTTATTAGTACGAAGCTTAAAGAGTCGGTCAATGTGCTAGATTAGTCGGAGGCTACATGTAGCTCTAATTATGTTTTCTGTCATTTACACTGCATTTTATTTAATTCATTAATAATTAAAGAATATTCATTCAATAACATTATTAAGTTTCAATATTTGTTGGATTTATGTGACACGTCACACTTCATACAAAGTCTCATGACTTGTGTCAGTCGCAGCATAAGACCTAGGGTACTTCATTTGAATTATGGCATGTGGTATGTCTTTTGACACATGAATTTTAGAACTTTAAGGTTAGACATACTTGTTCTTTGAAACACTTAAGAACTTCTCGCAGCATAATTTAGTGCATTCATTTGAGAAGTTTGGTTGACCACCAAAATTGGAACAACCTTCATGTGCACATTTTCAGTATATTGTTCTATGGTTTATATAACCGCGTTTTGTCCATGTCGATTAGATCTGTAGCTACTGTGACCATGGAAGGTCCTGTGTCGTTCAATGATCTGGTTGCTGTTATGATTCAGAGCGAAGAATTTGATTGGACCGGATTGACGTGAGAGTGGACTCAATATCGCGTTCGCTAGTTGGTACCCTTAAGTCAAGTGAAGGTTTCATCAGAATTTCATAAGTTACGATGAGCACAAGTTCAAGTGGGAGAATGTTAGAAATTTTTTGTTAAGTGAACTAATTGACTCATCGAGACGTCCCGGTGAAAGCGTATGCGAGTTTTAAGTCTATTCGGACTCCTTCGAGCGCTGGTTAATTTAATTAGTCGCGCGAACGTTCGAAGCCTGTGATAGGTGGGCCCGACCGTCTCGTAATTTCAGTCGCGAACAATGTCTCATCCTTGGCATATGAATAGGAATGTTATTAGATCCAAATAAATTCATTGGATTTAATTAATTGACTTTTAATTTGGGGGTTATGAGATTAATTGACCCCAATATTAGTAACCCCCATTGAGCATCCTATTAAGCTCTAGGAGAGTCAATATTCATTTCTCACGGTGAACAAGGTTGAAAAATCCCACTCGCACCTTTTGGAAACTGCTCCCCTCATCTTCTCCATTCAGTCCGTGGATCTTCATCTCGCCAGGGATTTTCGTTCAGATTAGAGCTCGGTGATCTTCACCAGCGCCGTGAAGGAGTTCTTCTCTCAGAACTGGGTGTGAAATCCCGGAAAACCTCTTCCCCGGCGGTCGGCGGCTAGAGGATTTCGCTCAGATCTGGAACGCCATCATCGTTCGGCTTTTGGGAGAGTTGATCGTCGGAGGAGTAGATCGGTGGTCATTTTGCCACATTGTTTATCGGCCAAGGAAATCACGGCCATTTTTGGACATGTAATCTTCATTGTAGATCATCTTCTACATCTGAACATTGCCGATGGTTTTGATTTGAATCAGTTATATAACATTAAATCAGTCTTCAGATTTGGGTTTAACAAATTTATTGGCGATTACTTCATCTACAGATCTCATTGTTGCCCCTCGGGTATACATATGAAAATAAATGTTTATATGATATTATTTTTCTGATCAAGTGCATAACTAGCAAATCCAGAGATTCTTCTTTAAGAAGAAAAACTTAAGGTGTTAAGCCTGTTTTCATCACAGATTACTTGTAGAAATAATGAGTGTACATGTATACTTGTGCTAACTCTTTTGGTTGTAGAGATCCGCTAACCCCGCAGATTTCATAAAGAAGTATATGCCCAAACTTCTCGGATTTGCGGTCATGATGACACACGAGCTCGAATCAAAGATCGATATATATATATATATATATATATATATATATATATATATATATATATATTATATATATATATATATATATAACATTTCTTATGTGAAATATTTTTTGGAGCCTTTAGGTGTTTGGTGTTTGAGCTCCTTATTTAAAGGTAAAAGCTCCAAAACCAAATTGGGGGGAATCCAAAATTTTGGAGGGAACCCCTCTTTCCCAAAGGATGAAATCATATAGTCTCACATTGCCTACCTCCATCATGTAGGAGTGTTTATAAGTAAAGTTCCTCCTTTCTATTTGTTCAAAAGAACATATGGAGAACCTATGCACCACAAGCGCGCGCGCACGCACCGCACCGGACCGGATTCGGGATTCAGGGAATAATTGAATTGAATTGTTATTTTTGCTCCAAATAGTTTTGACTCGGCTGTACAGTAGTCGAGCGCCTTCTCTCCGAGCTTTTCATCGACCGCTCTCGCCAGCGGTTTCGTCGATCGGTTTTTCGTCGAGCGTCTTTTCGTCGCGCTTTAATTACGCTGACGTTTCCAACGTTCCTTTCTTTTATTTACTTACCATTCATAACCGTCAAAATTCATGACGTATTTATTTCTTTCTATTTACCGAGATTTCAAATAACGCCTTTTGAGAAATCCTTTTGAGACGATATATTTTTTCATTCTAGGAGATGCGGGAGTATGCTGGCTGTTTTGTTTTTCATCTTCTTCACATTTGCTTCATCAAGTGGTGGTTCGGGTGCTCTGTGCTTCTTCGGTGTCCGCGCATATCGGAGTTTCGGGATCTAGCCGAGTGTTGTACCTTGGAGGAGTGAGCATCGGTTGAAAGCCCTGCTGGAGGGTGGTGCAACTCCTTTAGGGCAGTAATCACACGCCTTACCCAATATCGATTCTAAACTATAAAATTTTATTTGTCTCCTCCATTTAGATCAGTTTTAAAAGATCAAAATTTTTTATATCTATTTTTTTACTGCTGTTATGTCTTGTTTTTCGAAACGTATATATATATATATATATATATATATATATATATATATATATATATATATATATATTATTCTAGAATAAATAGGAAAATTATTCTAACCATCTAAAGGAGTTGATAATTCCACGTCAAACAAATAAATAAAATCAAAAACAAAATGATTCTGTCTACTTTCATTTTCATATGTATATCAATTTATTATTTATATTTTAAATTTCAGAAAACTGTAATGGCTTCTAGATCTGAGAATTTTGTTGGGATCAAACCCGAGAAATTTAATGGAAATGGTTTTCGTCGTTGGCAAGCTCAAGTAGAATATGGGTTGAATACCCTAGGTCTTTTGTCTGCCATCTTCGACGCCCCCTCTACAGAAACTGAAATCCCTAGCGCTGCAAATGTAGTTGCTTCGTCTCTACCATCATCCTCATCCTCATCTACAAACACCACTAGAACTTACGTAAGACGTGTCTCTTATAGAGATCCAGTAGATGTTGAATATCATTGTTGTAACTGAATCCTAAGTGCCTTGTCTGACAACCTTTATGATGTCTTCCTTCAATATCGTACGGCTAAGGATTTGTGGTATGCACTTGAAGCGTGCTATAACCTTGACAATGCAGGTATAGAATGCTACAATGTTTCCAACCTCCACAAATTCAAGATTGATGCTTCCAAGCCAATCAATCCTCAACTCCAACAACTAGATAAGATGTTGTCCAAGATCCGAGCCGATGACTCAATCCTTTCCGAAAATTATTTAGTGGCATGTCTTATTGATGGTCTTCCCGACTCTTGGTCCGGCTTTAGCACTAGACTAAGGCATGACCAATCCAGCCTTACTTATGTTCAAATCCAAAATGCAATCCGCATAGAGGAAGAACATAAGAGTAAAAATTCTAAAACTCCCAAAGACCTCGCTCCTAAAGTAAATCTCACCGAATCGCAAGACAATCCTTCTTCCCACCATCACTTTAGAGTCAAAGGAAAGAACCAAAAGAAACCTTTCCGTCAAGGTTCCCGTCATCAAAAACTCAATCAATCCAAGTCTAGTTCCTCAAACCAAAACCTTAGTAAAGGGAAATGGTGCTTCATTTGCGGCCGCACCAACCACCTGTCAACCAACTGCTTCTACAAGAAAACTGAACCGGTGGTAGGCAGATCTCATGGCTCCAAGCCACAAGCAAATATGATTCAAGCACCAAATCAACCTATCTTCAGGTTAGATTATTCTCCTAGTCTTCATCTCACTTGTTCATCAGATTGCTGGCTTGATTTCGGAGCAAATGTTCATACTTGTTTTGATCGTTCTTGCTTTGCCACCTTTCAGGACATCAGTGGAGGAAGCGTGATATTAGGAGATGCCTCTTCGGCTCAAATTCTTGGACGCGGGCGAGTGGATCTTAGGTTGACATCCGGGAAGACACTAGCCTTGCATGATATGCTCTATGTGTCGAGAGTTAGGAAGAATCTTGTTAGCGGCTCTTTATTAGTGAAGAAAGGCTACAAGATAGTTTTAGAATCTAATAAAGTTGTAATAACTTTGAATGATCTTTTTATTGGTAAATGTTATGTTTATGATGGATTATTTAAATTGAATGTTGCTGATTTAGAAGTTAATCAAATATCTTCTTCTTTAGTTCAAAGTTCTTCTCCTGTTTTTTGGCATGCTAGATTAGGACATGTGAATTCTGATTGTATGAAAAGAATGATGTCTTTAAATTTAATTCCTAAAATTAATATTGGATCAAGTGCCAAATGTGAAATTTGCATGCAAGCCAAATTTTTTAGGAAACCTTTTAAATCAGTAGATAGAACTTCAAAACCTTTAGAATTAATACATTCGGATGTATGTGATTCAAACCGCCAACCTACTAGAGGTGGAAATAAATATTTTGTAACATTCATAGATGATTTCACCAAATTTTGTTACATATATTTATTAAATATTAAAGATGAAGTTTTTCTGTATTTTAAGATTTTCAAAGCTGAGGTAGAAAATCAATTAGGAACATCCATCAAAATACTTAGATCCGACCGAGGTGGAGAATACACTTCGAATGAACTAACCCAATTTTGTCAAGAACATGGGATAATTCATCAAGTGACTGCTCCATATTCGTCTCAATCTAATGGGGTGACTGAACGTAAAAATCGGACCTTGATGAATATGGTCAATGCCATGTTAGCCGAGTCCAGTGCCCAAGAAAATCTTTGGGGAGAAGCGTTGCTCACCTCCTCGTTTGTCCTGATTAGGATTCCTTCAAAACATTGTGATAAAACACTGTTTGAACTATTTAAATTAAGAAAGTCTAACCTCCAAATTCTTAGAGTGTGGGGGTGTTTAGCTAAGGTAGCAATCTCTGAACCAAAGAGGAAGAAAATAGGACCTAAAACCTTAGACCCTATTTTCATAGATTATGCGTCAGATAGTACTGTTAATAAATTTTTAATTACTAATTCACAAATTAGTGAAATATCTAATAACATTATTATAGAAGCTAGAGATGCAGTCTACTTTGAGGATAAATTCCCTTTTAAATTTAACAACTTATCTCAACCTTCAACTAACTCAAACTAACCTTCAACTTCTTCTTTAGAACCATTAGGAATTGATGAACCTAGAAAAAGTAAGAGAGTTAAAACCGAAAGAACCTTTGGGGAGGACTACTTCACCTATCTAGTTGAAGGAGATCCTAATACATTTGAGAAAGGTATGACCTCGTCTGATTATCCTTTTTGGAAAGAAACAATAAATATAGAAATTAATTCGATACTTGAAAATAAAACATGGATTCTAACCGAGTTACCTCCTGGTACTAAAGCCATAGGTCGTGAATGGATTTTTAAAAAGAAATTAAACTGGATGACTCCATAGATAAATATAAGGTTTGCCTTGTAGCTAAAGGATATGCTCAAAACAAGGAATATACTTTTTAGATACATACACTCCAGTAGCTAGAATAACCTCTATTCGTATTCTAGTCGTCTTAGCATCGATCTTTAAGTTGCTTATCTATCAAATGGATGTCAAGACCGCATTCTTACACGGAGACTTACAAGAAGAAGTCTACATGTCTCAACCCAAAGGTTTTGTAGTCAAAAGTCAAGAATCTAAAGTATGCAAATTAATTAAATCTCTTTATGGATTGAAACAAGCTCCTAAGCAATGGTATCAAAAATTCGACTCCGTAATCTCACTTCTTGGTTTCAAATCTAATGAATTTGACAAATGCCTCTATGTCAAACAAGACGGAAATGGAATTGTCTTATTATGCCTTTATGTAGATGATATCTTAATTTTTGGAAACACAATTGAATTAATTAATGAAAGTAAAAATAATCTATCTTTCAAATTTGATATGAAAGATTTGGGAGTAGCAAATATCATATTAGGAATGAAACAAGTTAAAACTGATTCTAGTGTTTCTTTATCTCTATCACATTCGATTGAGAAAATGTTAAATAAATTTAATTTATACGATTCCGCTTCCGCCTCTACTACATATGACGCTATCACAAAACTTTGTAAAAATATGGGTGAACCGGTTGATCAACATAAGTATGCACAAATGATAGGATCACTCCTATACATAGCTAACCACACTAGGCCCGACATTTCCTATGCAGTAGGCCGACTTAGTAGATATACTAGTAATCTAAGTGATGATCATTGGATAGCATTAAATAGAATATTTAAATACCTTCGTGAAACTATAGATTATAGTTTAGTGTACCCGGGATTTCCCGAAGTACTAAAAGGATTTTCAGATGTCAATTGGGTAATTGATTCGTTAGATGTTAAGTTAACGACTGGATATGTGTTCCTCCTTGGAGGAGCCGCCATTTCATGGGCTTTTACAAAACAAACAATCATTTCTATGAGTACTATGGAATCAGAGCTTATAGCTTTGGACACAACATGTGCCGAAACTGAATGGATCAAAAATTTACTTTCAGAAATTCCTTTACTTGCAAAACCTATACCTGCTATTTCTTTGCATTGTGATAATAAATCTGTTATTGATTTAACTGCATCTAATAGTACTAATTCCAAAATGAACACGTTCATGAGAATCAGGTACAAATCAGTGAAGCAAAGAAGAAAAGAAATGATATCACTCAACTATGTAAAGTCAGAATTGAATCTAGCTGATAATCTTACCAAGGGATTGTCCTGAAGGGAGGTTTTATTGTCATCGAGGGGAATGAGGCTTAAGCCCGCATGATTTGCAACCAACGGTGGTGAAAGAAATTGTACCTAATCACCTAGAGGGGGGGTGAATAGGTGACTAAATCTTTTTTAACTTTTAGGCAGATTATATCACAGATTTATAACTACTTCTTCACAGTAATCAATCAACAATCATAGAATAAAGCATGCACACAGTGAATACACAGATTTATAGTGGTTCCCCAAGGTTTGGGTACATCCACTTTCCCCCTTCGCCTATCTAGTAGTGTACTAGATTCGGCCAAACTCCTCCACTATTCCTCAGATCCTCAGATCTTACACTCAGAACCCCAAATGGTTCCTACAGCTCAGGCCCAAGGCCCTACAACTCAGTCTTCACAAAGACCTACACTCAGCCTTCAACAAGGCCTACACTCAGCCATAACAGGCCTACACTCAGAGAAATAGATCTCCTACACTCCGGCACACAGGCCCTACCACTCAGCCTTTATAATTACAGGCTTACAACTCAGATTCTTAAGGATCCTACAAGAAATTAAGAATACAATTTATATACCTACAACTCTGAATAAGAGAGAAGAGTTGACAGGTTCTTGATGAGTTCTTGGAAGAACTCTGCTGAGATCAACCACACTTGGCTTTCTTCAAAGCTTCTTGAATGTAGAACACAATAGGGTTGATACTCTCTGTAGCTGATCTTCAATCACTGCTAACTTAAGTTTCAGATCTCAATCTGAAACCTTCTTCACAACCTGGTTCCAACAATTGTCTTCTTGGAAGGAGCTCTCTCTCTCCAACTACTTAGTTCTTCACTTGAATTGATTCTTCAATGAATAGCTAGATCTTCTTCTTTGATTGTTGATCAATCTCTTGTTGTTAATCTTATCCTTCTGATGACAGAATAAGCCTATATATAGGCCTTTTTCATGGTGACCGGTTGATCCGATTCCTAACAGCTTTCTGACATCTCTGACAGTTGTAGTAGACCGGCTGGAATGGCAGTTGTCATGTCATCCAGTCACTTCTTGAAATATCTGTAACTGTCTGAAAGTGTCGAGACAGTCTGTCTTTAAGTGTCGACACTTATAGACTAAGTGTCGACACAAGTTGACTAAGTGTCGACACTAGCCTTCAAGGTGTCGACACAACTCCTTGTGTTGTAGAATTTACTTCTCGACACAGCTTCTTCAATATGTGTCGACACTGATATTGTGTGTCGACACAACTCCTTGTTCTTCAGTACTTAGTTGATTTCTTGTAAGTGTCAACACAACTCCTTTGTGTCGACACATCTTCTTGTGTTGAACTTGTTCAGTGTCGACACATCTTCTTGGTGTCGACACATGCCTTCTGTGTTGATACTTTCTGAGTGTCGACACAGCTCCTTGTGTCGACACATTCTTCTTCTGTTGAGACTTTGGCTGAGTGTCGACACATCTCCTTTGTGTCGACACTTGTACTTAGAAGTTGTTGAACTTTGCTGAGTGTCGACACAGCCTCCTAGTGTCGACACTTTCTTCATGCATTGAGTCTTCTGCTGTGTGTCGACACATTCTTTATTATGTCGACATTTTCTTCATGTGTTGAGTCTTCTGCTGTGTGTCGACACATTTTTCATTATGTCGACACTTATACTTAGACTCTGTTGAAATTTGCTGAGTGTCGACACAGTCTCCAAGTGTCGACACTTTCTGATGTAGACAAAGTTCCTCTGGGTGTCCACACTACTTCTAAGTGTCGACACAGCTTCTCTGGACTTCTCTTCATTGAGTGTCGACACATCCTGTAGGTGTCGACACTTTCCTTCTGGTGTCGACTCTGCATCCCTGGTGTCAACACAATGACTCCAAGTGTCGACACTGCGTGTCTGGGTGCCGACACAAGTCTTCTTAAGTGTCGACACTTTTCTTCTGAGTGTCGACACATGGACTTAGAAACTTTTCAGCTTTCCCTGCAAATACTTGACCTGCACAACTAAACTCAAAACACATCAAATATATTTTGATGTATATCATTGAGTAGGGTGAGACTTCTTCAAATCAGGTACATTTAAACCAATGTACCCAACAATCTCCCCCTATTTGGAGAAGTCATAACCCTTAGTCAATGATATACACCATACATAATAAAATCACAGTATGATGTAAAACAGGTTTATATAACAGGGTAAATTCATAAACATGTAATAAATAAAACATGTATACACAGATATCTCAGAACAATTATGTAATAGATTTATCACACATCACATTGTTCTAACAACTTTGTCATATTCATTATACAAAAGGTTACAAAGTGTTTAAAATCAAAATATTACAACTGTAAACTAAAGATAAATTATATTCTATTTCTGCTCAGCCTCCTTGATCACTATGCCCTTTTCAGATTATATCTTTGCTTGAACTGGGGCTTCAGCATCTTCAGCAGCAGCAGGCTTCTTGTCTTTAAGATCCTTCTTCTTTAATTCTTTAGCTTTGATTTTCTGCCTTTCAAAGTAATGATAAGGCTTGTGAAAGTACTTGCTAGGCTCCTGGGCAGTAGGAGGTAGCTTTCCCATCTTTGCCTTTCTTCTATACTGCACAATGGCTTCTTGCCTGTTCTCATGTTTTCTCCATTCCAGTTCAGAATACCACTTGTTTCTATCTTGAATATTATCCTTGGCAGCTTTCCAAGCAGTCAAAATGATATTCCTGGAGGTGGGGCTCCACTGTTCAAAATCAGGCCTTTGTTCAGCTTGCTCTCTGAACCTTTTCTTAGACAATAGAGTCTCTTGTTCTTTGAGCAGCAAGGCTTCTTGTTCTTTCAGTATAGCCTCTGTCACTGGCTGAACCACTTTCTCTATGATGACCTTCTCAATTCCCTTAGGAGGGCTATACATTGATTGTATATCTGCATGTATCATATCAAAGTCTGGTGGAGGGTAAATTACTTGAGCCACTTCAGGTTGCTCCCCTCCAATATATGTAGGATGAATCCCAGACTCTGCAACATTGTCATCATCACACAATGGAGGATATCCAAGGGTAGCTCTGATGGAATTGGAAATCCATTTGGCATGATTAGAGCTGGCTTTGACTAACACCCTCTCCCTCTTTATGACTTCTCTAACAATGTGATCCCTCAGATCATCTTTCTGAAACCTTATTTGGGCATCCAAATAGTTTACTTCATCCTTAAAGAAAGGTTTCAACCTTTGGAGTCTGTCAGTTATAGCCTTTTGAGAGTCTTGTATAGCAGTCTTAACAGCAGTTGTGCCCTCTTGTAATGCTTTATCAAAGTCTGCCTTAGCTGTAGCATTAGCTGTAGTCTGACTAGTAGCTATATTCTTCATTTCTGTTACTATTGCATTGTGTGAAGCAGTTAAATTATCATTCATCCTCGGCTGGTTATCCAGAACATAGCCTTGCTTCACTACAAGTTCATCCACTTGAGCTTTGATCTTCTCTTGATGAGTTGCTAGATAGACTACTGAATTCCCTTCTTTATGGAAGCAGTCAGTCATCTCTTTTTTACTCAGATTCATCTCAAATCTGATGGACTTAATATCTTGGGCCAGATCAAACTGTAGAGATTTTTGCCCTTCATCTACATACTTTTCCAGAACTTGCCTTTGCTCATCAAGCTTTATCTGTAATGCAACCATTAGAGAACTAAAATCTGTAGATGGTGTTGGTTGTGGTTTAGGCTGTGGTGCTATAGTTTGCAGAGCTTTCTTATAATTTTGGCTCCTTCTTTTAAATACTTGAAATTTCCTCTTCTTGGCTCTTGCAACCTCTTCATCTTCAGATGCAGATGTGTTATCAATAGTCACTCTGTCCTTAGGACTTGAAGGTATCTCTTTCTCAGTCCTTTGTATCTGCTCAGCATCTTGTGGCACCTCAGTCTCTTTGTCTGCAGTATCTTCTATATTCTTCACTTGCTCCCCCTCAACATGAGCCTTCTCCCCCTCAGCAGCAGCACTTCCTTTTTCAAAGTCAGTTTGGAGTAGGTCAGGGAATAGCTCTTCTAGGGTGAATTCTTGTGGAGGATGGGGTGGAGAAACTCTAATCTCATCAACCACTTGATTAGATTCCACTTGATATGCAACAGAGGTGTCCTCCATGACAACATCTTGGTATTGGCTATGTGTTTGTGTTTGCTGATTAACATTAGGTAATGAATCGGACAAAACATCATCCTCAATAGGGAAATTTAATTTATTAATGTCAGTGATTACCTCAAGTATGGTATGGGTAGCTTGTTCACTTTCTAGTGGAGTTGGCTCTTCCACTATTAGAGGCTCCCCTGGATGGAATCCTGGTGTACTGGGCTAGCTTGTGGTAGCTCCCTCTGCCTCTCTGCATCATCTTGTCTAGCTGGAGACTTTCCAGCATTTCCAACTTCTTCCTCATCAGGAGTAAAGACAATTTGTTCCTCAGAGCTGCTAGATGATTCTTGAGCCACTGGGGCTGTCTTCTTCTTCTTCTTTTGTGGTGTTATCTTCTTAGGAGTTGGCATTTCCTTGGTCAAGACCCTATCCCCTCTAGAGAAGATCCTCAAATCCATTCTTCTCATGTGGTTAATTTTGAATCCTGCAGCTTGGGTCATTACCTCTGGTATACTACCAGCTAGGTATAGACTTAGAATCCTACCCAAATTGGGTTTCTTCAGGCTCTCCTTAATCTTCTCAAACACTACTACAGACCAATCAGTTTGTAGTGTGAAGATAATTCTTGTCATTAGACCAAACATATAAGCTGATACTCTGTCATGCCCTCCAGGCTTGCTCAAGATAACCTTGCCCACAATCTCAGATAAGAATTTGCCTTGGCTGTTCATCCTCTTCCTATTGAAAACAGATCCTATTTTCATCTTGGAATCCAGTCCACACCATGTTAATGCTTCTCTAGTCTTAGAAGCAGAAACTTCATCTTCTTCCTTAGTCCTTGGTAGGTTTAGTACATTTCTCAAACTCTTAGGTGAGACCTCCACCTTAGATCCATGAACCCTTGACTTAATCTTTAGTCCTGATTCATCTAGGGTTGTGCCATTCAGAAATTGCAGGACCTCCTTCTTCCAGATCTTGATGGGTTCTGAAACAAGGAATTCTAATCCAGATTCTGCAACTAGGGTTACCACACCTTTGATCGCGGGTTCTGCCTCATCAAATGCATGTCGCACCAGTTCGTATCCTTCATTCACATTCTCTTCGAGCTTGGGCGCCATTAGGGTTTGAAGAATTTTGAATTGAGAGAAGAGAGGTGTCGACACACAAGTTTGGTCTCGAAACTTTGGTGAGCGTGTCGACAGACAATGGTGAAATCCTATTTATACCTTTCTAGGATTGAAGATGAAAGGGCGCGTCAAAATACTCAAATTGTGTCGACACTGTTGATAAGTGTCGACACGGACTTATAATGTCTCGACACCTATATGTCGACACAAGTATAGTCGATAGAATATATGTGTCGACACTTGTTTATGTGTCGACACCACTTAGCTTGACACTTGGTCGAGACTTTACTTCACTAATTCTGCATAAAGTCTAAGTGTCGACACCACCTTGGATGTGTCGACACCTATCCTGTATGTGTCGACACTAATTCTTTGAAGTGTCGACACCAACTTCCTAGATGTGTCGACACCTTTTCTCTGAAATGTCGACACCAATTCTCTGTCTCGACACAAACAACTCTGTGTGTCGACACTATTTTACTTAGCCATTTCTGTAAACTTATTCTAAGTTTATCATACCTAATTCAATTTTAAACCTATTGAATTTGGTTTCTTCTAAAGTCTTAGTATACATGTCAGCTAGTTGATTATCTGTATTAACATACTCTAGTGAAATATCTTTTTTTTCAACATGTTCCCTTAGAAAATAATATTTTATTTCAATGTGTTTAGTTCTACTATGGGAAAAAGGATTGTTTGCAATAGATATAGCACTAGTAGAATCACAAAATAGTGGTGTTCTACTTACTTGAATATCATAGTCTTCTAGCTGATGCTGTATCCATAGAAGTTGAGCACAACAACTTCCTGCAGCCACATACTCTGATTCCGTTGTGGAGATAGCCACACTTATTTGATTCTTGCTACTCCATGATATCAGTCTTCCACCTAGGAATTGACAGGTTCCAGTTGTACTTTTCATATCTTCCTTTCAGTCTGCAAAATCTGTATTTGAATAACCGGTCAGTTCAAAGTCTTCATGCCTAGGGTACCAAAGGCCTAGATAAGGAGTGTCCTTTAGATATCTCAGAATTCTTTTGACTACTGTCAAATGAGATTCTTTAGGGCATGCTTGGTACCTAGCACAGACACATGTAGCATACATGATATCTGGTCTACTTGCAGTCAAATACAATAGGGAGCCAACTATCCCTCTATACAAAGTCTCATCTACAGGTTTCCCTGCATCATCTTTGCTAAGAGACATACTTGACCCCATATGAGTTTTCATGATACTGGAGGAATCCATACCATACTTCCTTATTAATTCTAGGGTGAACTTAGACTGGCATATGGATAAACCATTCTCAGTCTGTCTAACTTGGAGACCCAAGAAGAACTTAAGTTCCCTCATACTGCTCATCTCAAATTGCCCTTGCATAAGTTTTGCAAACTTTTTGCAAAGACTACTTTCAGTAGACCCAAATATGATGTCATCTACATATATTTGGACTAGTATTATCTTACCTCTGGATTCCCTAAGGAATAGAGTCTTGTCTATTTTCCCCCTTGTGAATTTATTCTCAATGAGGAAACTAGACAGGGTTTCATACCAAGTCCTAGGGGCTTGTTTTAACCCATACAAAGCCTTCCTAAGTCTATAGACATAATTAGGTTGAGTTGAATCAACAAAACCTGATGGATGTTCCACATAGACCTCTTCCTTCAGATTGTCATTCAAAAAGGCTGACTTAACATCCATTTGGTATACTTTAAATCCTTGATAGGTTGCATAGGCCAAGAACATCCTTATTGCCTCCAGTCTGGCTACTGGAGTAAAGGTCTGATCAAAGTCAATACCTTCTTACTGCATATATCCCTTAGCAACCAGTCTTGCTTTGTTCTTAATAATCACTCCATGTTCATCCATCTTGTTCCTGAAGATCCACTTAGTCCCAATTATGTTGTGGGCTTTTGGTTTAGGAACAAGCTCCCAGACTTTGCATCTCTTGAACTGATTCAGCTCTTCTTGCATTGCCTCAATCCAATGAGGGTCTAGGATGGCTTCTTCAAATTTCTTTGGCTCAACTTGGGATAGAAAACTGGAGTAGAGTACTGCACTCAGATTTCTGCTCCTTGTTTGTACCCCTTGTCTTAGATCACCAATAATTTGATTGGCTGGATGATCTTTCAAATGTCTACTAGTTGGAGGCAGCCTGGCTTCAGGTTGAACTCCTTCAGCTTCTTCAACTTGCTGCACTCCTTGGTCTTCTTCTGCATCAGGTGCATGTAGTACTCCCCCTGGACAACAACCACTATCATCTACATACTGACTTGCAGTAGATCCTTCTTCAATAGTGAGCTTGTCCATCTTCTTAGTTACACATGTGGAGCTGCAAATACTTCTAGACCACTCATTGTTAATAAGTCTAGCTTCATCAAATACTACATGTACTGACTCTTCTACAACTTGATTAGACAAGTTGTAGACCATATAAGCCTTACTATTGTTGATGTACCCAACAAAGATCCCCTCTTGGGATTTGGCAGCAAACTTGGTCAAGTAAGACTTTCCATTGTTAAGTATATAGCATTTACAACCAAAGATCTTGAAATAGGATAGGTTTGGTTTTCTGCTTTTCACAATCTCATAGAGGGTCTTATTGTGGCTCTTGGTGATAGAAGCCCTATTAATTACATGACATGCAGTGTTTACTGCCTCAGCCCAGAAATATTCTGGGAGAGATGTGTCACTTAATAGGGTTCTATCAGCCTCAATCAAGGTTCTATTTTTCCTCTCAGCAATGTCATTTTGCTGAGGTGTTCTAGGTGAAGAAAATTCCTGAAATATCTCAAACTCTTCACATAGCTTTGTCATACTATCAGACTGGAATTCAGTACCATGGTCACTTCTTATTTTGACCACTGTACTGTCTAACTCATTCTAAATTTGTTTGACAAAACTATTAAAGATACTAGGTGTTTCATATTTCTATCTAAGGAAGAACACCCAGGAAAACCTTGAGTAGTCATCTACAACCACAAATGTGTAGACTTTCCTACCTAGGCTGTGAACTGGCATATGACCAAAGAGATCCATATGCAAGAGGTATAAGCACCTCACAGCATCTTTGTTCTCAATGCTATTAAAGGTGGATCTAGTCTGCTTGCCCTTTTGACAAGCTGAGCATATTCCATTTTTAATACACTTAACTTGAGGACCATTCCTCACTAACTCTTTGCTATAGAGTTGGTCAATTGTCTTGTAGTTAAGATGGGCTAGCCTCTTGTGCCATTTGACACAATGAGAGACTTTCTCATCAGCTACAAGACACACTGGAGAACCATTGGTTTCACACATAATGTCTAGGCAATAAACATTTCTCTTTCTATAACCTGTCAAAATGATCTCTTGATTATTTGACCTCCTGATATGACAACCATATTTGACAAATGAGATGTCATATCCTAGATCACTCAGTTGACTTATACTAATAAGGTTATGTTTCAAACCTTTAACATAAGCTACTTGAGTAATTGTTATAAGGTTGCTAGAAATGTTACCAAAACCTTTGATGATTCCTTTTTCAGAACCACCAAAGGTGACTTTAGGACCATCCTTGATTGGTGTGTAGTCCTTTAGCAATCCCCTAGTTCCAGTCATGTGCTTGGAACATCCATTGTCCAAGTACCATATTGGGGCATGGCCACTTGGACTCACCTGCAAAACAGATTAGTTGACCTTAGAACCCAAAGAATTCTTGGGTCCTTGGTGCTGGTTAGTTTGCCTCTTAACAAAGCTACCTGTAGATCTTCCAACAGGCAGTTTGCTACTCATCTTGGCACTAGAATTGTGCCAGCAGTCAATGACAAAGTGGTCTACCTTGCCACAGCACCAGCACTCAAATCTATTATACCTTTGCTTAGGTACAACCCTAGCTGTTCTATCCACAGCAAGCTTGTTGAGTACTAGGGCTTTGCCCTTAGACTTGGACTGAACAGTCCTAGCAGGTTTTATGAAACCTAATCCAGTTTTACCCTTTTGATGTACAAATTCATCAATCAAAGGTAGAACAGACTTTGGTTTAGAGAACCTTGCTACTATATCTCTCTCCTTCTGAAGATTAATCTCCAGATTTCTGATTTGATCATTCTTAAATGTTATAGTCTCCATCTGAATAACAGTTATGTTTTTCAGTCTGGCTATTTCATTTAATTTTTGATCAAACAACTTCTCAAAATCTGTTGCAGCATTTTTAAGATTAGCAATCTCCTTAGCCTGACTTTTGGCCAATGATTTGCTTTTCTTAAAAGCATGCAACAGTACTCTATATTCATCAATCAACTGATGAATATCCCCTTCAGATTCAGATCCACTGGCATCACTTGATGCTGATGTAACTGAATCTGAACTAGTACTAGAAATTGAACTTAAAGAACAATTTTGTACCTGACTAGGTCCAGGCTGATCCTAGATTTTGTCACCTTCTGTTAAGGCCATCAGTCCTTGGCACTGATTGTCCTCTTGCTCATATATAGAGTTCATTATCTGGATGAACTCCTCTTCTTCTTATTCAGCAAACAGTCCAATGTAAGCTTCTGCTTCTGAATCAGTTTCTGAAGATGATATGTCTGACAGGCTTTTGTCCTTCTTGGCAACAAAGGACCTTTCCTTTTTGCCCTTGGTTTGAATCTTCTTCTTATCATTAGACTCTTTCCTTTTCTCTGGACAGTCAGCAACAACATGTCCTTGTCTGTTACAGCAATAACATACAATTTTTGATAAAGTTGATTTGCTTGACTTGGGCTTTCTCCTGTCTTTCTTTGATGACTTCTTGTTCTGATAATAGTCATCTTTTCCCTATGAAGTGGATGACTTTGACCTCCACTGTTTCTTCTTTAGAAACTTCTGAAAGTGTCTTGTGAAAGCTGCAAAGTCCTCATCACTCTCACTGCTTTCAGAATTCCTGCCTTCTGATTCATCTGACTCAGTCTCAGCCACTTTAGGAGGTGGAGATGGAGACTTACTTTTGTATTTCCTGGTGGCTTCTGTCTTGAATGCCACTGTCCTTTCTTTATGATCACTTCTTGTAGTCTTCTCCTCTTCTTTCCTCACCATCAACTGCATCTCATAGGATAGCAGTTTTCCAAACAATGTTGGAGGAGGGATATCTGCTAACTTGGTCATTTCCCTTATGGCACAGATCTTGGTGTCTCAATCCTTTGTTAGAGACCTCAAGAACTTATCATTCAGCTCATAATTGCTGAAATCTCTTCCATAGGACATTAACTCATTAACTATCATATAGAATTTCTTATAGCATTCTGTTATGCTATCAGACCTGTCTTGTCTGAAGCTCTCATATTCTTGGTTTAACAAAGACTTTCTGTCCTGCCTAACTTCTTCTGAACCCTCCATATACACAATCAGAGTATCTCACATCTCCTTCGATGTCTTACAGTGTATCAAGTTCTGAAATGTAGCATCCTCTATGACACTTAAAATGATATTCTGAGCCCTCTTGTCCATGGTGGCCAGAATAATCTCATCTTTTGTCATTTCAGAAAAGTCCTTAGGTGTTCTCTGATTTGCATCCAACACTGATACTTTCATAGGCACATATGACCCTTCTTTAACTGTGATATATATTCTAGGGTCTGAAGCTTCCATAAATAGTCTCACCCTTTCTTTCCAGATGCCAAAAATCTCTTTTCTGCAAATGGGCAACTTCATGGATCCAAGTTCCTTATGATTCTCTATTGAACCCATTTTCTTGATCTTCTTGAGTATGTTGAATCTGTCCTTGATTTCACTGAATCTGCCAATAGGATCTACTAGACAGTTATGTCCTTTTTGAGTAATCTCCCTCTGATACCACTTGAAAGAAATTGTATCTAATAACCTAGAGGGGGTGAATAAGTGACTAAATCTTTTTAAACTTTTAGACAGATTATATCACAGATTTTTAATTACTTCTTCACAGCAATCAATCAGCAATCACAGAATAAAGCATGCACAGAGTGAACACAGAGATTTATAGTGGTTCCCCAAGGTTTGGGTACATCCACTTTCCCCCTTCGCCTATCTAGTAGTGTACTAGATTCGGCCAAACTCCTCCACTATTCCTCAGATCCTCAGATCTTACACTCAGAACCTCAAATGGTTCCTACAGCTTAGGCCCAAGGCCCTACAACTCAGTCTTCACAAAGACCTACACTCAGCCTTCAACAAGGCCTACACTCAGCCACAACAGGCCTACACTCAGAGAAATAGATCTCCTACACTCAGGCACACAGGCCCTACCACTCAGCCTTTATAATTATAGGCTTACAACTCAGATCCCTAAGGATCCTACAAGAAATTAAGAATACAATTTATATACCTACAACTCTGAATAAGAGAGAAGAGTTGACAGGTTCTTGATGAGTTCTTGGAAGAACTCTGCTGAGATCAACCACATTTGGCTTTCTTCAAATCTTCTTGAATATAGAACACAATAGGGTTGATACTCTCTGTAGCTGATCTTCAATCACTGCTAACTTAAGTTTCAGATCTCAATCTGAAACCTTCTTCACAGCCTGGTTCCAACAGCTGTCTTCTTGGAAGGAGCTCTCTCTCTCCAACTAATTAGATCTTCACTTGAATTGATTCTTCAATGAATAGCTAGATCTTCTTCTTTGATTGTTGATCAATCTCTTATTGTTAATCTTATCCTTCTGATGACAGAATAAGTCTATATATAGGCCTTCTTCATGGTGACCGGCTGATCCGGTTCCTAACAGCTTTCTGACATCTCTGACAGTTGCAGTAGACCGGCTGGAATGACAGCTGTCATATCATCCAGTCACTTCTTGAAATATCTGTAACTGTCTGAAAGTGTCGAGACAGTCTGTCTTTAAGTGTCGACACTTATAGACTAAGTGTCGACACAAGTTGACTAAGTGTCGACACTAGCCTTCAAGGTGTCGACACAACTCCTTGTGCTGTAGAATTTATTTCTCGACACAGCTTCTTCAATATGTGTCGACACTGATATTGTGTGCCGACACAACTTCTTGTTCTTCAGTACTTAGTTGATTTCTTGTAAGTGTCGACACAACTCCTTTGTGTCGACACATTTTCTTGTGTTGAACTTGTTCAGTGTCGACACATCTTCTTGGTGTCGACACATGCCTTCTGTGTTGATACTTTCTGAGTGTCGACACAGCTCCTTGTGTCGACACATTCTTCTTCTGTTGAGACTTTGGCTGAGTGTCGACACATCTCCTTTGTGTCGACACTTGTACTTAGAAGTTGTTGAACTTTGTTGAGTGTCGACACAGCCTCCTAGTGTCGACACTTTCTTCATGCATTAAGTCTTCTGCTGTGTGTCGACACATTCTTTATTATGTCGATACTTTCTTCATGTGTTGAGTCTTCTGTTGTGTGTCGACACATTCTTCATTATGTCGACACTTATATTTAGACTCTGTTCAAATTTGCTGAGTGTCGACACAGCCTCCAAGTGTCGACACTTTCTGATGTAGACAAAGTTCATCTGGATGTCGACACTGCTTCTAAGTGTCGACACAGCTTCTCTGGACTTCTCTTCATTGAGTGTCGACACATCCTGTAGGTGTCGACACTTTCCTTCTGGTGTCGACTCTGCATCTCTGGTGTCGACACAATGACTCCAAGTGTCGACACTGCGTGTCTGGGTGTCGACACAAGTCTTCGTAAGTGCCGACACTTTTCTTCTGGGTGTCGACACATGGACTTAGAAATTTTCAGCTTTCCCTGCAAATACTTGACCGGCACAACTAAACTCAAAACACATCAAATATATTTTGATGTATATCATTGAGTAGGGTGAGGCTTCTTCAAATCAGGTACATTTAAACCAATGTACCCAACAGGTGGATACCCAACCCATGTGATTGGAGATCCCATGAATTGGGTTTAATGCGGTAGAAACAAAACTGTTGATGCAGCGTAGTTGGGAGCACAAATTTAAAGGTTGAGAAAACTTTCTCTCCATTCCTATGATGTTGTGCTCTACGTAACATGATATGATGAACGTCAAGTTATTAATGGTTGTCAAAGACATATACCTTTGCGAGATATGGTTACGAATATCTCTTGAGGCACCACCTATATGGGGGGTAGTCGTGAGACCGCGACTTTGGGATCCAGGATGCACCCTAAAAACCCTCATGAAAAATCAAGGAATGCGCATGGCCATTAATGTGCCCACCGCCTTAACCCAAAAACAACCAATCTTTTGTGTGCTTATCTAATTTACCGGTCAAAGTTTATAATTCAAAGTCTCTGACACAATTATACTCTTCGGTAGAGGAAATAAGTATAAGTATATGTTCAAGGTAACCACTCCACCTATACCCATTACATTAGATACAACTTGATGAAACAAATTTGTTTTGATTTTATTTATAAGTAATATTATAATATATGAAGTTCGCTTTTGATTTTTTTCACTTTTGTGGGGGATTGTTAGAAATTTGATATATATATATATATATATATATATATATATATATATATATATATATATATATATATATATAATATATATATATATATATATATATATAACATTTCTTATATGAAATATTTTTTTTTGGAGTCTTTAGGTGTTTGGTGTTTGGGCTCCTTATTTAAAGGGAAAAGCTCCCAAAACCAAATTGGAGGGAATCCAAAATTTGGAGGGAACCTCTCTTTCCAAAGGATTAAATCCTATAGTCTCACATTACCTACCTTCATTCATGTAGGAGTGTTTATAAGTAAAGTTCCTCCTTTCTATTTGTTCAAAAGAACATAATGAGAAACTATGCACCACACGCGCGCGTGGGCATGGACCGGACCAGATTCGGATTCGGGATTCAGGATAAAGGAATAATTGAATTGAATTGTTATTTTTGTTCCAAATAGTTTTGACTCGGTTGTACAGTAGTCGAGCGCCTTCTCGTCGAGCTTTTCGTCGACCGCTTTCGCTAGCGGTTTCGTCGACCGCTTTCGCCAGCGATTTCGCCGACCGCCTTTTCGTCGACCGCTCTCGCCAGCGGTTTCGTCGACCGGTTTTTTGTCGAGCGCCTTTTCGTCGCGCTGTAATTACGCTGATGTTTCCAACGTTCCTTTATTTTATTTACTTAGCATTCATAACCGTCAAAATTCATGACAAATTTATTTCTTTCTATTTATCGAGATTTCAGATAACGCCTTTTGAGGAATCGTTTTGAGACGATATATTTATTCATTCTAGGGGATGCGGGAGTATGCTGGTTGTTTTGTTTTTCATCTTCTTCACATTTGCTTCATCAAGTGGTGGTTCGGGTGCTCTGTGCTTCTTCGGTGTCCGCGCACATCGGAGTTTCGGGATCTAGCCGGGTGTTGTACCTTGGAGGAGTGAGCATCGGTTGAAAGCCCTGCCGGAGGGTGGTGCAACTCTTTTAGGGCAGTGATCACACGCCTTACCCAGACTCGATTCTAAACTATAAAATTTTATTTGTCTCCTTCTCTATTTAGATCCGTTTTAAAAGATCAAAATTTTTTAGATCTATTTTTTACTGCTGTTATGTCTTGTTTTTCGAAACGTGTGTGTGTATATATATATATATATTATTATATATATAATATAATATATATTATATATATATATATATATATATATATATATATATATGTTATTCTGGAATAAATAGGAAAATTATTCGAACAGTTTGTTCAAGCTCACTTTATTTTTGTATTCATAAGTTAGGAAAATAAATTTCTGTTTTCACTCCGATAAAGAGACTAGTAGTGTTTTGGTTATAACGATTCTTTGGAGCTTTTTTAGTCGATGCATTAAGCAGAATCTTCGGTAATATAAATTCACCGTAGCAACGCACGCACACTCCATTAATTTTTATAACATACCGGGGGCGGGCGCAGCCCGCCGACCTTCCACCGGGCGGGCGCAACCCGCCAGGCCGTCATCGGCGACGACCCGTCGTGGGCTAGCGAAGCCAGCGGGTGCGAGCGAAGCCCGCCGTCATAGGTCGGATACTGTGGCGCGTAGCCATAGGGGCGGAGTTTCGTGTCGGACACTCGTACATATTTATAGAAATATAGAAATAATTACCCAAATCTCCCTTGAAAATTAGCATAATTAGTGAGAGTATCTCTCTTATTTTTTAAATTACAAAAAACTCCTCTTAGGTTTTCATTTCATTACAAAAACCTCTTCTGATCTTTTTATTTCGTTGCATTCATGAAGAAAAATACCCATGCACACTTTACATCGAGGGGTGTTTTTGTGTATGGATGTTATAAAATTAAAACTTCATGGGAGATTTTTATATTGAAATGAAAACTTTATGAGAAGTTTTTATAATTTCGAAAATAGGAGTTGTGATGTCAGTAATTTAGTGAAGTTAAAGGATAGGTCCCGGTAAATAGCCCTATATGTATCTCTACATATAGTTGATAGGTTTTGTTTAGGGTATGTTGAATGTATTGTTAGGTTGAGTTTTGACTTGAATCTAAGGAGTTCATCATCTGCTTCCTTCTATCTGTTTCAAGAATTCTTTGGTACATATACATACATGTTGTACCTGCGGGAGAAAATCCGGTCGTAATATCGTGAAATCAACGGTGTTTGATCACTTTTCAATACGACCGTATTAGAGAAATTACGATCGTATTTTTTAACAGAAGATCTGAGTTGTTAAAATCACAGATTATACAACTAGATTTGATCGCGCACGAAACAGTAATATGTACGTATACGGAGAAAAATTTTTACCGATCTGTTCCGGAGGTCTTCTCCTTAGGATAGAGCTTGTAACTCCAATCTCATTATTTGGAACACATCAGAAACTTTGCGGGGGTACTACTTTTTCCGCTGCTCATGACGCTTCACATTGGCTCTATTTGGCGTTGCTTGCTTCGTTGAGTTTGGAGAAGAAAACCTTTCTGTACGTTCGTCGTCTCATCTGTGATCTTACGGTGGAGTATTTTTTGTCGAAAATACAGCCATGATGAAATACGATCATATTTACTGATATGCGATCGTATTTCAATTAACCATATTTTTTTGTAGAAACCGACGGTCTAATAGCATCAATCGCATGGTGATCGTAGGTGAGAGTAGCGTACGGAAAAAAATACCAACCATAAACACCGCCATCAAGAAAAGATTACTAATTTTCAACATAGATAGAAATAGATGAAGTTCTTTAGGTGAGATCGGACGTTCACTATAGATGATTCATAAGTCATAAAGAAAAGCACATAGGAAGCTCAATATATATTTATAGAATAGTTCAGTTAATTAATATAGTTGCTCTGCTAGATGCTTTTTTTTTATAGAGCTTGAATTTTTTCTCTCTGATCAGGGAAATTGCCCTAGGAGAGCAAAATTGTTGTAATGAAAGTATAGGAAAATAGGGCTCAGTTTGGGGGACTTATTTTCACAGGTCAAACGAATACGATCGTATAAATCGAACTTTACGGTCAAGCAGTTACGACCGTATGAACCGGACCTAAAAAAAATAACTACTTGATCTTTATGTGATCCAACTCCCCCTTTCTCCATTCTTTCTTAATTCTTCTTGCGGGTCTCTAATGATGCCCATGATGGAATTATGCCTCAACAAAAAGATCATTTTCGCTAATTTTTCCCTGTTCGAATAACCTCTTCAAAGAAAAAAATGTTTCATGTGCCCAAATTGTTAAATTTTGCAAAATACACCGTCAATTAGAAAAGAGCATTGTTAACCGCAGGCTCATTTAGGTTATATGCAGGCCATTACTTTAGAATATGAAGAGATTTTTCTTTTTACAAACCGCAGGCCCTAATTTTCCTCCCGACGGAAATCTGTTCCGCGCCGGTCGTCACAGCAGCTCCCGAGGCTCGTCGCAGCAGCTCCCCGCGGCTCGTCGCAGCAGCTCCCCGCCGTTCGCCGCGGCTCGTCGCAGCAGGTCGCCTCCGGTCGGCGCTCCTCCGGTAAAGTTTCTACCTTCTTTTATTTTCTTAGGCTTGTTTGGTACGGCGGTGGCGGTCGTGATCGTGGTGATTATGAACTGTCATCCACACACGCCAAACCTTACCTAAGGAACTTCATCCACTTTTATGTTCAAAACTAGTTTTCTTTTCTTGGTGGCGGTCATAATCTTTTTTTTTTTTGTCAAACATGCATTCTACAGCTATAGTGCAAAACATGCATTCTCAGGCAACCCATGTTTGGCTAAATTTGTATAATTTGGTTCTATTTGACTTGATTAATTATAAAAGAAATGAGATTGATTTTTAAATTTGGCCTACATATATGAAATTTGGCCTGCATGAATAATTGTTTGGTCTGCATATATCTGCGGCCTGCATAAAGCCAAAAGCGGCCTGCATATAACAATGCTCTTAGAAAAAGACCGGCAAAATACACCCCCGTCCACCACCCTAAACAGGTGCAAAGTGCGAGTCTTTTTCTAATGAGGGTGCATTTTTGCTAAATTTAATAATTTGTGATGCATTTTGTCAAAATCATATATTTTGGAGGTCCATTATGTCATTTACCCCATATATATGCTTATATGCCGATAAACTCAAATCAGTCGTGCATTCGAGAGTCACGGAGGAAGTGGCCAAACGTGAAGTCATCATTTTGGAAAGCATGATATGTTTTATTAAGGCTCTGTTTGGCATGGTGGTGGCGGTCGTAAACGCATGGGTTAAATCATCTTTCGCTTAAGAATCACCTAATAAACATCATTTGTTTGAACATAAAAGTGAATGGAGTTTCTTAGATGAGCGTTAACGAATGACAAATTAACCCCCTTGTTCAAGACTTTAACCTACATGTTCATGACTACCACCACTATGTCAAACGGAGCCTAAATTGTTTTTCTTAACAACAGTTTTTTCCCTAAACCGCGATTAGTGTAAATTGTGGGCTGTAACCACAATATTGGTGGGCTTAACATTGGTGGGCTCAATATTGGTGGGCTCAATATTTGGTGGGCATAATATTGGTGGACCTAATATTGGTGGTCTTTTAAAAGCCCGTGAAAACAATAAAGAGGAGGGGGTTTCTGTATTACAAAGCATTTAAAAGCCTGCGTAAATGCATGGATTAAACCGTCATTCGTGAGTACTCTGAGATTTCATTTTTTTCACTCCTCGAAAAGGAACCCGCACCATCAAATTGGCATCAGAGCGAGGACAACAAATTCCAGAAATTTACAATTGAGGCAAATAGCGCTACATTGACACGGAAAGATGAATTACAACAATTTGAGTAATTAGATGATCCGGACACGGCAAGCTAGGCGCACATGATGTGTTGAAAGTCGTTGGGAACGGCTTCATCGAGACGGCAGATACAACGGGCATGACGTCGAACTAACTAAAGACGTTGAGGGAGATACGGGCGAAAGATAAAACCGCTTCCTACCTGCTATACCAAGTAGTAGATGAGTTTGCTTTGAGAAGAAGTTGGAATACTTTACAGAAAGTGTCCAAACAAGCCGATCGTGTCAAGCAAGTGCGCCACTAAACTCTGGGAGGTAAATTGGAAGGAATGAAGATGGAGTCTAAAGGTGTATCCACTTACATCACACATGCAAACCGTAGTGAATCAGCTTGAGCAAAATGTTGAGACGTTAAACGATGTGCGAGTTATAGAGAAAATAATACGGTCGTTAACCAACAGTTTTAAGAATGTTGTATCGAAGAGTCGAAGGTTCACGGCATGCTAACTATTGGTGAGCTCATTGGTTCTATCAAGGCACACTAGCAATGAAAGTCGAAGAGGAATAAGACAATCGAAGAAGCTCTTCAATCCAAGGCGTCAATTAAAGACGAAAAACAAGAAATGAGTTCTTTTGACATAAGAGTGTTCAGGGAACATCAAGAACATGCTGACTTTTCTTTCCTATCACCCCTATTTTGCTGTGATGTTTGCACACAACTGATTTGATGAATAATGTTTGGAGGGGAGCAAAAAAGAACTGGTGGCTCATATATTCTTCCATATTATCTGTCTTCAAATTTTGTAGAGCAAGACCAAATTGAGTGTACATTTCACTATAAAATTTATCGAAAGCAGGTTAAGAGTTTTGATCGCTCTTTTAAGAGACACTCAAATAAGTATATAGTAATCATCAATAAATATAACAAAATACAGACTTCCTTCACCAACAAATTTGGTGGGACTAATACGACGATATTTGCACCTTGGCAGACTTCACATTCTAAAAATAACTAAAGACGCCTTCTCTTCTACATCAACGAGCAAGCATCTTTCTCGAACATAACTGTAATATTGGTGGGATTTTAAAAGGCGATTGTTAATCGCAACCCGTTATTGGCTAGTCGCACCCCAAAATCTCCTAATGTTTCGCGCATTTTCGAAATACGCATTGTACATGCAATTTCAGGAAAAAATGTTCATCACGAAAGTTGTATATCTCGACGAGATCTACAACTTTCATGTTGAACACTTTTCCTGAAATTGCATGTACAAGGCGTATTTCTGAAAGACGCAAAATCCGGTCATATTTCAAAAGTACGCCTTGTATATGCATTTTTAGGAAAAGTGATCAACACGAAAGTTGTAGATATCGACGAGATCTACAACTTTTGTGTTGAACACTTTTCCTAAAATTGCATGTACAAGACGTATTTTGAAAAGACGTGAAAAGTTATGAAATTTTGGGGTGCGACTAGCCAATAACGGGTTGCGGTTAACAATAGTCTTTTAAAAGCCCGTGAAAACAACCAAGACTCCAAGAGTCTAGGAGTGTGTCTCAATTAAAAACCTCTTCCTCTGTATATAATTTGAAATTCTTGAGTTTCAAACTTTTGCATTTCGTGTTGTGGTGTAAGTTGAAATTAACCGAACCATCTAAACATCGAACCAAATAAAATCGCACGGTTCGATTTTTGTAGATTGCGGTTTGATCATGATTCCAATTTTTTAAAAACCGTGTAGCTTAATTTGATTTATGGTTTTGAATGTCAAACCGTACCGAACCAAACCTGTTGTTTTCAATTTTAGGAAACATCATGGATGACAGGAGAGAGAATGGAAGTCACGTGGTTTATGATAGAAGAATAAAAAAAACAATTATTAAATTGGTCCTTAAACTTTGGAACCTTTTTCAAATCAGTTCCTAAACTTTCAAATGATTCAAATAGGTCCATAAACTATTAAACCATTTCAAAATCATCCCAAACTGGTTTTCGGTTTATTTTTTTCTTAATATATCAGACTATTTACTCCTCTTTACAGTAACTTCTCATTTCATCCGCTGCTGCAGCCTAAAGTTGAAAAGTCGTCATGTTCGCCGATCTTCCCGACCTTGTACAAGGCCTCGCAGTTCTGCTCGCCGGAGCTCATCCATCCTCCCCGCCGGTGACATCATTGACATGGTAAGTTTCATTAATTTTTCTCGCTGTCTTCTATTTCCCCGGCCGGTGTTTTAGGGTATTGTTTTATCACTTTGTTTTAGGATTCTATTTCTCCCACTTCATATTCCCCAGACATCGTCAGATCTATGATAGTGTTGTTGTATTCTATTTCCCATGCCCGAATTTGTTTTAGGATTTTGTTTTAAGAATTTGTTTTTGGAATTTGTTTTAGGAATTTGATTTAGGATTTTTTTAGGAATCTATTGCACTAATTAACCATCTATTTGCAGCGCCACCACGTCCAGTTTAACCATCTTTGATCATTGACGTATAACGGATTTCATAAGTTGTCTTCGAATTTACTATGCAGAAAATTGGTTTGTAATATCAGATTGTTTTAATTAAGCATGTTAGAGAACATCCATTCTTAAATTTCAAATCGGCATTTATTTGGATGAATCTATTTGCACTAATTAATTTATAAATCGGGATCAAGTATGCCAATTAAATTTTAGGATTTGAGTTATCTCAATTTTTTTGTTTAAATTTTTACTTAACACTTCATTTGTGTGTTTTGAAAAATAACTATCGTGAGTTGGTCGAGTTTCTTTATATCTGGAATAGATGCAATAACTTCTTAATATTGTAGTGAAATGAAAATTAAATTAAATAAGAAAAAGGTAAACCGAAAATCAGTTTGGATGATTTTGAAGTGGTTTTAATAGTTTAGGGATCTATTTGAATTATTTGAAAGTTTAAGAACTGATTTGAAAAAGCTTCCAAAGTTTAAGGATCAATTTGATAATTTTGCCAAAAAGAAAGAAAGAGAAGAGCATCGGCCTCCTGTTCACGGGAGGGGATTCTTTCTCTCATGTTCACATGGGAGAAGGATTACCGCTATGTGAGAGAGCTGTTGCCGGCGTCTCACTTCGGATGCCGCAAGGGATGGGAGACCATTGTAGAGGTTCCATCGGTGGTTGCCGGTGGTGCAACACCATGCGGTGGAGCCGGAGCCGTTGGTGTTGTTTCCCTCTCTTCTCTTGTGTGGAACTCTCGAAGTATCCGCCGACCTTGGATGAAATAGTTGTCGGTCTTGGAGGAGAAGATTTCTATCGGTCTTGGACGAGACAACTTGGTGGGGTTTACGTTGGATTCATGGTTGTAACCTCCGGTTGCGGAGTTCATTAGGATTGGATCAGGGCTTGGCTTTGTTTGGCGTAGTCGGCATTGGAGTTGATGCGGTGCGGGCAGGGCGGCGAAGGCATGCAGGAGTGCAGTGGCCTTGATGGTGTTTCTCTCCGATGGTGCGGCTTGGTGTCCATGGCGTGTGCGAGTGCAGTTGGCATCGACGGTGATTCTCCGGTGGTGGCAGGTGGTTTGGTAGTCACCCGACGACGAAGGTTCCCGGTGAACCTTGTGTTTCGCAGTACTAGCGGATTGCAGTCCAGATTATTCTCTCCTGCAAATTGAGCGAGTTCGGCTCCTCCGTGATGTATTTTGTAACGGACGTCGGCATATTTCTTCATGTTGTATTATTGCAGTTGTTTTATTTTTTTGTGCAGAGATTCTTGTTCAGATTTCAGTTTTTTGTGTTCTTGCATATCCTGTATTTGTTTGGTTGCGCCTATAAGATAGTTTTCGCGTTATATTCCAACAAGTGGTATCAGAGATAGATTTTGTAGGCGACTGATTAGACATTCGAGGAATGGTTTGACTGTGGTGGGTGACGACTAGGTCCGCTCCACAACTTTTCAAATTTGACCTTTGAATTAATCAGATCTTCGGATCGTGTCGTAGGACAATCATAATAGGGAAGAAATTGAATCTAGACAAATTTTTTTAAAGAAGTGTGACCGTGGCGGGTTTGACATATGACAGGTGGTACTATATGAGAAAGTCATGATAACCGTTGATATGTTATAGGGAGGTGATTATCTGTGGAAACACAAAATGTGTTCAACGATTTTTTGTGTTAGTTAGAGGCAGCTGGTGCATAGACGGAGGAAAACGTGAAGACTTTTTTTCACTTCTTACCTCGCTCACATATTTTTACTTGACCTTAGTGACAATGCTCGGGTATGAGAAGGATGCGGTGGAGCTAGTGGAGGTCGCGATCACAGTGTTATCCAGACTGAGGTTAGTGAGCCCTACTCCCGAGGGCGGTCACATTTTGGCAGCAGCAGGTGGATAAGGTGAGATAGTTTGGCAAGAGGTTGAGTTGAGCATGATCTCGATCTAGGCTGAAGGAGGGTATAATATTTTACCATTGCAGACAGTACAGACACACGGGAGAGCGAGTTCACATTGTGCAAAAGAGTCTCGAGACCAGTGTGCGGACAGGGCGACGACTGGGTCAGGGTGCAGAGTGATGATGTCCTCGCCATCACTGAGAGTTTGTGCGACTAACATCTAGATGCTTGACATCATTGAATAGATTGGATTCAGGTCGATATAGTTAGGTGTCCCGGGGTGGAGTTATGATGGTGGAGGGCGAACTATGCTCAGGAGAGTTGTGCAGCGCTGGAGTCTATATCGATTGATGAAGACCATGATGTGAGATGGTGTGCTCATGATTTATGAGTCTGACATGGTGGATTGTGGTGGTGGTGCAGATGATCGTCCTTCTGAGACTCGGGTTATGCGAGTCAGTTTCTATGATCAGTTTGCGACGACGTTCACGGGTTGAGACAGAGCAGAAATGTGTTGACTGGAGCAGGACAACTGATGTCTCAAACTAAGACAATGCTACATGCATAGTTGCTTGGTGCGGTTATTGCCATGTGCAGAAAGTGTCTCGTGCAGGTGGTGGCTCTGGATCCCGAACCAAGATGATTATTGGTTGAGATCCAACTTTAGAAAACATTGTGGATAATAGGAGAGGGAATGACAGTCATAAGATTTATGATAAAAAAAAATCAAAAAAAAAAAAAGAAAGAAAGGAGCAGCCACCTTCTGTTCAAGAGGGGAGATTTTTTCTCTCCTACACGTGGGAGAAGGATTGCCGCCATGTGACAGCCGCTGCTGCCTCACTCGGGTGCAGCAAGGGGTGGGAGACCCCTGTAGAGGTTTCCTCGAAGGTTGCTGGTGGTGCAACACCGTGCGGCGGAGCCGGAGTCGGAGTTGTTGGTGCTATTTTCCTCTCTCTTCTCTCGCGTGGAACTCTTGACATATAAGCCGGACTTGGAGGAAATAGCTGCCGGTCTTGGAGATGATTTCTATCGGTCTTAGAGGAGACGATTTAGTGGGATTTACGTCAGATCCATGATTGCGACCTCCGGTTGCAGAGTTCATAGGATCGGATCCGGGCTTGGCTTTGCTTGGTGCAGTCGACATTGGAGTTGATGCGGTGCGGGCAAGACGGCGAAGGCATGTGAGAGTGCAGTGACCTTGATGGTGTTTCTCTCCAGTGGTGCGGCTTGGTGTCGATGGCGTGCACAAGTGCAGTTGGCCTTGATGGTGCTTTTCCAGTGGTGGCAGGTGATTTGGTCATCACCGGACGACGAACGTTCCCGGCAAACCTTATGCGTCCGCTATGCTAGCGAATTAAGTACAGATTATTCTCTCCCGCAAATCAAGTGAGTCTGACTCCTCCGCGGTGTATTTTATAACAAACTGATCAATACATTTCTTCATTTTTGTATTACTCCATCGGTCTTATTTATAAATGCAGAGATTCTTGTTCAGATTTTAGTTTTCTGTGTTCTTGTATACCATGTATTAATTTGACTGTGCCTAACAAAATCGTATTAGCAATTATATAATATATTTGATTTATTTGAACGCAATAGTGGTTCAATAAAAACTTACTTTATGTTGCATTAAGTTATTAAATGGATTCACAGTAATTTATGTTTCATGAGTCACACAATCCATATCTCAAGCCGTACGCTAATGCCTAATGCCACATCAACTCCGGTTTAATTAAATGCAAATTTAGGGCTTCATTGTCAATTCTTTTCTCATTCAGTGACGCAAAGCCATAGCATTTCCTCTCATTCAGCAAAACAAAAATAACTCAAGAAATGTTGAAGTCTGTACTAGTAAATATAGAGTTGTAAACAACATGTATGTAAATATACAATATTTTTTTTAATTTTCTCTACGATTATATATTCATATTTCTTTTTTAAACCATCAAAACCAATCCCAACCAATTCGCTTTGGTTTCAACGATTTGCACGGATTGACTCGGTTCCAAATTTTTGAAACCACATGGGTGATTTGATACGAGATTTTGCTTAAAAATCGAACCAAACCGAACCGTTACAGTCCTAATTTTGTGAGTTCTCGCGGATATCATTTTGTATTTCACTCCTCAAAAAAGGAATCCACACCGATTATTGACTAATGCTATTAAAATATCGAGAGGTTTCGCAAAACATGTTCCAAGAGAATACGGCCCCCACACCTCCCCTCCTGCAGCATAAGGCTGCATAGAGTTGCTGCAAGAACTGGAGAAATACATTGCTTACTCCATATTCATTTTTAGTTTTAATAGAGACCTTGCCACGAAAAGTCGAGTTATGTTGTGTTTGTGTTTGGATAATCGTGTTAATTCATTCTATAGTCGCCCACAGGTGACTGTCGGAGTAGGAGAAGGCTGTTGTTACGACGACATTGAGACTCCGTTTGAGGGAACTTATTTTCACCGGTCAAGTTGCTACGACCGCATGAACCGATCTTTAATTGTCTGGAGTTCACAACATAACTGATATTATTTCTAATTTTATCTATATCATCAAAATGCATCTTTCATTAATGAATCAAATCTACATGCCTTCATTTCTCCACAGCGAGATCTTGGAGAAACCCTGCTGAATATTATTGTTATTTCCAACAAATAGTGTCGAGACCAGACAGCTTATAATTAGAAGAGCAGCGGCCAAGGAGAAACATTGAAAAAAAATTAACCCTAATTAAGTCAACAGCCGATCAAGCGGCCGTTGGTTAGACCTCTATGTGCAAGTGTAAGAACAAAAAAAAATAACAGTAACATTAATACCTGAAGCAGTTTGAATCCTGGCTGGAACAAGTCTGGTTCCAGCCATCAGCTGCATGTTGCCCAAGTGGAGGGGAGGCGGCTGGTGGTCACCGGAGGTAAGTTCCTGATATTCACGTCGACGGGCAGCATCCGATACTCGACGTCCAGCTCCCTTAATATTCTGATCGTCTCCTGAAGCACGGGCTCCCTCCTCGTCCACTTGAGCCCCATGTTCTGAAAATTTATTCGATGCCGCATCCAGACTGACACGTTGAGTCGGTTCATATCTTCGACATCCTTGACAACCAATTGAGAGCCAGGGTACCAGTGATCCTTCCTCGCCTCTATGAACCTGCGGGAAATAGAGACAGATGATCAGAAAAGCTGGCAAATTTATTCCGCACTCTCAGACCTGAGTAAGACGGTGAAAATTGAAGAAGCGAGGTTCGTTAAGTAGTACTGCGAACAAAGTAGCTGTATGGTTTTCTCCGCTGTTGGAAATTCATAGCATCAGGGGTGGATCCAGAGGAGGTCAAAGGGACGCTGGCACCTCATTCTTTTTACGATATGTTATAAGTAGATTAAAATTTGGCTATTCGCCGACCAAATTTCATTATTTGTAAACCAACAACAACACTCATCAAGCCTTTATCCCACTTTAGTGGGGTCGGCTATATGGATCCTTTGTCGCCATTGTGCCCTATCTTGGGTCATAATCTCACTAATGTCTAAGTTTCACTCCAAGTCTTTATTGGCCTACCCCTCACTCAGGCTATTTGTAAACCAAGCTTAGCTAATTACACCCCCAAAATTAATTTTGAAGCTGTGACAATTGAATTAAATTTTGCACAACTCTATAGCGTCATCAACCTAATGTTTTAGGTACTATTTCATTTAGAAAAAAAATTTGTGCACACACATTTAAATTTTTCTAGATCCGCCACAGCCTAGCATGAATGGGAAAAGTCTAAAATTCATATAGCCACAAACTTAAAAGCAGGCAATGATTGAATGTCATCCTCAAGGGCCCAAAGATTAGCCTAATTATGGCGTGTATTGATAATGAAAATACCTAAATCATATTTCATGTGCGTAACATCTTCTACAGTACTTGTACATTTAAGAGTACTACACATATATACTATAGTAGTCTTTTATGTGTACAAATACTTTCATTATACCTAATAATTAAGCAAACACAAATTATTCCTCTCAATATTTCTTATCTAGCATTGTATTAGAGATGGTTGGCCAATCTCCAGGTTATACCTTTCTTCCCTTGCTCAGCAATGTTGGGTATTTTATGATTTGGTTCCCACCTAACTCTATACCTAACTTCATTGCCTATCTAAAATTCTTCTTCTGCCAAACCCCATCACATACCTAACAGATCTCATACCTAATTCCTCCAACTAGCAATTTCCTCCTCATACAAGGCGGTGCTCGTGTTTGGAGAAAGACATCGCAAAAAGCTGTCATTTTCTACGAGAGCGGAAGCCATCCTTCTATTTTTGACGGTTCTTGTTCGCAGTATTTTGTCTTGAGAAGTGGTGTAGTTGTCGGTTGTGGGCCACAGTTACAGAAAGGACGGTGCTCATTGCAAGCAGATATCCAAGAAAGATCGGCACCTCACCTCGGCATTCGTTGCGGTGATTGGTGAAAGGATGGTCATGCGTCGAAAAGAGAGTTTTTGCAAGAGATCTGTAATACGGCTGATTGTTACGAACCAGATCGGAGTGGGTATTGTATTTTTAATAAGACAAATCTTATTGACTTCTTTTCTGTAGTTTTTCAGTTCTGAGTTCTCTGCAAGTGTAATTTCTCATATGATATCAGATTTATTTGTTATTAATAAAGGCTTGCTTTTATGCGCATTTAGTTGATTCTTCGGGAATAGTGTTTTCATGTTTATTCCCAAGAAATGGCTATCAGCCTAGGAAGCACGGACACGCTTAATTTAGGCGAATACTTGTAGGGTGGATACAAATTATTAGGTTAACCCCTTAGCGCGTGGATCCCATTCCTATTTCCGCTTCTGCTCTTCTCTGAAGCTCTTGTACTTACTCCGGATACTAAGCTGAGATCCTGCTCCCGATCGATCGTAAGCCGATTCTCATATTCTTCTTTCTCTTCTTTCTTTTTCTTCTTCTTTCTTCTTCCTGTCAATTGCTGCCCTAAACAAGCCTCCTCTTCTTATTTTTCTTTTTCTTCTTCCTTCTTTCTTCTTCCTCCTCATTGCTGCAATAAACAAGCCTCTTCTCCTCTTTCTTTTTTCTCCTTCTTCCTTCTTCCTCCATTCTTCTTCCTCCCGATTCGATTGCTGCCCTAAACCAGCCTCTCCTTCTTCCCTACTTCTTCCAGCCTTTTTCATTGTGTACCTGCTCTTGTTTGCCACTACACTTGACATTACTGATGAATTTAATTCTCTTTCGATGCCATGTCATGGAGGAAATCATCGGGATTTATTGGCTGAATTTGAGGTTACCAAAAAGCACAGTAAAGGTGAAATTTTGCATGTAAAGTTACATTTGATTTAAGAAAAGAATATTGATGTTTGTTTTTGTTTCTTTAAGAAAAGATTACTGATTTTATGCTTAATTAATTTCTTGCTTGGATTTCAATCATGCTACATTAATTTTATGTTTAGATTTCTTAAACTTGTTTTGTTATTATTATTAGGTATTATCAGTTTCAATTACGTCTTAATCACAACCTCATATTAATGTTACTTATTCATCTTCTACCACATCAACAAGTAGATTTATATCTAATGACGTGGATAAGAATGATCGGGCTTATGTGTCTATTATTCAAAGTAGATAAGTTGATGGAGGGAATACAAAAATGGAAATGCAATTTCTGTGAGGTGAATTATAGTGGCTCGTATTCAAGGGTTACTTGTCACTTATTGAAATATATCTGGAAATGGTAAAAGGGTATGTGTTAAGGTGACTCGAGTATTTAAAAGAGCTTGAGATAGTGGTTTTTGAAGCAAAAGAAAGATGCAAGCCAAATCGTGATGCGGAATGGAGACGCGGACCCGCGGCGGAGGACGAGTTTTGGGCCCGTTCGGGGCTGATTAGCTACTTACCGCATACGACATCCGGATCGATGATCCGACTCCACGAATGCGCCCGGCTTGTCGCTACCCCATCTCCGGCCAACCATAGTCGTTAATGGTGGGATGTCATAATATCTTTTTATTATAAATAGAGTTGTAGGGGGACTTCTTGGAGGCTATTGCAGATTTTGGAGATTGTGAATCCCAAAATTCCGCGATCAACCAACGGTGCCGACCCATGGAACCCTATGTGACGACTCCTAGGCGCCTATATTACTCCCCAAAGTAATACCTAACCCTAGCCAAATTTTCCCCACCTCAAACCGCTCTACCGCCCCTCCCAAAGCCTCCCATAGCAGCCGCCAGCCTCCCTACAGCCTTGCTGTTTTTCAGCTGCCTGCAACCCTTTTTTCCCCTCCAACAGCAGCCGACAGCCCCTCTACACCCTTCCTCTTGCTTTCCAGCCACCGCCCCCATCACAACTCCCTCCAGCCCACTCCCCACAAGCCGCCATCGCTCCTATCCAGTCCGCCGTCCACCCCCAAAACAGGTCTCTGTCCCTGTTTTCCCCCCTGATTCCAGCCAGCAGCCGCCCCTTTCCTTCCCATTTCCAGCACACCACCGCCCATCCACTCTTCCTCCTCCCTCCTTGGAACCACCACAAGCATCCCCACGCCCAAATTTGTCCCCCCCCCCCCCCCCCCCCCCCGCCGCCCGATCCGTCTCTCTACAATCGGATCTACCTTCCCACAGCCCGGATCCGCCCCCATACAGCCAGATCTACCCAACCAGCCATTGTTTCCCTCCGGATCGTCTCCACCGCACCGTGCTTCGCTGGATCATTACAACTTGGGCAGCCCACACGTTTTGTGAGTATTTACTTGTTGTATGGAACTTAAATTCGCAGTATTAATATATGGAGTTTTGGATTTCATGTTTCTTTGGATCTACGTAATAGTAATTGTTTATTTTAGATTATTATCTTGATTTGCAGGGTTTATTCGTCGCGCGCTCCTGCTTTGGCCTTCTATGCGGAGGAAAGTCTAACTCGCTTGCTTAAACGAATTATTATGTTTTTGCTATAACCATGTGTGTGCGATTAAATTATTTATTGCTTAATTTGAATTATCTTGCATTGCATGTAGGGCTAGAGCAACATTACATCCGACACCTATAGATTCGTCCCGCGTCAATTAGTATTAGAGCCAGGTTGCAAACACTTTTGATACGCAGCTGTAGAGTCTATAGGTTTTGTCATGTCTAGGTATCACCAATATTCCTCTCCTCTATTTGGGGAGACCAAGTCCACCTACACCCGCTCCTATAGAGCCCTGTTAGGGAGATCCTCATGTTACTACGATGATTATTCTCGATCGCAGCACACCACTTCCAGAGATCGTGTTGACCCACCGACACGATCCTACTATGCTAGAGACGATCAGTTTGATGATCGTCGTCGTTCATATCCTTGTACACGAGCGGATTGTGTTAATCCATCAACATGACGTAATTACCTTAGAGATAATTATTATGAGAATCGATGTTTTAAGAGAGAACTCGAGTGGCAGTTTCGTACTAATGCCCCTTCTTTTGACGGTTCATCGAGTTCCAAGTCTTTCAGTTATTGGCTCGTAGATATGGAGCATTATTTCGACCACTTTGAGTTATTTGGTAAGCGGGGCGTCAAGTTTGCGAAATTTAAGCTTTTAGATCAGGCGAGAGCGTATTGGTCTAAGTTATCAAAGGCGCAAGGCGCACTGAGAGCGCAAGGGTCCCTGAGCCTAGGCGCAAGGCGCAAGCGCGCGCCTGAGGCACTTGAGGCGCAAAATTGGGAGAAAAAAGAATTGAGCGAATTGTGCGCTCAATTCGCTGAAATTGAGCAATTGGGCGCCCAATCGCTGAAATTGTGCGAATTGGGCGCCCATTTCGCTGGAATTGTGCGAATTGGAGCCAATTTCGCTGAATTGAGCGAAATCGCGAAATTTCCAGAGATTTGGGTGCCCAATGCATGGAATTTCAGCGAATTGGCGCCCAATTCGCTCAATTTCAGCGAATTGGGCGCCGAATTCGCTCAATTTCAGCGAATTGGGCGCCCAAGTGCGCCTAGGGGGTGTCTCAGGTGCATCTAAGATCATGTTTTTGCCCATATCAAATTTTGTTTTAAAACAAAATACCTTCAAAGGCCCGGCGCGCCTTTGGCGCGCTAAGGCGCGCCTGGGAGCCTGTAAGGCGCGCCTATGCGCGCCTGGGGCACATCACCCGCCCTCAGCTGTGCTGAGGCGCGGCGGGTTGCGCCTGGTGTCGCCCGGCGCCTAGGCGCGCCTAGGCGCGCGCCTTGATAAGTATGGTATTGGTCTAGCATTGAGAGTACCCGCAAACAAGATTGTCTTGATCGCATCACTAGTGAGGTGGATATGAAGCGTATGTTGTGTCAACGCTATTTGCCTCCATCGTATCGGAGTCGCATGCTCAAGCAATTATTTTCCCTTCAGAAAGGATCTATGTCTCTCGTTGAGTACATAGATTGTTTTGATGAGTTAGTTGTGAGGAGTGATATCCGAGAGGGGCCAACTATGACCCATTCCTTGCCCTAGAACCTATTCAACACTTGAATATGTTACGAGTACCACGAGTGGCTACGTGGACCTGAACAGGCTTGCGGACCATACACCCCAACCTACTCTTTGTGGGCCCACCTGGGGCTTCAGGGATAAACTCAGCGGCCAGTTGTTGGAGAGCGGTTTCTAACACGCACCCCCTTAGATAAGAATACTTAGAATCAGAGCTCATCACCAACTAAACTGCAGCTCAGTTGGTGATGAGGGGCAGCGTTAAGGCCTTCTTATCAAGGAGGTCGGGGGTTCAAAACCCTGCCTCAACAACCTACTGTTGCTGAGAACAGGCGCAGTGATGGGTTGGGGTGTCCGCCTGGCTCAATAGTCCTGTTGGCGGAGTACTGTTGCGCGGGTGCGGGGGCAGGATTAAGCCCGACGTCCTAGATCTCGGATGCGGTCCCCAACATAAAAGGTGCACTTTTATGTTATGGGCCCCACGAGTGGCTACGTGGACCCGAACAGGCCTGCATACCATACACCCCAACAACTCTCTGCGGGCCCACCTGGGGCTTCCGGGATAAACCCAGCGGCCGGTTGTTGGAGCGCGATTTCGAACTCGCACCCCCTTAGATAAGATTACTTAAAAGCGGAGCTCATCAACAGCTCAGTTGGTGATGAGCTCTGCTTCTAAGTAATCTTATCTAAGGGGGCGCAGGTTCGAAACCGCGCTCCAACAATCGGCCGTTGGGTTTATCCCGGAAGCCCCAGGTGGACCCGCAGAGAGTTGTTGGGGCGCATGGTCTGCAGGCCTGTTCAGGTCCATGGAGGCACTCGTAGCGCCCGTAACAGATACCTTCATTCTGACAGGTATTTCTTCCCTTCCTGCTAGGCAAATACCTTGCAACCCACTCTCCCCTCCCCAAGAAATCAAAATGACCTCCCCCCGCGGTATTCTTTCACGTACAGTCCCTACCTCCATACCACCTCCCAAAGCCTGACCAACACATCTACCATCCTTGCACCTCTTTCCAACCAACATAATACATCAATCAGCCGTCCAACAGTCCACACAACTCTCGATTACTCTTCGACAGTCCAAATTAAGTATTCCGAGTTTATCGCTTGTTTGTCATTTCTTGTATGTCGAATCATGTGTTTATTTCATATTTTGGGTAATAGAAGTTTGTAATCTGTGTCAATATTATCCTACAATGTTTGGATTTTGTTATCCAAAGTAATTATTTTCTACCACTCTCGTATGAGTATTACACTATTTGTTACCTTTTTAGAAGCTTTGACTAGATTGTGACCATTGTGTCGTATTATTTATAACGTTTATCATTGCAAGTTTAGTAGCCGAAACATTGGCAAGTTTATTTAGGCATTCACAAAGTTGACCTACACTCTTGCTCATCAGTCAAGCGTCAGCTCCATTGTATCATTGCCTCCCTGGCCATCTCCGGCCGTCCATCCGAGAAACCACCACCACGTTACAGAGCACATAACAAACTCTTAATAAATGCAACCAAAAACAATGCAAATGACAATATCAAATATTTCAATACATTGATGGTTCGTTTGAAGCGGCGTTTTCACGCCGGTGCGGGAGCAACCGCCACCGCACGGCAAAAAAACAAACGCCGGACGGCGGCGTTTGCTCCCGCAGCGAAGCGGAAAATGCCCCCAGCCGCTCCATCTCCAACCCATGCACCCCGCCTCCGGTCCCAGCCGCCGCCGCCGCCCCAAACGAACCTTGAATCTCCTAAATAGAGAATGCAGAAATGCCATTGCTAGCACTAAAATGTTATAACCATTTGCCTAATTCAAAAGGCATAAATCTCTTGAGGTCTACTTTAATGCAATTTTACGAACAACATCAACTCTAAAATTTACCTGAAGTCAATTTTTAGTCAGTCTATAATTGCAAGTTCCCAAAAAAATCATTTTTGGTATGAGAGTACGTTTTAAAAACCAAATAGAAACGAACTTTCTAATAATGTTAATACTGCCAATCAGAAATTATGGAAAGTGTTCATTTTACTTACGACGTTATTTTCTCTCGCATAATTGCAATCTTTTCCACAGGAGTTGAAACATGAATACAGAAGTCAATACTATCTCCCATATCCGGGCTTCGGTAATGATTGCAAATGTGTAGCTGAGCAAGCACGCTATTTTGATAAGTAATCTTCAGGTTGTCATATCTTAAGAAGACTGTTGTCAGGATATTCATTTCATCGACAATCATCTGAAAAATTATAGTAGACCAGTTGGTTTTGCCTTAATATTAGTTTGCATAAAGCATTCTAATACAAAAATTAGTAATACACTTCCATGTGTTATATTACCTGAACCCCCTCAACTTCACAGCGATCACCAACATCAAAGGGATGTATCACAAATAAGAAAATGATGGCTTCAAAAATCATCTTTACCGTGTTCCCGAAAATAAACACCAATAAAAGAAGCTGAGAGCTAAGAAGAACAATGAAATGCGGTGCCATGATGTTCAGTATAATAAGCCAGAGAAGGATTACTATAATTGCAACAACTACATTTGCCATCTGGTGTAGTTTGTTCACAGCTGTTTTTGTATCGTTTAATGTCAAAGCAAGGGCTCTTCGCTCTCTGAATGCATTGACCTGAAATATAAATAACAAACAAGAATAATATCATCTTAATTAATTCCAATATGCACGATACCGGAATGATGAGAATCTTAGAAAAACATAAGATATGATCAGTACCACCCAGTTATTGAGAGACCTCCTGCCAACTCTACTAACACCATGTGTCTCCCCTTTGAAAAGGCTCATAGTTCTTACTGCTTCATCTTCCCTCATGAAACGCATCAGATCCACCAAGTATATATGCCTGCAAATTACAACTAACTATTGTCAAAGCAACATAGGCGTTGTGAATATGCAAAGGAAAAGGAAGATAATCAAATTGCTGAAAATTTCACATTTCATTTAACAGTAAGCTTTTCATGAACTGTCATGATTGCAAGAGAAGAAACTCAAAATAACAAAGGTCATGGTCATCATCATTATTAATAGTGAGAATTTGACATATTAAATCATATTGTTTCAAATAATTCTGAATTATTATATGAAAGCTCCCCTCTTTATATGGAGTAGAGGAGGAAGAAGTATCTATAAATGGGCCACTATGTGAGCTTTTGATCTTGGGCTTTAACACTCCACCCCCCCCCCCCCCCAAGCTAAAACATATATATTGATCAACCCCAACTTGACACAAATATTTGAAATAGAGGAATAAACTGATTTGGTGAAGACGCGGTGAACTCCTTATCTCAAGGAACAAACAGAGTGCATATTTACTTTTTGACAATTCCTCTCTGATTAAATGACAATCAACTTCATTACATTTTGTACTTTCATGAAACACTGATTTTTTTTTGTCGATTACAGTTTTATTACTTCAAGCAATTTGAGTCATACTTTTGTATTAAGCCTCAACACTTGACCTAGGCACTACTGTTTGTTTCTTGTTTTTCCATATGACCAAATTTTTTCTGACATATAGGAAAAATCCAGAAATGGATTTTCAACCTCTTTTATCATCTGCATAGCTTGCATCAAACAATATTTTAATGCGTAAGTGATTGTTTCTTTGAAACAACAGTCCTTTTCCAGGAGACCCTTGCAACTTGCAGATGACACTCTTTGAGAGTCTGCATGAATAGATTGACCCTTCCAATGCATAGGAAATGTTAGATTTGGTTACAGTAAGATAGATGGGTTTACCAACCAAATGTTTGAATAGAGTAATGTCATCTAGGAGAGGGGATGCATCATCCCAAAGTTTGGCAAGGCATACTTGCATTGGGAGAGAATTATGGAGTAATTACAACGCGTAATTTCAATTCCCAAGAAGTATCCTAGAGGGATCATATCTTTGGTAACAAAATGCTCCCAAATTTCTTAGTTTTCTCTATTCTAGATGAGTCATTTTTGGTAAGAAGAATGTCATCAACATAAACAGCGAAAATAATCTGACCATGAGTGGTTTTTTTGTATGAAGAGAGTGATCAACAATGCTTCTATAAAAAATAATTGTTGAGATGACCTGACTGAATTTATCAAACTATGTGCGAGGGATTGTTTAAAACCATAGATGGTCTTCTGAAGCTTATACACTTGAAACTTCCCCGGAGCAACTTAACCAGAAGGTTACTTCATATAGACTTCTTTTTGTAAATCACCATAGAGAAAGATATTTTTGACATCAAGCTGAGACATTTGCCAATTCCAGTTGACAGTAGTGGAGAAGAGGACCCATATAATAATGATACAAGCAAACGAAGATGAGTCAAAGAAATTAACACCATATGTTGGGTGAACCCATTGGCAAATGAGTCTTGTATCGATACAATATACATAATATCGTCTGGGAGAAACTTGATGGCAAATACCCAGCGACAACCGATAATATCTCCCCCAGATGGGATAGGGACAAATGTCTGAGTAACCCGTGATTTTAAGGCAGAAATGTCCTCATCCATGGATTGTTTTCCAACAAGATATACGAAGAGCTTCATCATACGTAGTAATAACGGTGGTGATAAAGAGAACAAATGCAAACTTGTTGCATGAAGGACCTATATTGGCATATGAGACAACAATAGTGAGAGGATGTTGTGTGCTCCCCCTATCCCCTTAGTGCAAAGCAATGGGAAGATCCAAGTCTGAGTCTACTGAAGTGTGGGAACCTTCCGAAGAAGAGAGCATTGTCCTGGGAGCTGTTCGCAGGGACTCTGCAGTAGGAACTAGGACAGGCAGGGAAGGAAAATAACAACGATAATGATATGAAAATGGTGAAATTGGAGGAACATGTGCAGGCGTTGGTGTTGGCTAAGGGATATCAGGGGAAGGACCATGAATGATAAGGAATGATGAAATAAAGATGGGAGGAGAGGTCATAGAAAGAGAATGAAAGATATCAAGAAGAAAGATCTCGCCATTCTCGGAAAAATAAGGGTTGAATCAAAAAAAGTGACGTCAGCAGAGATATGTTATCGTTTGGAGATAGAGTTGAAACAACGATATCCCTTCTGAATTGGAGAGTACCCCATGAAGATACATTTGGTGGCATGAGTAGAGAATTTATTGTGACCAGATGCAAGAGTGTGGGCAAAAGCAATACAGCCTAACACATGCGGGGTGAGGGGAAAATGTGTACCGGTCGGATAGAGAAGAGAGAATGGAATCTTACCATGAATGATGAAAGAAGGTAAACAGTTAATTGAAAAACAAGCAATGCGAACTGCACGACCTCAATATGAGCGAGGAACATTCATCTGATGACATTGAGCAGGGGACAATTTTTTTCTTTCGGACACCTCATTTTGTTCAGGCATATGCACACAACTGGTCTAAGGAATAATATCGTTGGAGATGTAGAAAGATAAAAATTACTGGCTCATGTATTCTATCGCATTATCAGTTTGAATAATTTTGAGTAGCATACTGAACTGAGTGTGAATTTCATTATAAATTTTTAAGAAGAAAAAAGTTCAGTGAATTTCTTCAAGAAATACACTCACATACATCTAAAAAAATCATCAATAAAAGTTACAAAGTACAGACTACCTCCACCAACCGACCTGGTGGGACTAGGACCTCAAATGTGTGAATGAACAATGTCAAAGGGACGAACAGAATTTCTACATAGTTTAGCGGCAAAAAAACACGATGATGCTTACCATATTTGCAAGCCTCGCACTCTAAAGTGGAGTCGGCCTTGAAAGAGGGCATGAGCTGATAGAGGAGACGCAACGGCAGATGACCAAGACGAGGATGCCACTAGAGTAGAGAAGTGGATACGCCAAATTCAGAGAAATTGGGAAGATCGTCGAGGTTGTAGAGATGCTTAAGGCAAAAGACTCGCAAAATACAATGTCAGGAAGAACTCGCATGTTGGGCGATTGCTGGAAGTGCTCGATGAAGAGGGTTGAACGGTGCGGAGATAAGCTTAGGCAACGAGTACGCTGAACAGGATCTGCGAGCTCTACTTAGGATGAATCAGAGAGATATGCAGGTTGGAAGCGACGAGTTGGATAGCTCTAGGAGGCGAGTCTTGCAACTGGGAACAAGTGAGCAAAGAGGGTGCAAACTGCGATCATGCAAGCAGAGAGCTCGCAGGATAAAGAAAGCTCTCAAATGTTGAAGTCGCAGGAGCTGCTAGAGAAATTTGCAGGCACTGCTGGAGAAGTCTGTGGGTGCTGCTGGAGTAGTTTGTGGGCGTTGTTGGAGAAGTTCATAGATGCGGGAGATGTCGCAGAGGCTGGAGAAGTCGTAGAGGCTGGAGAAGTCGCAGGTCGGAGAGGTCGCAGATGCGTTTGGAGAAATCGCAGGATGGAGAAGTCGCAGATGAGCTAGAGAAGTTCTCTGATGTCGTAAAAGTGCGCAGAGGTTGGAGACGTCCATAAATAATCCGAAGGAGGGGTGGTTTGAGTGTCGATCCCAATTGATGGGAGAGTAGCGAACTGCGAGTACTATAAGTGGCGAGTGCCCAAGGTTATGAGAGCAATCAACAAGTCAGTGCATGAACTGGTTGTGGAGATGCTCAGATATGGGCATGATAGTGTTTTATGCGTTATTTTTCAAAGTAGAACCAAACAAAATCATGACACACCCTGACATGACCGGGAGATACCCTGATATGGGCAAGATGCAAGTTATTTTGTTTTAATAAATTATCAACTGGTTGGACAATCAATGAGTCATAGTGTTAAGAGATTTGGGTTTAATATGATGTATTAATGTGCTCGAGTATGGTTTGACAAGTTTATTCAAGTGGTACAGGCATTTGGTTTCACTCAGAGCACGATGAACTTCAACATCGTCGCAAATAGGTTATTTTGTGATCCTCTTAGTTTATGTTGATGACATCATAATGACGAGGAATAATCTAAATGGTATCTCCATAATAAATAATCATTTGTCTTCTCACGTCCATACCTGATGTGATCCGATAACCTAAGCTGTAGTTTAAAATATAATATTGCGACCTATTTAAAATAAATTGGCGCGAGAGAACTTTAGCGGGCTATTCTGTAACGAAATAAACGACCCTAAGCGTCGCTCGCAAATGTAAGGCTATCACACGTGCATGATAACGTCACAAACATGATTCCACAAACAACAAATACGAAGGAGGACATAAACAACAATGGAAAATGAGCGATAATTAGGCGATGAAGTTTGTTATGGCAAGCTCTTTTAATTATTATTCACTTAAATGTTGGCACAATAAAATAGACGTAGATTGAGGGTAGGAGAATGGAGAGATATACCATGGGGGAGTAGCAATGATGTGATAGGGGTTGCCTGGACTCGGGAGTGCTGGTTAGAACAGCTTGCTGGAGACGGAGTGGATCTGTAGGAAACGGCGGTGGCTGGACTGGAGGAACCGGCTCGGCAGAGGCGAGAGACGCTGGAAGCTTGCCGAATCTGCTGGAGTAGGGTGCGGGAGAGGTCGACGGCACCCAAGGAGGACTCCGGTGACCTTGTCGGCGGCAGACGGAGCTACAGGAAACGGCTCCGTCGGGGAAGAAGATTATTGGCGCTTCAGGCGGCAGTAATGGCGGTTGGAGAGGGTTCGACCGGCTTCGTAACTGGCCGGGGAACGCTCGCCGGATCTTGGGGAGGAATACAGAGGCGGTGACAGGGCCTTGGGGGGGGAGAAGAGGCATTATTACCGCTTCAGAAGGAAATGAAACTAAGATGGAGGGGGGGTATATGTCAACCCAGTTTAAATGGAAATGAAACGCCACGAAACTTGGTTGATCAAGTATAAATGAACAAATGGTTGGAAATATTTTTAAAATAAAGAAAGCAGCCCGTCTCAATGATATCACTAAGATGGAGAGGGATCGTTGTGATTCTTCTCAATGATCTTAACGATATAGATAAACATTTCTCAGCTTAACTCGTCTGCCCTGCTAGGCCAACCTTTCCATCAAATTGATAGAAAACTAATGCAAATGAGTCAATTGACTCATACTAATAAGAATTTACAACTAAGATTATCTATCTATCATGCTACTAGACAAATGTTCTAGTAACTAACTATAACATAAGAAAATTATGTAGATACCACTTGAATTATAGAAATGAAACAACTGGAATACTATAAGAGAGATAAAATTATTCTAAATTCAGCATTCCTAACTCAATTTTGAAAAAAAAAGAACTTTGCCACATCTAGTTGCTTGGTGATGATATCTACCACATGTTTGTCTGTGGGAACAAACTCAAGGTATATATCTTTCTTCTCAACATGTTTTCTAATAAAACAATATACAGGGTATCTGATTTCTTCCTAAGGAAGAATACCCATGTAAACCTTGAGTGATCATCGACAATCACAAAGGAATACAACTTCCCTCCTAAACTCTGAATGGTGTAGGACCAAGTAGATCCATATGCAAGAGATAAAGATATCTTATAGTGTCTTTGGAGCTAATGCCCTTAAAGGTGACCCTTGTTTGATTGCCCATCTGGCATGTATGACAGGGACCCTCTTTAACACATTTTAGAGTTGGACTATCTCTAACTAAATTCTCAGAAAATAGTTTGCTAATTTTCTAATAATTAATGTGAGCAAGTCTCTTGTGACACTGTACATATAGAGACTCTTTTTCATTAACTACTAGTAAAACTGGAGTTGAAGCCGGTCGAACCCTCTCCAACCGCCATTACTGCCGCCTGAAGAGCCAATAGTCTACCCAAAATCTGCAGGTAACCTCTCATCCCAAAAGCTCGCAATCCATTAATCAAAATTTCATGCCAAATATTTAAATAAATAGTAATTATTAGAGCTTTCAGAGGATGACAGGGGCGGTGTGTGGGGAAAACACGTGGTAGTAGGGGGAATAGGAAGCAAGTGGAATCAGCCCGTGGAATCAATAGCTCATAACGCAACATACTCTCGTCCGATAGACACCTACAAACGTCTGCTAGACCCGAATCGAATGTCATCCTAATTTCACCCGATGAATTTCTACTCGAGTCACAAAATTTAAAACAGATCCCAAATTGGGTGTGTAAAACTTTCCATAAAAAACCCTTGAAACAGGTGTCCCGATGAGGAGTAAAATATCTAAGGATTGTCTCGACTCCCTCAAGACTACTAAACCTAAAAGTGTCAGCACTCAAACAGTGGTGACGTGGTGACTCAACGTGCTCACCTAAAACTAAAGGGAAGTGACGTGAACAAAAAGCGTGCTCACCAAAAATAAAATCAATATAGGGTGGTGACTCGAGGGCCATGGGAGAGGGGCCACCAAGCACGAAGTCTGTGGGCTCAAGGGTTTGTGGCGGTAGTGTGCTAAGAAAGTTGGGACATAAGACGCACGAGTCGGTGTCACCCAAGATGAGGGTCTCATCTCTAACCAACTCCTCTGGGAGAAGAGAAAGCGATGATGTGTCATCCGAGGTGAGTGACACATCCCTAATAAGACTTCCCTGGAGTGGGGCCTCAGGAAACAACTTGGCGACTAAAGGATGTGAATGAGTGGGGGCACGTGGGCACACCATGTCAATCGGGAGGAAGGGATAAGGAGGAAACTCATCTTCCTGAGGCAGGGGCTCGGGAGGACATCCTCGATCGAAGTGGGTGCCAAAACGAAGACAGGTGGAGACACAACTTCAGCCAGAGTAAATAAAATAGGAGAGAGTTCTTCTTCCGGTAGCAGGGGCTCGGGAAGAACCTCCTCGGCTGAAGGGAGCATTGTAGTGGAGACATGTAGAGTCACGACATCAGTCGGGGTAATAAAGATAGGAGGAAATTTTTCTTTCGGGAGCAGGGGCTCCGGAAGAATCTCCTCGACTGAAGCAAGCGTCACAGTGGGGGTGGGTGGAGCTAAAGTGCTCGTCGTGAAACTGAGGAGATGTGGAGGACTAACGAAATACCTAATCTCGGGTTCCACTATGTGAGAAGTGGGAAGGTATGCAGGAACATCATAATACGTGTGCGTTGTCACCTCCAGGTTGTGAACAGAGGTGCACAACCCACGCAGATTCTGTCGGACGTCGGCAGTGACGCACTCAACATCTTTCACCAAAGCTCTAATGCGCGCGTCTAAATCACTCATCATTTTTTTAAAAACGAAAAAACGAAACTTAAGATTTTGAAACGACCGGCGCTCGGCTATCCCACGATAGGAGTGAAATATCCTAGCAGCCACACCAAACTGATGTGATCCGATAACCTCGGGCTGTAGTTTAAAATATAATATTGCGACCTATTTAAAATAAATTGGCGCGAGGGAACTTTAGCGGGCTATTTTGTAACGAAATAAACGACCCTAAGCGTCGCTCGCAAATGTAAGGCTACCACACGTGCACGATAATGTCACAAACATGATTCCACAAACACCAAATACGAAGGAGGACATACACAACAATGGAAAATGAGCGATAATTAGGCGATGAAGTTTGTTAGGGCAAGCTCTTTTAATTATTATTCACTTAAATGTTGGCACAATAAAATAAACGTGGATTGAGGGTAGGAGAATGGCGAGGCATACCATGGGGGAGTAGCAATGATGTGATAGGGGTTGCCTGGACTCGGGAGTGCTGGTTAGAACAGCTTGCTGGAGAAGAAGTGGATCTGTAGGAAACGGCGGTGGCTGGACTGGAGGAACCGGCTCGACAGAGGCGAGAGACGCTGGAAGCTTGTCGGATCTGCTGGAGTAGGGTGCGGGAGAGGTCGACGGCACCCAAGGAGGACTCTGGTGACCTTGTCGGCGGCAGACGGAGCTACAGGAAACGGCTCCGTCGGGGAAGAAGATTGTTGGCGCTTCAGACGGTAGTAATGGCGGCTGGAGAGGGTTTGACCGGCTTCGTAACTGGCAGGGGAACGCTCAACGGATCTTGGGGAGGAATCCAGAGGCGGTGACAGGGCCTTGGGGGGGGAGAAGAGGCAGCGGCGATCGATTTGTCGCGGGAATAGGCGGCGCTGGAGAAAAACCCGAACAAGGATAAGAACCCGTTCAGTTTTTCTATTCCAGCCGCATTTCACATGAAAGAGTGATGATTATGTAATAGGGGATTAGGGTTTATTGGCTTTAGGAACAGTGGGCTTTGATGTTGGGTTGACTGGCTTTAGGGTGGGCTCATTTCAAAGCTTATAAATTTTAAAATAAATAGTTAATTAAATAAAGCTTGTCCTAAGCTAACCTATCGCCTAAATTACCGGATCTATATATTTAGGGTCATATTGGCCGGTCACACCAACGAGCCAAACAAAAACTTGCGCGAACTCGCGTGATACAAAATTACATCAAAAACGCTAATAACATGCGAGACAAAACATAATCATCCAACTAAGCGCGAAGACATGCGCGACAAAAAGAAAAAATACATGTGCAATAATAAAACTAAAAGATGTGATGCGGGTTGCATCAATACCAAAGATTTAGAGCATCTCAAATATTTTTAGGTATTAAGGAAACTAATCGATATGATGGACTGTTATTATCTGAACAAAAGTATTGCACGAATCTTCTACAAGATGACAAATACTTTGGATGTAAATCAGTTGATGCGCCCATGGATACAAATCATAAACTTTGTGCTTATGAGTTTCACTCTAATTCTCTCCTACATAATTCAAAGTATTACCGTCGACTGGCCGACAAGCTTATCTATTTGACTATGTGATGCAGGACGACGCGTAGGATTTACGCGTCTGTCGGCTTTTTCTAGGAAACCCTAAATGCATGCGATTCTTAAATTAATTATGCAAAAAATTAGAGCGGGCGCAGCACTTAAGAAATTACGCTACTAGATTTTAAAGCACAAAATCAATATTTTGTTTTAAAATTAAATTTCTAAAAAGATGGTTCAGTGTAAATCCGGGGAAAGAAGTTTGCAACTTTCGTTCTGTTCCCTTGTCGTAGCAACACGGAAATCGTGAACTCCAAATACGTTTCCGATTGGAGTTTTCGACGTAGCGTTTGCTGACGAAACTCAGGCGAAAACCCGACAAAGAGTCTATTATCCTACGAGAAAATATTGAGGTGCACACAAAGGAAAAGAAAGAAATAATTACCCACGGAAGAGGCGTCTTCCGTATTCGAAGTCGAGGGCGATCACGCGAGAAATTCCTCGTCACCTTCGATCTCCGCTCCGAGGTCGGCCGCTATCGCACACGGGCACCAAGAAATTAAATCTCTCCCTCACACGAGGTGGTTCAACGGAATCACTCCACAAAGTAAGGAAGCCACAAACTAACATTCCTAAAATTCACCCGCTCTCACACTCAAGGTGGATCCACAAATTCTCTAACACACAGACTCAAATTCACTCGCCCTCACACTCAGTGGATCCACGAAATCTCTAAACAGTCTGATTAATCTAATCTCGCTACTGTTTACAATTTCAATCTTCTATGCTACCAGGAAGTAATGTTTGAACAGTACCATCAAATCCGATTCACTGTTCATCATCACTCTCAAAACATCAACAATCCCCACAGGAGCTAATTGCAGCAACTATGATCTCACCAATGCCAACTATTCTAAATCTCAATCTCTATCTCTCGAACGGGATTGAAAAAAAACACGGAACAGGTAATGCAATCACATTCAGCCATCAACATTCCATAAACTAAACTTTTACGGCTACAGGAGATTCTCAAATCTCACCAACAGGACACACACCGAGCACCAATTCATAAAATAAATTTCATTGCAGAAGGGGGGACTGTTCATCTTCTTACAGGACGCACGAGACAGGTAGGAGAAAATCTCCAAAAAAAAATCATTTACCAACATCAGGTCTCACAAGCAGAAACAATGAAACAGCTATCTAAATCTTCATCAATCCTAACTCCTACAACTCTTACACGGAGTTTTAATCACGCCTAACTTCTCACAGGAGCACAGAACAAACTCCACCGGAAACACAATCACGCAATTTTTAACTTCAACGTTCATCAATCCCTCAAATTTCATCACTAAAAAAACGAAAATACAAAACATATCCCCTTTTCTAGGGTTACAACAGTGAAGAAGAACAAAGGTACCGGCCATGGCGGTAGATACGTGGCGCTGAACCGCCGAGGAGTGGGGCGTCGTGCTCTGCGGTTGTAGCCGACGTGGTGGCTAACGGCGTCGAGGAGCGGCAAGGGCGAGTGGTCGAGCTTGAATCCCGCATGGCTTGGGACCGGAAATGACGGAGTTGACGCTCTGGATCGGGGTTTGGGAGGAAGACCTGAACCGGGAAGATGAATAGGGCATCGACCTCCTGAATCGGGGAAAAGAACCCTGGCCGGCCATTTACAGGACTTACAATATAATATATATATATAATATATATATATTATATATATATATATATATATATAATTAGTATTATTATATATGTGTGTTTTTTTTTTTAATCAAATATATATATATAAATATATACTTATATGTTTTATATATTTATATATATATTCCACTCATAAATACCACAAATGTAACAAATAAATTACACAAATAACATGCAAAACTTTAAGGTCGATAGAGATCCCGTTGGGTGCGGCGTCGGGCATTTTTTCGTCGACCTGACCTAGGTTGGTCTCCACCACTATGACTGGACCAAATATCTCATTTGTTGTTGGAGTGGTTAATGGTTAGTACATTTCTGATCCTCATGCATCTCATCTTCAAGCAATTGAGCAGATCCTTCGGTATCTGAAGAACACTTCAGGTTAAGGGCTTGTGTGTAAGTCTTTGTCTTCCCTCTCGTAAATCGTCTACTCTGATGTGGATTATGTGCGTCTCATTGATGATTGTCGGTCTATAAGTGGCTACTACACATATTTTGGAGGGTATCTTGCCACTTGGACAAGCAAGAAACAAACTATGGTGGCACGATCATCTGCTGAAGTTGTGTATTGTTCAATGATCTACGTCATTTTTGAACTTATTTGGTTGAAAAGTCTTCTTATTGATTTTAGTTTATCGCTCACATCTCATGTAATCCTCTATGTGATTGTAAAGCTGCTCTGCATATAGCAAAAAATCTAGTTTTTTATGATAGCACTTATTTGAGTAGATTGTCTTCATCAAAGAAAAATTTAGCCCCGAAAAATTGATCTCCGACATATTCCTATTGGAGATCAACCTTTTTGCTATCTTCACAAAGGGCTTGCCTCGACTACTTTAAAATCAGTTTGTTTTCAAGCTTGGAGCCTACAATATTTACACTTTGGAAAATATAGTCGAAAAGTATTGTATAAGAAGCTCAATGCTAAAAACCCACTTATATGGCATATTAGGAGTGTGGTTTATCTTGTATAGCTTAGTCTCATGTCGGGTATTGAATTGAGGTGTCACTCATCACAACCATAAAAAAGAGTACATGAGTTTGTATTATTTTTTTGTACATGAGTTTGTACTTTCTTTACAAGAAGTAATAAATTCTTTACGTGTTTTTGCCGTTTTCTCACATAACTAATGCTAGGTTTTTTAATCCTTAAGTTTTGTTATACTTCAATGTGTTATGTGTGCATTTTACAAGAATTATTAATATTAGGTGTTTTAATTATATATTTCAAAATAATAATTTACAAAAAAAATTATTTTTGATGCGGTATGTCATACTTCTATATTGTTTCTCATGTCTATGTGTGATGTATATTTCCTCACTCATACAGTTTTCTTCTTATACATGGTGCAAAATAAAGAAAGAGATGTTCTAACAATATTAAAATTTAGTGATGCATATCTAATATATTTAAGTTTAATATCTATCTCGTCTTTAGCCATGCAAGAGAGAGAAATTGAAGGGCTTACTTGGCACCATCCTTCGTAACATTGTTAAATATTTTCCTTGCAGCTATCTTCGCTTCATGCTCGCTCCTAATCTGCAATGTTGACTCATCCTCCCCATTTCCAAGTGGTATCTGCTCATCTAGCGTTGTTAATGTCCCATGCCTAATAATTCTCATTAGCCTTTTCATGTTCCAAGCTGAGATATTCTTTTGGTTGAATTTGTGAAGCTGGTCCATGGTGATGGCATCCTCCTGGTGTGTTAGTTGTCTACCAAAATCTTTCCTCGAAAAACCACCAGAAAGCTTAATGCTCTTTCCTATCTGAGAGCTCTTGCGCAACCCAGCAGACCCAATAGGGATACCACCGCTTCCATCCATCACCCTTCCACTCCGAATAGGCAGTGCGACTGCCCGGAGGTCATTTGGTATCTTGGCTCCCGCATTCTGAAACTTCTGCACCTCAGCTAACATCTGATCATCCTCCTCCATGTTGTGTTGGATTTCAATGATCGGTGGTCCAGAAAGTGTCTCAATAATATACTGGTTGAAAATAGCTTCTTGAATTCGATCAAAGTATGTGCTGACATGGAAGGAGGAAGCTAAAAACTTTATTAGTAAGGTCTTCACAAGACGCAAGGCCGTCGCTACAATCAAGCAAAAGATAATCCTTGTAATGTATGAAAGCGCAACGTTCTGCCTCTCTGCTTTCTTATCAAAGAGCAACTGCCATGTCAAGAGAACTAAGCCAAGCCAGATACAGTTCTGGACAGCTTTTCGCACGCCATACACAAAATAAAGGAGTCGTTTTCGAAGATTGAAGTTCCTCTCAAGAATCAAGACGATGATGCGTATGAACCAGCCTGAGAGGAGGCGGCCAGAGATAAGAACAAGAACAAGAACTATCCACTTCCATAAACGGAGACTCCAAACGGTTTTGTGCTGGATCCTGTGGATGGTAAGGCTACAAACTAGAGCAGTAACAATGATAAAGAGAGCGATCAATTGCACGATCATCCAGCTACTAATCTTGGTTCGCTTGAATTCATCAGGGAGGTCCTCGAATGGATCCTCTTCATCTTCGTCTATCACCGAAGACTTGCCAAGTAACCCTGACCTTACCATGCTCGAACGGGCCTGAAATTGGCCAGACCTTGGTGGTAGCTGACTGGATCTATTAGGCATCTTCATGGATTTCCGGTCTTCCATCCTGTGAAAGTTGGCCGGCGGCGGATCCATTAACCTAGACCTCGTTTTGACCCGCCCCAACATGCTGCTTTTTGGGGGCAACGACGAGTTAGTGGCGCCCTGCAGGACTTCGACATGGGCATCCTTCGCGCTAGGCATAGTCGCCGAACTATGGCCATCTCCGTCGTCGGAGTCTTCATCTCCTGACTCGCCGGAAAAGTTGCCGGAAAGTGGATCATTGGAAATGTCCTGGAAAGAAACACGAAGCTCCTTCGATTGCCCGACAACTGTCTCCGGTTTCTTAAGATCGTCCATCTCCAGATCCATGTCTAGGGTCATCTCGGAGCCAGACGTCTTCTGTTTCTGAAGGAAGGAGCTAATCAGCCGGGACGGAGGATCCTCGGCGATCTCCGGAAAGTTGTTCTGGCCCGGGAAAGAAAAGCCAGACCCTAATTCCGTCCCTCCTCTTCTTCCTCGGCCTCCATTGTCAACATTCCCTTCCTTCCAGAACTCGTAGCTGGGTTCCCTCGATACCTTGTTTCCATTTCCCGTCTGCATATGGATCTCTCGGCTCCCGTCTTCGATTTTAACGATGACCTCCTGATGATCGCGCGAATCGTCGTGGTGGTTTCCGAACAGAATCGGGCGCTGGTCCTCCCGATCGTCTTCCAATGAGTTCCAAGACGAGGTGCCGTGAGATTTATTGAAGGAGCTGCGCAGAGCATTCATGATTATTTCCGATTACGCTTGTTCGGACATGGAAACGAAGAAGAACTGAGAAAGAAGGGCGGATGGAAATGGGGAAGAAGAAGGAATTTAGTTCCCTGTTTAGGGAAACTGGAAGAATCACTTTCGTCTTCTCCGATCGTTATCAAGCCCAAATCCATGATACCACGTGGCCGTGAAAAGAGGACTTCTCCGACGCCGACCAGATGTGGGAGCTCGGAAGCCGGGGCGCCGGAGGAGGAGGGCGCGGGAAGCGAGGAGAAGCCGGAATGTGTCGAATTCCAAGGGCAGCACTCCATAAGTAATGCTAGCACCCTCAAAATAGATTTATATACTCATACATTCTAAAGTATAGAAGATTATAAAATATAAGTGCCACAAATAAATTTTTATTTATAAAAAATAAGTAATGCTAGGGACCGGATCGGGTTAGCACCGGTCCCGGACCGGTATCAGGGTCCCTAGAGGTCCTTCCTTTTCCATTAAAGATTGGTCCCGGATTGGGTCTGGTAAAATACTGGTCTCGGACCGGGACCAGTAAAATACTGACACCGATAAAAGTCCGTTAATTAGACCGGTTATGCACTCGTATTCATAGGTTTTGGACTATAATTCTCTTCATTTTCATCAACATATATGAGACTAGAGTCAAAACTTGATTTTAGACAACATTCATACACAATCTAACAAAAAAGAGGACTGCAATCGATTCATAATAGCAAAGTACCAATAAAAAATCAGTCTAGGACCAGTTAAGACCGGTCTGGGACTGGTTAGGACCGATCCGTCGGTCCCAACTAGTCCTCAAGAAGAGGAAAACTGGTCTCGAACTGGTACAGGTTTGAGCGGGACCGGTCGACCAAAAGACGGGTCCTGGACCGGACCGACAGTTTTTTTGTGCAGGACTGAACGCACCCCAGAAAGATTTTGCCAGTTTTATGTTCAAAATTATCTTTTCCCGATGATGGTAATAAATGTTGGCATGTCAAATATTTTTATTATTATTGTTATTGTGTTCTTGTCAAACGGACCAGTCCTCCACATTAGGAGTGTCCGTAAAAGACCTGTCTCTAGGCCCATTGGTCCCGCTCAAACCGGTTTTTCTTCTCATGGGGACTGGCCGGGATCGGTGGACTGGTCCTAACGAGTTCCGAATCGGTCTTTTTATTTTTTTTATTTAAAAAATAATTTTTTGTTAATAAAATTCAAAATGAAAGTTTGATAACGTTCTTGATTTGTCGTTCTCGTTGTCGAGCTTGTTTATACGTCTAAATGTGTCCGGTCGTCAAAATTTGAGTTTGGGTAAACTCTGGGGCTTGTTTAGAAATACAAGATTTCACTTGTCGAACGAGCGTTGTATTGTTGTCAACGGTCATTAGTTTCCCGCAAATTTTGCACTTCGTCTTAATTTTGCAGCGGATCCGCACTTTATCAAAGTTCTCTCATATTGTCGCTTTGTGTAAGTGCTCTACGATCTCATGATCGATAGACGTGGAGGAGTACGGTGGCATGAATGAAGAGGAAGTTGATAGTACTTTTATTAGTTAAAATTATTAGTGTATTTTCGGGTTTTTAAAGCACAAATCATGTCTTGCAAGTGCTTATATTGACCCCCTTTTGTAAATATTATTGTCACTAATGCGTTTTCTGCTTTTTGCAGATTTGCACGGCTTTCAGCAAAATTTTGCTGTGACACGCCCCAAGGTCACGCCCTACCAGAGCGTGTACCTAGGGCGTGTATCCCAGAGGAATGAAGTAACAGGTCCGAAAATATATTTCTTGGAAACTCAGTGAACACGCCCTCTATCACGCCCGTGTCACGCCTGACACGGGCGTGTTCAAGAGGCGTGTCCCCAGGTCCCGAGAAATCGCCGCAGCACACTACTTTTTCCTGATCCACCGTCACGCCGAATGTGTCACGCCCACGGACACGCCCTGGTAGGGCGTGACATATGGGAGTGTAACTCAACTACGACGCCACGTCACCTCCAACATTCAATTTCAGCCCAAAAAGTCGCATCGAATGTATCACGCCCCAGGTACACGCCCGACCTGGGCGTGTCAGGGGGGCGTGACCCAGCCCGAAAAATTATATAAATTTAGCCCTTCTCCTAGAGTTCAGCAGACAGTTTTGGAGTGAGAGGGGAGGTTCTTCCCCTTAGTTTTCTTGTATTTTTCTTGCAATTTTTCATGTTTGCACACTCCTTCCTCATTTCGAGCTTTGTAATCTAGCTTAGTTACTCTTATTTTGTATTAGTTGTTGTAACTGCTTAGTAGTTAAGGGCAATGTCCGCATAGATTTTCATTTCCCACACCTGTAATCTTTCATTTTCAAGTTATAGTTCTCCTTCAGCGTTAACAAAAAGTTTGTCGTTTTCCTCGCTTTCTCAACGCATTTATATTCATCTCTCTTTCCCCATTTCACCATGAGTAACTAATCCTCCTTGTACTCGATCTTGATGATCTGAGGTTCGAGTTGATTAAGTTATGATGCTCTATTTTTCTTTTCTTTTTTTTGTAAGGCTTATACCTTGATTTACTCTTGATTTACCTTTACTTGAAGATATATCATCGATATACATTTTCCATCATTAGCTTTTATTCTTGGCTAGCCGAGAGGACGATGGTTTGAAGTGAGCACTCAAGAGTGAAGAGAGTTGCACGCACCCCTCGAGAGAGGTGGACGTTAAATCTCCTAGATTGGAGTGGAATCCAATAACGGGGTTCACAGCATAAAGCGGGTTTTAGGCCTCTGATTCGGACGAGAGTTCAGTCAGACCTTCCTAAACTCAGATGGGCATGACTTCGAGAGAAGCATGTTCTTGCTTTAAGAACCTCCGCGATCAAGGTCTCTTGCATTATTAATTTAAAAGGTTTATTATTGCATATTTTGATCAACTTAAGCCGAGGTGATTCTCGATCGAGTATTATCGCTTAATTATCATTTAGCTTTTCTCTAATTTGCAAGTAAAACATTCTCATTTCTCTAATTTAGTAGGCAACCCCAAAATAACTTTTATTTGATAAGATAATAGTAACTCCTCGAAGTAGATGTACTCAAATCGCCCCAGGTAATACGAACTTGATATGGAACTTAATATCCTATATTATATGTGATAAAGTACGTTTGCCTTCATCGAATATAGAATCGGAGAACGTCTCATAATCACACATTCACCTTATCCTTCCTTAACTTTGTCTTCTCTATGTATAACCCCTTCTCCGAAATTTTATATAGAGTTTTGGCGCTGTTGTCGGGGATATTTTTGTTTTGATATTTTGAAAAGAGAATAGCTATTAATTTTATCGTCTCTCTCTCACTCTCTCTTTAGTTTTTCTCTTTAACTCTCCCCCACCCTTTGATGTAGTACGGGGCATCAAACACAACCATTCTAATTGCACAAAAGTAATCACCACACAAGCGAAGGGTCGCAAAGCCTTTTAAGATTGGACAAGGGCTAATTGCCAATATCCGCTCAAGCGAAAAGGACCTACCCGATCCGGACAATTTAGCTTAACACTTTCATATTACTTGCATTCATTCACAAACCCAAATGGAGATAATCCGGACTAAAGGGAACGATACAAAACAAGTCGAAATCAGCCCCAAAATAATATAACACGAAGGTATATCAAACCCCTTGAATCAAGAGAGAAATCAAGGGTTGATTCAACCCGATTTCGCAAGCGTTCAAGAGATCTACCAGATCCAAGTTACACAAAGAAATCTGGATAATTTCTATACCTTAAATTCAAATTTCAAAACAATACATGCTCAACCAAAATTCAGAATAAAATACGAATCCACAAGTCCAATCCTCACAACATAAAGAAGAAGCACACAAGATGTAAGGGGAGAGATTACCCACAACCAAAGAGACGAACACACAAAGATAACTAGTGGAAGAGTCGCACTTCCACCGGATCCGTCGGAGTCGCACCGGACGGAGGACGCTAGCCGCCTTCTTCGGAATCACACCGGAGGAGGGAGGAGGTCGCCGGACAGCGGGACAGCACCAAGAGGGGAAGCGGCTTGGGCGATTCTTCAAGGGGCGTCAGGTAGGAGAAGGCTTCACGCCAAACTCAAGGGGCAGCCATCGGCTCTCTTTTTCTTCTTGATTTCAGTCTCCCCTAATATGAACCCTAACCCCTCTATTTATAATAAACACTACTCAATCTCCACTCTACATCAAACAAATAAAACCAACCATCCAAATGCTAAACGCAGTCCAAACTTATGGCGAAGATATGACACGGCGATGGCGGCGAAGATATGACGCGGCGATGACGGCGAAGATATGACGCGGCGATGGCGACAAAGATATGACGTGGCGATGTCAGCAAAGATATGATGCGGTGATGGAGGCGAAGATATGACGCAGCGATGGCGGTTTGATTTCGCGACAACGCCCGTCATAGTCTTGAAATTTAATATTGCGGCAGCGGTCAGAATAATGGAATGAGGCAACGCCGTCCACGAGCCTGTCACGAACATATGGCGGGGCATTATCGCCATCAATCCTCCCCCACTCAAAATCACTCATCACCGATGAGTGGGCCGGGAGAGGAACACGGTCGAAGGCAGCATCAACATGCGGTAAATCTGGCTCGGGAATCCATAGCGAAGTAGAGCGGTCATCGCTCATCACAGTAAACCTGTCAAACAGAACAACAAGAGCAAAGCTTTCGAGGAACCTCGAAAGGGTGACAATCAAAAGAATCATAACTAGAATCTTACCATCCGGCACAAGAACCAAAGGATCCATGTGGAAGATAGACACGGAGGAATCTCACTCCCCAACCCAAAAGTACATATTGTGGGAGAGAGAAACGACAAAGAAGGTCACTCAGGTGGAAAAACGACATTCAATATTAAATCCAAAAAATGAGGAGGTGAAACACCTCATGCATTGTAAAAATCCGAAAGAAAAACATCAAATCCGAAATTTTGCATAACCATGGACGGGTCGGCGTTCCGAAGTGCTAAATCATTGACGGTGGCCGTAGACAACCGCTCGGGGAATGACCAGACGAACTCCAAATTGTCAACTTTAGTGTAAGACGCACTCGGTAGAGAATGGAAATGCATGCGACATAACACAAAGTGACTAGCTAAAGTCATAGACATGTGTTTGTGAAAGTCGGAAACAGGTGGAGTAAAAATATGTGCAACTGGACTAGACAAGTCAGCACGTCGTGAAGATTCTAAGTCAAGGGGCATAGTCGCCAAGGAATCATACACAGTCGCAAACGAAGTCATATCCACAGACGGACACGCAGAGAAGCGGTCAATCATAGGTAGGGCGTAGCCAGATCTACAAGGTGTGGTGAAAAGACCAAATATGAAAGCTAGCAACTCACTAATACCTATCCCACGAATGATGTCCAACGGAGGTGCTAATAACGACGACCAAACTAAGTGAATCGGACCAGGCAAAACAAATTTGTGTCCTAATGAGTCCGCTAATCGAGCCAAAGGATCAGGAGGGAGGGTCGGAGAAATCGAACCCGGGAGGAATTCAAAATCATATTGAATTTCAAGCAACGGTGACAACAGCAAAGAAGGCTCATCCGAGTTAACACCACTAAAACCATCCAAAAGTACAACTCCCTCGCTAGGTAAGGCGGCCAATGCACCAGGTACATCATCCAAATTAGAATCCATAGACGTTTCAGAAACAGGCTCGGGAGGCTCGGAGGTAGGCTCTAACAGGACCACGACCGTAGTTTGAACAGGGCACACATAAGGGTTACGACCAGACAATCCACTAACATCGCGAGTAATAATCGTGTGGCAAGCCTCACTGACAGGAATACTCACAGCTAGCTGGTCATCCTCAGAATCAAAAGATACCACATCTACGTCAGAATCCTCATGGGCATCATACACAATCTCAGTTGGCTCAGACGTCAAAGCTAAAAGAGCCGAAGCCCTAGGCTTTGCGGGGCACGCCACGGCATAGTGGCCAATCACTCCACAAGTGTAACATGTAGCGTTCTCCTTGCAAATCGTATCTGTCTGCTTATGCTTAACCTGCGGATTTATAGCATTCCTAGTAGGGACAACTAGAGGTGGCAGGACAGAGGACCTAAGTCCTAACCTTCTCCTTCTCCCTAAAGGTAGGTGTACGTGTGCTCAAAATAGTGAGATCATGGTGGAGCAAGGATCTAGCGGGAGGCTTAGAGTCACTCCTATGATCAGAAACGGGTCTAGTGCCCCGTCGTGACGAGGTGAATGTGTCGAGTGTATTGGCTCGAAGGTAAGCGGGGTCAAAGTGAGTCGTGAGTATATTATGCATTTGCGGCCATGTGTGTGGAATGCCACCAACACGATGCTCCTCATTTAACCAAAACACTTTGGCACGACCTTCTAAGTTCGCGCAAGTGACGACAACCTTTTGGAGGTCGTCCAAGTGGTGCCGAACAAAATAACACTCCATTTTCGCTAGCCAATCACAAAAAAATTTTGGGTGTCCGTGGGCGTCAAACGTAGGCACATCTAGCCTAATGCGAGGAGTGTGGTGATGGAGGGGTGGGTTTTGGAAACCATGAGAGAACGATTGGGTCAAAGTTGTGAGTGCCGTGTTTAATTGAGCAAGTTGGGTGGTGAGATCGCGTTGGATGACCGCTAGGTGGGCTTGTGTGACTTCCCTAGTATTGTGAGTGTCGTCCATGCTATTTGATGGGGGTGACTGCGAAAAATATATGTTTCCGGAATGTGTGTGCATAAAGGGAAAGAGACGCGGGAGGACCGACAAAGATTAAGAAATCTTTGTGACGAAGTCTGATACCAAATTGATGTAGCACGGGTTACCGCTTGCGCACAAGTACCAAATATTCGTTTGAGTGCGAAATTTCATCAAACGCTTGGCGAGCAATCGGCAAGTTTCAACAACAAATTAACACCGAAAACATACGATCGCCCGAAGATGTACGATCGCAAGAGATCCGCACTCTTGCGCTTAGATCTACGCTAACGCATCAAACACAACCATTCTAATTGCACAAAAGTAATCACCACACAAGCGAAGGGTCGCGAAGCCTTTTAAGATTGGACAAGGGCTAATTGCCAATATCCGCTCAAGCGAAAAGGACCTACCCGATCCGGACAATTTAGCTTAACACTTTCATATTACTTGCATTCATTCACAAACCCAAATGGAGATAATCCGGACTAAAGGGAACGATTCAAAACAAGTCGAAATCAGCCCCAAAATAATATAACACGAAGGTATATCAAACCCCTTGAATCAAGAGAGAAATCAAGGGTTGATTCAACCCGATTTCGCAACCGTTCGAGAGATCTACCAGATCCAAGTTACACAAAGAAATCCGGATAATTTCTATACCTTAAATTCAAATTTCAAAACAATACATACTCAACCAAAATTTAGAATAAAATACGAATCCACAAGTCCACATATCCTCACAACATAAAGAAGAAGCACACAAGATGTAAGGGGGGAGATTACCCACAACCAAAGAGACGAACACACAAAGATAACTAGTGGAAGAGTCGCACTTCCACCGGATCCGTCGGAGTCGCACCGGACGGAGGACGTTAGCCGCCTTCTTCGGAATCACACCAGAGGAGGGAGGAGGTCGCCGAACAGCGGGGCAGCACCAAGAGGGGCGGCGGCTTGGGCGATTCTTCAAGGGGCGTCGGGTAGGAGAAGGCTTCACGCCAAACTCAAGGGCCAGCCATCGGCTCTCTTTTTCTTCTTGATTTCAGCCTCCCCTAATCTGAACCCTAACCCCTCTATTTATAATAAACACTACTCAATCTCCACCATACATCAAACAAAAAAAACCAACCATCCAAATGCTAAACGCAGTCCAAACTTATGACGAAGATATGACGTGGCGATGGCGGCGAAGATATGACGCGGCGATGGCGACGAAGATATGACGCGGCGATGACGGCAAAGATATGACGCGGCGATGGCGGCAAAGATGTCATGCGGTGATGGCGGCGAAGATATGACGCGGCGATGGCGGTTTGATTTCGCGACAACGTCCGTCATAGTCTTGAAATTTAATATTGCGGCAGCGGCAGAATAATGGAATGAGGCAACGCCGTCCACGAGCCTGTCACAAACATATGGCGGGGCATTATCGCCATCACCCTTCTTTCTTTTAAGTGTATGACCCGAGAAAGCTCTTCGATTATTCCTTTTGACCCTGAGATAGAGCGCACCGCTTTGCGTCGCCTCCGTTCTCATGATCCGGAATCATACTTAGGCATCAAAGAGTCGATCGGGGACACTGCCACAGAAACAATGGATCCTAATCCACCCAACCCAAATGAGGCCCAGCAAAGGACTATGTCCTATTATGCGAGGCAGAACCTGGAGGGTACACAATCAAGTATTGTTCGCCCCACAGTGGCGAACAATAACTTTGAGATCAAGTCCAGCACCATCCAAATGGTGCAGCAGTCGGTAACCTTCGATGGTCTCCCGGACGAGGATCCAAATTGTCACATTGCGAATTTTCTCAAAATCTGTGATACTTTTAAAATCAATGGAGTCTCAGATGACGCCATTCGATTACGTCTCTTCCCTTTCTCTTTGCGGTCAAAGGCCAAGCAGTGACTGAGCTCTCTTCCTAGAGGGTCCATCACCCTGTGGGCCGAGATGGCATGGAAATTTCTTACCCAGTATTTTCCGCCTGCGAAGACCATCAAATTGCGCACGGATATTGCATCCTTCATGCAAATAGACTCGGAGACTCTACGATACATGGGAGCGCTTCAAGGAGCTATTGCGAAGGTGCTCACACCACACGCTCCCAAATTGGCAACAAGTGCAGATATTTTATAACGACTTAAATTCCTTAACAAGGCAAATGATCGACGTGGCCGCTGGGGGAACACTAAATAACAAAACCCCAGAGGCCGCTCAAGAACTTTTTGAGGAAATGGCTATGAATTCGTATCAATGGAATGCGCCCCGCGTGCGGTCTAACAAACCATCGGGAGTCTTTGAAATTGACGCTACTTCGAATCTTGCCCTCCAAGTTGAGCGGTTAACAAAACAAGTGGCGGAGATGACTGCTTCCTCCACCACTCCTCCTTGGTTTAATAATTATAATAATTCTGCTTTTATAGAAGAGCAGGTTGACTTCATGGAAAATGCTCCTCGGCCCTCCTATAACTCGAACAACACACCGTACAATAACACTTACAATGCAGGTTATAGGAGCCATCCGAATTTCTCATGGAGCAACCAAGGAAATGCTCAACGCCCCCATAACCCCCCTCATAATCATAACCAAACTTTTAATCTACCTCCCCCCTTAAATTTAAATCCACCTGATTTCCAACCGCAACAGGCAAAGCCCTCTTCACTTGAAGAGGTCTTTGCCAAATACGTTGCTACAAATGAAACGAATATCAGGAATATTGTCGGGTCCATCAAGAACTTGGAAAAACAAGTGGGACAGCTAGCCAAGATAATCTCTGAGCGACAACAAGGAGCTTTGCCAGGCAATACCGAGCAAAATCCAAGAGAAAGTGCAAACTCCATTACCCTCTACAGTGGAAAAGAAGTTGCTATACCAAGCGAACTCATGGTACCTCTCCCTTCTCCTCTCTCTCCTCCTGTTATTTTAGCTTCAAATTTGCCTACTACTCCTGCGCCACATGCGTCTAATTCAAAATTACTGTATCCGTCTAAACTTAAAAATGAACGCGCCGAAGAAAGTTACAAAAATTTTTTAGAAATTATAAAACAAATTCATATAAACGTGTTGTTCTGCAAGGCTATCTCTCAAATGCCGAAATACGCGAAATATCTCAAGGAGCTCCTATCAAATAAGAAAAAGCTCGAGGATATTTTGCATATTTCCTTAAATGAATAATGCTCCACGGTTGTGCTCAACAAATTACCCCGCAAAGTGAATGACCTAGGAAGGTGTTTCATCTCGTGCCTATTCGATAATTCGTTGGTCAAACATGCGTTGGCGGACTTGGGAGCAAGCATAAATATCATGTCCTTTTCGCTTTTTAAGAAATTAGGTCTAGGATACCCGAACCCCACTCGTATGAGCATTCAGCTAGCCGATTGTTCTGTGAAATATCCGATAGGGATTGTGGAGGATGTCTTGGTCAAGGTGGACAAATTCATCTTTCCGGTGGATTTTGTCATCCTAGACATCGAAGAGGATGCTGATGTACCCCTGATACTCGGTCGCCCCTTCCTTGCCACCTCCAGCGCTATTATTGATGTTAGTGATGGAAAGCTCCTCCTTCGGGTTGTTGATGAATCTCTTAGCATCCTTCGGGTTGTAGATAAAGCTCCTCTCACTTTCAGCATTAATCCCTCCATGCGTAACACCCTCGAGAAAGATGATTCCTGCTTTTATCTAGAGGAATTCTTCGAAAATGAATTTTTTGTGCCTTTTGAATTAGTTTCTTCATCATTTGATGAATCTCTTATCACTGAGCTCTTCTGCTTAGAAGAAGTCTCTCGTACTACCCTCCTCGAATTGCTTCCCATGGACACCATAAGATTCAAAACCTCTTACGAGGAACCACCTATATTGGAGCTTAAGAAACACCCCCCTCATCTGCAGTATCGTTTCCTCGAAAATGACTCTAAGCTACCAGTTATTATCTTCTCGGATCTGAGCAACTCAGAAATTTCTGAGTTGACCCTAGTTTTGCAAAATCACCGCCATGCAATTGCATGGTAGTTATCCAATATTAAGGGGATTAACCCACCATTCTACACACACAAGATTTTCTTAGATAATAATTTTTGTAGTACTATCCAGCCTCAACGACGTTTAAATCCAAACATGAAGGACGTCGTGAAGGTTGAGGTTATTAAACTTCTAGATGCGGGAATTATCTATCCCATCTTCGATAGTACTTGGGTAAGCCCAGTACAGGTCGTGCCAAAGAAAGGCAGAGTCACGATAGTGGCCAATGAAAATAATGAATTAATTCCAACCCGTACTATTACGGGTTTGTGGATGTGAATTGATTACCGCAAACTCAATGATGCCACCCAAAAAGACCACTTCCCGCTCCCCTTTATCGACCAAATTTTAGAACGACTTTCCGATCACTCCTTATACTGCTTTCTCGACGGTCTCTCGGGGTACTTTCAAATCACTATTTCACCTTAAGACCAAGAGAAGACTACCTTTACCTATCCTTTTGGCACCTTCGCTTACAGACAGATGCCATTTGGTTTATGTAACGCGCCGGCTACATTTCAGCGATGTATGCTGGCGATATTCGACAAATTGGTAGAAGAAGTAATGGAGGTTTTCATGGACGACTTCTCGGTGTTTGGTAGTTCTTTTGCGAATTGTTTAAAAAATCTCGAGCGTGTGTTGATTCGTTGTGAGGAAACTAACTTAGCCCTCAACTGGGAGAAATGTCATTTTATGGTCCAAGAGGGATTGGTCCTCGACCATAAAATTTCAGGCAAGGGGATCGAGGTCGACCGGGCCAAGATCAAAATTATTGAAAAACTCCCCCCTCCAACGAATATTAAAGCCATTCATAGTTTTCTTGGGCACGCAGGATTTTATAGGCGTTTTATCCAAAATTTTTCCAAAATAACGAAGCCGATAATCCTTCTTCTCGAGAAAGAGTCACCTTTCATTTTTAATAACGATTGTCTTCTTGCTTTCAACTTAATAAAAGAAAAATTAGTAAACTCTCCAATTCTAGTTGCTCCGGATTAGTCGTTCCCTTTTGAAATCATGTGCGATGCTAGTGATACTGCGGTGGGCGCGGTCTTAGGCCAGCGGGTGGATAAATTCTTCCACCTGATTTATTATGCAAGCAAGACACTCACGTCTGCACAGGCCAACTACACCATTACCGAGAAAGAGCTCATAGCAATTGTTTTTGCCTTCGATAAGTTTAGGTCATATATCATCCTCTCCAAAATAATCGTCGTTACGGATCACTCAGCCCTTCGTTTTTTTATTTAGCAAAGCGGACGCAAAGCCCCTCCTTTTGCGATGGATCCTCCTCTTGCAGGAGTTTGATTTAGAGATCCGGGACAAAAGAGTGGCCGAAAATTTGGCGGCCGACCATTTATCGCGTTTAGAAAACCCTGCTGTACAACCCCATATTCGCTGAGCCAGTCCAGGAGGCACAATGGTCAACGGTTGGGTTAGCCGAAGTGTTCCCGCCATAAGGAAGATCTCGCCCGAAGAAGGCGGGAACGATTGCGCCGGATCGTCGAACGGGGAATAGTAGGCCAAGATCGTCGTGCGCGGGCCTGCGCGGGAGCGCTTGCGCCCGAACCAAGCTCCTATCTCAAAGAGTTCTCGCATAAGCCAGGCGAGAACGTTCGCGCCACGCCCTGGGCCGAAAGGTCTCGGCACCAGCTCTCGCCGAGTGGGGCCCAGGGTTTTTGGAAGAATGTCCTAATTGCCCTCAGGAGAAATTACTTCAGTACCCTCAGAAAAACAGCGGGATTTGGCTATTGGCAGATCAACCAGGGGCTTTTCAGTAAATTCAGGACAACAAAAGGCTATAAATAGACCCATAAGGGCTTCTTAGAAAGCAAGCGATCATTGTCTCCAGAATTCTAGTGCTTTCTGAGGAGCTCCTAGCCCAGCTTTGGCTTTGGAGGGGAAGCTCTCAGAGATCTTCCGGGTGTGAGGTGGGACCTCCCTGCTGAGGCTTTTGGGTCAGTCTTAGGTCCTTAGAATCCAGTCAAGGGGTGAGACTTGAGAGAAGTAGGTTTCGGCTGCACCCCTTTTTCTTCGAACTTCAGTTGAGGTCAAATTTGGCTTCAACAGTTCTGGTGCGGTGAGCGTGGAAGGCAGCCGATTCAAGAAAGCCTTGAGTTTTGTCCCATGGCCGGAGGTGAAGGTGAAGGGTCAGGTTCTGGAGGCTCCCCCACCCGGGGAGAGGAAGCGACGAGGAGGATGCTGGATGAGTTCAGGCGAGAGGTTCTGCAAACGATCAGTTTGGCCTTCTCGGCGAGAGGCGAGTGGGCCACCCCTCAGGTCCCGATAGAAGAGGTTCCGCTCTTGGGCGAGAACGCCCCAGGACAGCGCCCAGGAAAGGAGGTTCCGAGCGAGGCGGGCGAGAGAGATATGGCGGCGCGGGAGCTATTCCCAGGCCAGAGCCAGCGCCCGGGCAAGGAGGCATTGACAGAGCCAGGCGAGAAGGAGGCGGCGGTGCGGGAACTCTTCCCAGGGCACGGTCTCGCGGATCGGGCGAGCCAGCCGAGGCCGCGAGACGTGCCTTCTCGCCAGGCAGGAGGCGAGAGCCCATTTAGCGAGCTCATCATCTCGGCTCCGGTGCCGGAGGGGTTCCGGGAGCCCGACATGTCCTACTACTCAGGGAAGGATGACCCGGTGCAGCACGTACAGTGGTTTGAAGACGTTGTGTCAATAAGACAGATGACGGATGCCTTCAAGTGTCGCCTCTTTGCGATCACGTTGAAAGAGAAAGCTCGGGACTGGTTCCACCAGTTGCTAGCAAGGTCAATCTACTGTTTCGAAGATCTACGGAGAAGTTTCCTGTTAAGATTCTCAACCTCAAAGAAGCGAAAGAAGGAAGCAGAGTGTCTGTTTGCCGTGAGGCAGAGGCCGGATGAGACGTTGGGTCATTATGTCGACCGGTTCCAGGAAGAGATCCTTCTGGTCCAGGAGGTTCCAGGGTACGCGCTGATGTTGGCCTTCACCCTGGGGCTGAGACCGGGATTTTTTAGCATGGAGTTGAAGAGGATGCCCCCCCTCTCATTTGAGGAGCTCATGGAGAGGGCGGCAAAGGAGATTGATTTCGAGAGAGCAAACCCAGCATTCGCCAGGAAGTTGGCCAAGCTAGCAGAAGAGGACGGGAAGGAACCAGCAGCAGGAAGACAGAAGGAATCAAGAGAGCAGAGGGAGCTGAGAGAAGATAGGAGAAGGGAGGAGCCCCGAAGGTTTGGGCAGCAGCAGGGTTGGGGGGCCCGGGAGCCAGTCAACCGGTTGGGTTGGAGGCCCCAGGAGGGTCGCCCCCAAGGTCCAGGAGAAGGCTATCGGGGGAGAGATAACCTACGGGAGCCCCAGAGGTTCGATCGACCGGCATGGAGGCAGGAGCCGAGGGATCGTCCCCCACCACCGCAGGAGGCAATGGAAGTGGGAAGAGGGAGAGGAGCAGCGAGGGGAGCTCGAGGAGGCAGAAAAGGAAGGGGAGACGGGAGAAGGGGCGGGGAGGCGTTGCTCTTTTGTGACTTCCACCAGGAGGAGGGGCACGCAACGGCCACCTGCCCGGAGTTCTTAGAGTTGAGGGGTGCCAGAGGAGCAGGGAGGCAAGATCCACCGATGAGGATAGTGGAGGTGCAGCAGGGTGAAGCGGAGGACAGGTGTGAAGACCGGGTGGATGTAGGGACCCGGGGAGGAATCAGGGTGATTCATGGAGGAGTGGGGATTGAGGCAACCCGTAAGGGGAGCCTTCAAACCATGTACCGGAGAGGGGTAGCCTCAACCTCCCAGGTTCCTCCACCAGAAGAAAAGATCACTTTCTCATCGGCGGACATGCCAGACTATGAAGATCCATTCTGCGACGCCCTGGTGATCCAGACGGCAGTGGAGAACTATACCGTCTCAAGGATACTGGTAGATAACGGGAGCTCGGTTAACGTCATCTTCAAGAAGGCTTTCGATGAGATGAGGGTCGAAGGGAAGAGGGTCTTAGCATTGGACGGACCTCTGTTCGGGTTCTCCGGGGAGAGGAAGGAAGTTGAAGGAGGAGTAGGGTTGCACGTAAGGTTGGGGGGCGTATCGCGGAACTGCAGGTTCGTGATCGTGGACACCCCGAGCAGCTACAATGCCATCTTTGGGCGCCCCCTCATCAGCGCCTTTCGCTGCGTCCCCTCCTCGTTCCATCAATGCCTCAAGTTCAACAATGGGGGGGGGGTGCAGGTCAGGGTCAGAGGAGACCCGAAGGTGGCAAGACAGTGTTACGTTACGGCAGTCAACACCATTTCGTGGATGGCGGAGGCGGAAGAATTGGAAATTGAGATGGCGGCCCTAGAAGAGGTTGTGGAGGAAGAGGAGATGGTCCTTGAGGAGGTAAGAAAGGAAGCTGGAGAGATAGCTGGAGAGGAAGTCGGAGAAGGAGAGACAGGGAAGCTGCGAGAGGATGTGCAGGGGGTCCAGGTGAACGAGGAGCAGGAAAGCCCGGAAGGGGCGATGGAAGTAGGGGGAGCGGCAGAGGAAGTCGAGGGGAGGTCCCGAGGGGCGTAGGAGCCGAGCAGCAGTAGTAGAGAGGGGTGGAAGCGATGGAGATCGAGGAGGAAGAAGGAGAGCTGGAGCTCGAGGAAGATGCGAGGATCGGTTGGGAACAGTCGCGGCTGGAACCGGCTGAAGAAGTGGTAGAGATGGAGGTCTTCACCAAAGCAGGAGAGGTGCAAAGGGTGCGGATCAGCGGGGGGTTGAGTCTTGAGGCCCGGGAGCAGGTGCGAGCTTGCATCCAAAGCAACATTGACATCTTCGCTTGGAGCGCGGCGGACATGCCCGGCATCGACGCCGACGTAGCCTGCCACCGCCTGAACCTGGATCCCCGCGCCCGCCCCATCCGTCAGAAGATGAGGGCCATCGCCACCAAGCTGGAGAAGCCCATTCGCGAGGAGGTCAAGAAGCTCCTGGAGGCGGGCTTCATCTCAGAGATCCAGTATCCAGGCTGGATCTCCAATGTGGTAATGGTGAAAAAAGGATGTGGTAAATGGAGGATGTGTGTAGACTTTTCTTTGCTGAATAAATCATGCCCTAAGGATTGCTATCCCCTGCCTCGGATCGACGCGCTGGTTGATTCAGCCGTCGGTTTTTCTGTCATGAGTTTTTTAGATGCTTTTTCAGGTTACCACCAAATCCGGATGCACCCTCCAGACACCAAGGATGTGTCCTTCATCACAAGGGAGGGGTGCTTCAGCTACAAGATGATGCCCTTTGGGTTAAAGAACGCAGGGGCTACCTATCAGCGCATGATGGATCGGGTCTTCCGGGATCAGAGAGGGAGGAACTTGGAGGTCTACGTCGACGACCTAATGATAAAAAGCAAATGCATAATTTCGCACTTGCAAGACCTCGAGGAAACATTCGCCACCCTGAGAAGATTTAAAATGAGGCTGAATCCCTTGAAGTGTGTCTTCGGGGCAAGCCGCGGGAAGTTCCTCGGGCATCTCCTGACTCCGGAAGGAGTGGAGCCCAACCCGGACAAAGTCAAGGCCATCCTGGATTTGGAGTCACCTCGCGACGTCAAGGAGGTCCAGCGCTTGACAGGCAAGCTGGCTGGGCTAAGCAGGTTCCTCTCCCGGGCGGGAGACAAGTGTTCTTCATTCTTTAAAGTGCTGCGGGGAAATCAAAGGTTCGAATGGACGGCCGAGTGCGAAGAGGCTTTCCAAGGGCTGAAAAGGCAACTCTCTCAGGCTCCCCTCCTTCAGAGCCCAAAGGATGGGGAGGACTTGACCTTGTACCTCGGAGTAGGGGCGGAGGCGGTAAGCTCCGTCCTAGTAAGAGAAGAAGGAAAGAAGCAGCTTCCCATCTACTACGTCAGTCGAATATTGAGAAATGCAGAGCTTCGCTACCCCATCCTGGAAAAGCTCGCTTATGCCTTGATCATCTCGGCCAGAAAGCTCCGGCCGTACTTTCAAGCGCATTCGATTAGGGTGGTGACCGACCACCCCCTCCGCAAGATTTTCGAAGGAGTGGAGCACTCGGGGAGGTTGGCTAAGTGGTCCATTGAGCTAAGCGAGTTCGACATCTCCTTTGTACCAAGGCTCTCCATCAAGGCACAGGCAGTGGCAGATTTTCTAGTAGACTACGTTGTTGAGGTTGAGGGGGAAGAGCAGCAACCGCGAGAAGCATGGAAGTTGACGGTTGACGGGGCCTCAGGAAGGCACTCCCTAGGGGCGGGGGTGGTGTTGACGAGTCCCCAGGGGGTGACCATAGAGCAAGCAGTCATTTTACATTTCCCAGTGACCAACAATCAAGCGGAGTATGAGGCTGTTATTGCTGGCCTTCGCCTGGCAAAGGAGTTGGGGATTCAGGAGGTAGAAGTCTTCACTGATTCAAAGGTAGTGACATCGCAAATCCGGGGAGAGTTTGAAACTAGGGAGCCAACCCTCATCAGATACCTCTCCAAGGTAAGGGTGATCATCGGAGGATTTCGGTCTTTCTCAATTCAACATATCCCAAGGGAAGAAAGTGTAGCCGCCGATCGACTAGCCAAGTTCGGACCTCAGGTAGGAGGGACCTTGACGGAGCTATTCCGACCTGATATAGAGGAGGGAGAGTTGATGATGGTGGATCGACAGCCCTCGTGGGTGGATCCATTTGTGGCCTTCCTAACCACCGGTGAACTGCCCGAGGGGACCAAGGTTGGGAGAAGCTTCAAGCGTAAGGCGGCTCACTACTTGATGATGGAGGGGGGTCTGCATCGTAAGATGTTGTCAGGGCTTCTAGCCAGATGTGCGACCGAAGAAGAAATCCCGAAGATTTTAAGGGAGGTGCATTCGGGCGAGTGCGGCAGTCACTCTGGAGGAAGGACACTGGAGGCCAGGGTGGTCAGACAGGGGTACTTCTGGCCCACCCTAAGGAAGGATGCCATGGAGTTTGCAAGGAGGTGTCAAAAATGTCAACTCTACGCCCCCCTTCAACTCTTGGCAGCTCAAAGACTCCGGAGTATCACGGCGCCATGGCCATTTGCTATCTGGGGAATGGACTTGGTCGGGCCCTTTCCTCCGGCTAGTGGACAGAGGAGGTTCCTCTTGGTCATGATTGATTACTTCTCGAAGTGGCTAGAGGTTAAAGCCTTAGCCAAGGTCACCTCGCAGGTTATAAGGAACTTCATCTGGGGAGAGATCATTTATAGACATGGGTTGCCCCAAGCAATAGTGACCGATAACGGCCCCCAGTTTGCCAGCGAGGAGTTCATCAGCTTCTGCGCTCAACTGGGAATAGATCTCCGGTTTGCCTCCGTCCATCACCCTCGGAGTAACGACCAAGTGGAAGCAGCAAACAAAATCATTGTAAATCTACTAAAGAAGAAGGTGGAAAACTTGAAGGGAAATTGGGTGGAACAGCTCCCATCGGTCCTGTGGGCACTACGAACGACTCCGAACACGGCCACTGGTGAGACCCCCTTCAAGCTCTCTCATGGATGTGAAGCCGTCCTACCGGTGGAGTTTGAGGTCCGGTCCCCGCGAGTCACAGCCGCGGGAGAAGGTGACGAGGCTTGGAGGGTGGAAAATGAAGAGGGGCAGCGCCTCTCGTTAGATATGATGGAGGAACTGCGAGACGTGGCGACTATCAGGCAAGAAGAAGTCAAGCGACGGATGGCCAAGCATTTTGACAAGCACGTCAGGGTCAAGCAGTTCGCAGAAGGGGATCTGGTGCTGAGAAAGGTCGACGCGGCAGGGAGATCGGCTCCCGTGGGTAAGCTCCACCCAAACTGGGAAGGTCCATACATAGTGAAGGAAGTCCTCGGAACAGGGGGATACTACCTCCAGGACGTGGAGGGAAGAGCCCTAAGCCACACTTGGAGTGGTGATGATCTGAAACGCTTCTACCCCTGAGGGGTGAAGGATGTAACCATGTATCTTAAGATTAAACTTGTTATATTATACCAATTGATTCTCCTTTAGCTAGTGCCGAATTTTTCATGGCATAATATAGTTGAATGTTTTGGGATACCCCGAGCTCGGCTCGGCCCCAAGTAGACCCGCTGCGCAGGCTCTCATCTAGCTGGCAGGTCCGAAGGCTCGCCTGTGGGGGATAGGTTTGTTTGGTTTGAGATCTTCATCGACACCCCGAGCTCGGCTCGGCCCCAGGTAGACCCGCTGCGCAGGCTCTCATCTAGCTGGCAGGTCCGAAGGCTCGCCTGTGGGGGATAAGTTTGGTTGGTTTGAGATCTTCATCGGCACCCCGAGCTCGGCTCGGCCCCAGGTAGACCCGCTGCGCAGGCTCTCATCTAGCTGGCAGGTCCGAAGGCTCGCCTGTGGGGGATAGGTTTGTTTGGTTTGAGATCTTCATCGACACCCCGAGCTCGGCTCGGCCCCAGGTAGACCCGCTGCGCAGGCTCTCATCTAGCTGGCAGGTCCGAAGGCTCGCCTGTAGGGGATAGGTTTGTTTGGTTTGAGATCTTCATCGGCACCCCGAGCTCGGCTCGGCCCCAGGTAGACCCGCTGCGCAGGCTCTCATCTAGCTGGCAGGTCCGAAGGCTCGCCTGTGGGGGATAGGTTTGTTTGGTTTGAGATCTTCATCGGCACCCCGAGCTCGGCTCGGCCCCAGGTAGACCCGCTGCGCAGGCTCTCATCTAGCTGGCAGGTCCGAAGGCTCGCCTGTGGGGGATAGGTTTGTTTGGTTTGAGATCTTCATCGGCACCCCGAGCTCGGCTCGGCCCCAGGTAGACCCGCTGCGCAGGCTCTCATCTAGCTGGCAGGTCCGAAGGCTCGCCTGTGGGGGATAGGTTTGGTTGGTTTGAGATCTTCATCGGCACCCCGAGCTCGGCTCGGCCCCAGGTAGACCCGCTGCGCAGGCTCTCATCTAGCTGGCAGGTCCGAAGGCTCGCCTGTGGGGGATAGGTTTGGTTGGTTTGAGATCTTCATCGGCACCCCGAGCTCGGCTCGGCCCCAGGTAGACCCGCTGCGCAGGCTCTCATCTAGCTGGCAGGTCCGAAGGCTCGCCTGTGGGGGATAGGTTTGTTTGGTCTGAGATCTTCAACGGCACCCCGAGCTCGGCTAGGCCCCAGGTAGACCCGCTGCACAGGCTCTCATCTAGCTGGCAGGTCCGAAGGCTCGCCTGTGGGGGATAGGTTCGGTCTGGTTGGCTTGATTTGTACAAGGCAGGAAACACGTTGAGAATACCAAGTGAAAAGTGAAAAGGATGGGATGGATCTTGGCAGTGATAGATCTCAGCAGGGATAGATCTCGGCAGGGATGGATCTCGGCTGAGATAGATCTCGGCAGGAATAGGTCTCGGCAGGAGAGTCCCCATCAAAGGGATCTCGAGGTGGGGAGGCTTTCGCCAGAAAGTCTCCTCTCGGCGCTCTCTCGAGCAAACAGGCGAGATCGTTAGGCGACGGGCCAGAGGGAGTTCGCGCAGTCTAGAGGGGACGGTCCCGTCCTAAGGATTCGAGGGTTACGCTTCCGGCTGGCCGGTTACCGCGGGTTCTTGCTGATTCATCGCTACGAATTTCCTAAGAAGGCCAAGGGCGGAAGCGTACGCCAAAAGCATTCGACTACGACAAGCACATCAAACACATTCGCAAATAACAAAAAATGTTCGCAAGAAAAAACATTTGCATTAACAAATACTGTATACAGGTACAAAATGATAGCGTCTCGTGCTTTTACATAAAAGTGAAGAACAAAAGCAAGAAGAGGACCCTCAAGGGGACAAGCTGTATCCTTCTGAAGTCTCGCTGGAGCTTCCGCTGGAGCTCCCCCCGGAGGTCTCGCCATCCGCCGCGGGGGACTTTGGGACATCCGAGGGAGGGGTATTGGGGGCGCCAGGGGGCTTTGGGATGGGCTCGAAGAGCCATGGGACAAGTTGTGGAGCGGTAATGTCTTTGCCCCTTTCGTCCCAACAGTTGATGTCGCGCAGCGTCTCCAGCGTCAGCTTTACGGTGGCTTGCGCGTTCCCCTGAAGGAGCTTGTCGATGTCATAAGCCGAGTAATACTGGCTCTTCAATCTCTCGTCCAGCGGAGGGGGTGCACTCGCCTCGAGGCGCGCGATCTGCTCTCGCAGGAGAACGTTGTCATATCGGGCCTGAGACAGCTCCTCGCGAAGCGCGGCTTGAGCGGAATCCTGAACAACGGGAGGTTAGCATAAGAAAAAGGTTAGGATTACGAGAACAACTGATTATGAAAAGTCTCGCTTACCCCTTCCGCTTGGCGCGAGGATAGTAGTTGCTGGGTCTCGGCCAGCTCCTTGGCCAGAGAGGCCGCCTGGGCCACCACATCCTCCCTGGCCTTGAACATATCTTGGAAGTTGCGGTCTATCGTGATGCTCCGCCGGGCGCACATGTTCGCAAGCTCCAGCCCACGCATTAAAGCGCGAGTGGAGTCATATGCCAACAGCCGGGTCGACATCCTGTCGAAGACGCTAGCGCCCTCCCGGCTGTAGAGGCCATATCCTAAGGCGAAAGCTTCGCCGGTGACCTCGTCTCGCTCCGCCCAGCTCGGCAAGAGGGACGAGACCGTGACCTTGTTGGCGTCAGGGTCCCATTGCAGCAGCGGCTTGTTCTCCGCGTCCAGGCACCTCACGCCGAGGCCAAAGTTACGATGACCCCGCGGCACCTCTTCAGACGGGGGTTGGCCGGAGGTCCCGGCGGCGGCACCCTCGCTCTCGGCGGCGCCAGGGGTCCGAGGGTTCTCGGCAGGAGTCCCCAGGCCGCCCCTGGTGGCCGCAACCCTGCTTGCTGCCTCCAAGACCTCCTCGAAGGAACGGCCGGGGGGGAGAGGTTGGACGGGCTGGACAACCACAGCCTTGCCCTTCTCGGTATCCGTGGTCTTGGGCCTCTTGATTAGCTGAGGTGCGGAAGCAACCGGTTTTCGCTTCACAACACCGCTCGAGGGGGGAGGCCCGGCTCCTTTCGGCAGGCTTGCGCGGCGGCTATCGCAAGAGCCAGCGGGTCCTTCGGAGGCTGACTCCCTCCGGCGCGAGCCTCGTCGAAAGGCTGGCGGAGAGGGATCTCGCGCTCTCCTGCAAAAAACAACAGTGATAAGTTCTAATCTCGGAAAAGGCAAGAAATAGACAAATGAAGGCGAGACCCTACCTTCTCCCGGAAGTACAGGGGGAAGAGAATCAACGTCTCGCCGGAGGTGGAGGACGTCGAAGTCCTTGGTTCCGAAGAACTCAAGGAGGGCGCCCTCGCGGGAGCCCAAGGATGGAGGCTTGTAGGCGGCATCCTCATATTGGATGGGGGCCAAGGGTACGTTCCCGAAGTCGCCGGAGACGTAGATGAACTTCTCGCCCCAATGATGATGCTTGTTGGCGAGACCGATCGTCTTCAGAAGCTGCCCGGAGAAGAACACCACGCCTCCTTTCGCGCGGAAGGTAAACAGCTTGCGGAAGATCGGCAGGCTGAATTCGATCCTCTCGGAACGCATGTAGCATATGAATGCCACGAGAATGGCAACTGAATTAGGATTCAGCTGCGCGGGAACCACCCCGTAGTATCGGAGAGCCTGTCGCATCTCAAGCCACAGCGGAAGGCGGAAGCCCACCTCGAAATGTTCGATGGGGATGGCGAGCTCCCCCTTTCCGGCAGTGTTGACTTTGTCATGACTGCCCGGGGGCCGCGCGACGAAGCCGGCGGGAACGTGCTGGGTCTTGATCAGGTTGAACTCCTCCAGAGTGAGAGTACAGGAAGGGAAGAGATGCTTTTGGAAGGCTTCCGCACAGTTGGATCGTCCTTCACCACCACCAGGCATCGCAATAGGGATTGAAGGCGAGATCTACGGGGAGAAGGCGAGAGCGAGAACAAGGCGAGAACGGAAGTGGAAGACAGAAAAGGGGCGAGAGCTTTGCGAAGACTGCGAGAACAACAACAAAGAGGAGAGAGACTGGAGTCAGAGTAATGAATGTGGTAGGTGAGCCTCCTATTTATAGGAAATCGTGGTAATGATGGTTGTTTTCAGAAAGGCGGCGAGGGTACAGCCACCGCGTCTTAGGTCAGCGACGCTTCGTTTTTCCCGCCCGAATCTGACAGCGACCGATTAAACAGCTGGCGCTAACGTTGCGAAGTGTCATGCGGCAGGAAAAGTAGGCGGAAGCAAGGTGGTTCTCGCCACCCCAAGGAGCTGGGAAGATAACTCATACGCATACAAAAATATTAAAGACAGAGCCATCGCTCTCGCTGAGCGGGAACACGATAAAAAATAATAATAATATAATAAGCGAATAAAGTGCGGGAACAATAGTTACAACTCCAAGCGAAAAAGAAAGTAAGGGTACATTAGAGAAGGGAAGGCCAGAGGAAGAGGAGGGGAGGTCTCGCGCTTCAGTACGGCTCCCAGCGCCATTTCCCTTGCTCCCAACGCCATTTGCCTCGGTCTCGCAATTTGGTCCGGGGGGGCGCCTGCGGGTTGAAGTAGGATGACAGAACGCTGCATCCTAGGTCAACCCGGCGAGACAGGTCCCGGATTCTCTCAATGCATCTCTCGGGTGAGGACCCGGCGGTAGCTCCCCCGGGCCGGTCCATCTCGCCTAGAAGGAAATCTCGCTCCAGGGACTCCAGCCTTTTCTCCACCGACTGGCGAAACTCTTTGGCCGCGAGGTCGCGGACTCGATCTCGCCGGATGAGCTTCGACAGTATGGCGGCGACCTTCTTCCCCCGTCTTTTTGCGCTCCCGGCACCGGTCAGGATCTCCTCCATCTCGTCAGAGGAAGGGAAGGGAGAGCTCTCGCCATCCTCTCCGTCTCTTTCTTCTTCTTCTTCTTCTTCGTCTTCCTCCTCCACTTCAGCGCCAGGCCGCGAGTCCATGTCCCCTGTCAGAAGATTCCCCATTTTAGCGGAAACTAAAAGGTAGCAGCGATAAAAACGGCCGTATACCTTCGGAGTGACGAGGCCCCCCGGTCGACGGCAGGCGAGAAGGCCCAGCCCCCCCCCCCTCAGCTCCAAAGAGGAGGTGGATTGGCTTTCCTTTGCCGGGGGGGGGGGTAAACTTTGCGGATGGTGATCCCGGCCTGATCGAGAGCAGGGGAGCGGGTCTCCTCAACCGCTGGAGGGATAGCGTCTAGCGGTGGCTCAGGGATCTCGGCATTTTTTCCTCTCGCCGGTAGGGAGGAGTCAGCCGCATGGGCAGGCTGATTCACAGTTCTCGCCCCACCATCCCGGGTGGCGAGATCTGGAGGAGCGAAAACTGGCGCTGCGAGAAATCAGGTCAGTATTTAAAAATACCAGGCGAAGCCAAGAAGGAAACCTTTATCGGCGGTGTTCGGGTCAGGCGGAAAAGGCGCCTCGGGAACATGTGGATGATCATCTTGATGGCTAGAGGGTGGATCCGAACGTTCTCGCGGGGACGCGGCAGCGTCAGGAACCGTCTCCTGCGAGAGGTATCAAGTTAGACAATTGAGCAACTGGTTGTTAATGGGTATATCAAGCTCACCTTCCGCGGCGAGGTGCCGTCCGCGCAACTAGGGGTCGGGGTGGGCGGGCTCCTGTTCTCGCGGGATAGGTCCCGCTGAACCACCTTCGCCTTCTTCTTCTTCTTCTTCTTAGGCAAAGAAGGCTCAGCAACTGACGGCTGTCTCGCTAGCCATGGGGCGACAAGGGCACTGTTAGCCCTAGCTCGCGCCTGCGCCGCGTTGATGCGGTCCTGCAGATCCTGCGGAAGAGGTTTATCGGCACGCTTGGAAGACATAGCGAGAGAGGGCGAGAGCTCAGAAGGAGAATGACGGCTCGAGGAAAGTGTTATGACCGTCTATCGGCACTCATATTTATAGACACCGTACGGCCCACCGAAAGATTCCCTGATGTTGACACGTGCTCAGCGAATATTTTTGGGGGTTGGACATGTCTTTTCGAGCGCGGTGCTAGCTTAAAAAGAGCGGGGATTGTGTACAACCCCATATTCGCTGAGCCAGTTCAGGAGGCACAATGGTCAACGGTTGGGTTAGCCGAAGTGTTCCCGCCATAAGGAAGATCTCGCCCGAAGAAGGCGGGAACGATTGCGCCGGATCGTCGAACGGGGAATAGTAGGCCAAGATCGTCGTGCGCGGCCTGCGCGGGAGCGCTTGCGCCCGAACCAAGCTCCTATCTCAAAGAGTTCTCGCATAAGCCAGGCGAGAACGTTCGCGCCACGCCCTGGGCCGAAAGGTCTCGGCACCAGCTCTCGCCGAGTGGGGCCCAGGGTTTTTGGAAGAATGTCCTAATTGCCCTCAGGAGAAATTACTTCAGTACCCTCAGAAAAACAGCGGGATTTGGCTATTGGCAGATCAACCAGGGGCTTTTCAGTAAATTCAGGACAGCAAAAGGCTATAAATAGACCCATAAGGGCTTCTTAGAAAGCAAGCGATCATTGTCTCCAGAATTCTAGTGCTTTCTGAGGAGCTCCTAGCCCAGCTTTGGCTTTGGAGGGGAAGCTCTCAGAGATCTTCCGGGTGTGAGGTGGGACCTCTCTGCTGAGGCTTTTGGGTCAGTCTTAGGTCCTTAGAATCTAGTCAAGGGGTGAGACTTGAGAGAAGTAGGTTTCGGCTGCACCCCTTTTTCTTCGAACTTCAGTTGAGGTCAAATTTGGCTTCAACACCTGCTAGCGAAATATTAGTGGAAGCCGACATTAACGATAAATTCCCTGAAGAGCGCCTCTTCGCTCTCGAAAATTCATAAGATTATCCCGTGTCCTGGTTTGCCGACTTTGCCAATTATTTAGTGGTTGAGGTCTTGCCAAAGGAATTCTCAAGTCAAGAAAAGAAGAAATTCTTTTCTGATTTAAAGAATTACTTTTGGGAAGACCTTTTCTTATTCAGAGTCTGTGTGGATCATGTAGTGCGGCGTTGCGTTTTGAGTGAGGAAGGAGTGCAAATATTAGGGCATTGCCACGAAGGACCAACAGGTGGTCATTATCAAGCGAATCACATCGTAATTAAGGTGCTGGAGGCGGGTTTCTATTGGCCCACGCTATTCAAGGATTCTCACACCCTAGTGAGTACTTGCGATAGTTGCCAGCGGGCAGGCAATATCTTACGGCGGGACGAGATGCCTCAAAATATTTTCCTCGAATATGAAATCTTCGATCTTTGGGGCATTGACTTCATTGGCCCCCTCCCTCCCTCTTATCAAAATAAATACATTCTCGTAGCTGTCGACTATGTATCAAGGTGGACGGAAGCGCAAGCTCTCCCCACCAACGATGCACGAGTCGTAGTAAAATTTCTAAAAAAATTATTCTCTCGATTTGGCACGCCGCGCGCTATAATTAGTGATAGTGGAACTCATTTCTGCAATAGCTAGTTTGTCAAAATTCTGGCAAAATATGGAGTAACACACAAACTTTCCGCTGCCTATCACCCCCAAACGAGCGGTCAAGTCGAGGTTGTTAATCAAGAATTGAAACGCATTTTAGAGAAAACCGTATCTTTAAACAGGAAGGATTGTGCACTAAAACTAGATGATGCCCTATGGGCCTATCGAACGACATATAAGACAGCCATCAGCTGCACGCCGTATCGATTGGCTTATGGTAAGACTTGCCACCTTCCAATTGAGTTAGAGCACAGTGCGTTTTGGGCCCTGAAAACATTAAACCTAGATCCCACCCTAACCGCCGAACACCGTAAATTTCAGCTCAATGAACTTGACGAATGACAGACGAACGCTTACGAGAGTAATATGCTTTATAAAGAGCGAACAAAGTTCTACCATGACAAAAATATTAAATTTCCTAAATCTTTTTCGCCGGCCAATCTCGTCTTTCTTTATAACTCTCGCTTTGCCTCTTTCTAGGTAAATTAAAATCGCGATGGTCCGGCCCCTTTATTGTTAAAGAGGCTTGGTTGTATGGGACGGTTCTCATTTCGCACCCGGATAAGGGTGAATTCAAGGTAAATGGTCAGCGATTAAAACTCTATTTGCCTAACGATTTACTTACTACTGCGACGGAACAATTAATGTTATCGAACTCATGAACTATTTCTTTTCTTCTTCATTTGTACTGTAATAATAATAATAATTTAAGACTTCTTACTGTTGGACAATATTCTTTTGGTCGAGCTCAAACGACCTTTATAAACAAAGGACGCTCTTGGGAGGAAACCCAAATCATTTTTCTGTTTTCTTTATTTTACACTTTTTGCCCCGAACGGCTCCACAAGTTGAAGCTTCTACAATCACTGCCGCCAATACTGCTAAATCCATCACAAAGTCCGAAGAAGACATGTCAAATGAGACCCAGAGCGCGAGCATGAGGGAGCAGTATCAATCAACATTCGCGACGCATAAATCCGGGGAACTACCTGTTTTTAAAATTCTGTACTTTATTTCTGTCTCTCTCTTTGATACTCCCTTCTTTCTTCATTGAGGACAATGTCTATTTTAAGTTTGGGGGAGGATTCCTTCCTTCTCTTGTCTTTATTTTTGTTTCATGTTGTCTCTTTTAAAAATCAAAAGAAAACAAAAAGCATATTTCAAAATAAATTTTTTTTGATATTTCATTAGTACCCCCTGCTTTTGTTTTATTTTTTTCAAAATTTCATATAAATAACTTAGCCAATTATAATCTCTCTAATCGTTTTTTTAATTATGTTTCACAAGTAAAATATTGGCCTTGCTGTGTTTCTAATTCACGGTAGCATATTAACATGAAATGTTTTTTTTTCTAAAACTCGCACTAAAACTCGCATTTTTATTATGGTTTTTGTTTTTATTTTCTTTACTTTCTCGAAAATCTTTCATCCACTATTTTCCTTTTCATTTTTGAATAATTTTTGTAATATCAACTTTTGATTGACGTAGTAGATGTGAGCGATTCAAGGCACATATTATTTCTATTTCCAAGATAATTTCATTAGTCTTCTTTTATTATCTAGGACTTGCTTTTTGAAATTTTTCAAAACTAATGCTTTAAATAAATTTAGAAGCATGAAAATGATTTAGGCCGTCTTTGTTTTCGTTTAATCCTTCTTGCCAACCTAAATTTTTCTTTACCTCTAGTTAGCCACTTTTGAGCCTTTTTCCTTCCTCAATTGATTAGCTCCACTTATCATTTCATTTTCACCAAAGCTTAAATATTCCAACCTATCTAATCACACTTAGGCGTGCCCAAAAGGCCCGATCGGGCCGGCCCGGACCGGGCTTGATCGGGCCCGGGCTTTTGCAAACCGGGCCGGGCCCGGGCCGGGCCTCTTAAGAAAAAAAACTCTTTAAAAAAATTAAAAATTGAAATAAAAATTAGAATAAAAAAAGTTATTAATATTGAAATTTTAAAAAACAAAATTACACTTTTAAAAAATAAAAGTAGAAAAAATGAAATTTATTATTTTAAATGATAATAAAAAAATTACATTTTTACAAATTCAGGTTGTCCATCTTCTCTTCAATTTCCTCGAAGCTCTCCTCCAACGCTGAAATGTGTTGCTTCCTATTCGTAGCATCCAAATAACCCTTGTAGCAGATGCATAGTTCGAGTGATTCTTCATTTAGTCGGCTCCTCCGCGTGTTCAAAATCCTGCCACTAAGAGAAAAAACGGACTCCGAAGCTACTGTACTAGCTTGAATTATTAGTAAATCACGGGCCATATAAGCCAAAATAGGATAGATATTAGCTTTACCTTTCCACCACTTTAAGATATCGAAGTTTTCGATCTCTTCCGTAGTCATAAAATCACGAAATTGCGTTTTCGTACACAGTTCTAATTCGTTTAAACTACTCGATGTGCGTGCTTTTTTTTTCCTGGAAGGTAATTCTAAAATTTTATTTGTAAAAGAATCTTTTGTCCTAGGTTGTGTTATTTCTTCTCGGGGTCGTGAGGCATATAAGTTGTCGTAATAATTAAAACATTCAGTAAAAATAGAATTAAATTTAATAGTACTAACGTCGTCAACGTCATCAAAACTTATATTTATGTCTAAGTTAACATTAATTTCATCTATTAAATTTTCTACGCCGTCTACAGCGAATAACGGGTTTAAAGCGGCGGCGCATGAAAATGCAAGAGTCATTTCTCTATAATATTTTAAAAAATTTTCTTCTATTACTTCAATTAAAGGAAGTCATCCGGAGTGTTGCTTAAAATAGTTAAATTTTTGTGCGATATTTACAAAATTTTCAACTACTAACGAGCTGGTGGGATAATACACAACAGATAAAAAACAGTCGCCATATAAAAACATTTTAATAAATCCATATAATGAAATAGTACGTCCTAATCGTTATCAGTTAAATTATGATTATTTGTCATAGTGTAATATTCCATAAGAAGTGTTTTTTGTTGAAACGCTCTTTTTAACATTTTATATGTGGAGTTCCATCTTACAGACATATCAAATTGAGGTTTCAGATATTTTTGACCTTGTGCGATCACAAATTTTCGAAAATCTTGACTTCGCTGTTTGGTACAATAAATAAATCTAAGCATAGTACGAATTTTCTCAACATATGGTTCCATAGCTTCTAAACTATCCTGTACCACTAAGTTTAAAATGTGACACACACATCGAGTGTGAAAAAATGCACCGTTGAGCATTGGTTTTAATTCACGTTTTAACCACTCTACAACGGTGTTGTTATTACTAGCGTTATCAAAAGAAATACTCATTATTTTATCTTTTATTTTAAATTCACGCAAACATTTAATAATTACTGAATATATAACCTTACCCGTGTGCGGAAATTCAAAACCTTCAAAACATATTACGCGCTTATTTAAATCCCATGAAACGGGATCGATCCAATGAGCCGTTATACAAATATAAGATATACCCTTACGCTACAACTCCAAACGTCGCTCGTTAAACTCACACGTCCCTCAAAAGTTTCAAAAATTTTATTAAATCTTGTTTTGCGTCAAAATATAATTTAAGTGCGTCGCGTCTAATAGTGGATCTACTTATCTGTTGATATTTAGGCTGAAGCCCTTTGTGTATATACTCTGTCGTCTCATCGTTGTCGTAGTGACTGAATGACAACCCACGTCTGATGACGTTTTTCACCTGTAGGTCTCGCTGTCTTGCTTGATCGTACGTCCAAATTTGTCCTGATGCTGATATTTGTCCCTGACTGGACTCGGGAGCTTGCTTTGCAAAACAGGACTTAGCGTGTCTCGCTAGTGTTGAGTTGCCGGTAAGAGTTAGCAACTTTGAGCACAACTTGCACCGCGCCTTGAATTCGTCGCCGACTTTAACTTTGTCGAAATGCTCCCAGACGGGCGCCCTCCGATTATGCTCTACCACTTCGGCCGTGCTTTGAGTCGACGACGCCGGCGTTGAGGAGGACGATGCCATGCAGCAAGAGAGAGTAAGAGAGTAAGAGAGGGAGAGAGTAAGTGAGAGAGAGTGGAAGAGAGAGAGAGAGACTGGAAGAGAGAGAGAGAGAGAGAGAGAGAGAGAGAGAGAGAGTGGAAGAGAGAGAGAGAGAGGGGATCGGGTATGGGGGGGGGGTTTATAAAAAAAAGTATTAATTTTTTTTTTAATAAAATATGGCCTAGGCCCTAGGCCAAAGTACTGCAGCCAGCAGGGCTGCAGCAGCCCTGCTGGCTGCAGTTCCAACGGCTCTAAGAGCCGTTGGATATCCAACGGCTCTTAGAGCCGTTGGCAGCAGGTCCGGGCCGGCCTGCGGGCCCGGTCCGGGCTTTGTCCGGGCCCGGGTCCGGGCCCAGGCCGGCCCGATTTTCGGGCTTTGCCTGGCCCGGCCCGGGCCAGGCATCGGGCCGGGCTAGCCCCCAAAACCAGGGCCCTGTAAGGGCCCTGAGCCCGGTCGCGGCCCAGGCCGAAATAGGCTTTCGCCGGGCCGGGCTCGGGCCGGCCCACTGGGCCCGGGCCTTTTGGACAGGCCTAATCACACTAGCCTTTTTGAGTTTCATCAAAACTAAATTTTCATGATTATGATAGCGTTATCTTTGTGATTTATTTTTGGAGAACTTTTTGAAAAATATGCTCAAAAGATGTATTGGCCAATTTCAAATTGAAAAGAAAATTATTTTTGGCCGTTATTTTGTAAAAAGAAGAAGAAGAAAAAAAAAGAAAAAACAAAGATAAAGAAAAAATAGTTTATTTATGATGAATTTTTTTTTGAAACTTTTCTAATTTGGTTTAGTGTGATTTTAAGCCTTCATGTTTATCTTTGATTTCCATTCCTAATTATATGGCTAAACCAAACGTTTCGGTCCTAATAAGTCCTTTTGATTCATGCTTTTAATTTTATTTATTAGCTAAGTAAAGAAGAAAAGTAAAATAGTATAGTTTTGGATTTAAATTTAGATTTTTGTTATTTATTGATATAGTTATAATGTGCCCCTTGATTCTAGTAACAACTCAGTGCACTTTTTCATTTCGTTGCATTACTTCAATTTATTTAAAAGATCTTTTTAAAATTTTGGATGATTTATTTTCGTTAGTAAAGCTTATAATTTGTTAAAGCATGGCCAAGTAACTGTTTTAGGTTTACGTTTCACATTCTCCATACTTGGAATTTTGCATAGTACTTATGTAAGCATGATTAAAACTTTTTGAATTAGTCACTGTTTATGATTAGCTAGTTTTTATATTTTTGCTTGGGGACAAACAAAGCTTAAGTTTGAGGGAATTCGATAGTACTTTTTGCAGTTAAATTTATTAGTCTATTTTCGGGTTTTTAAAGCACAAATCATGTCTTGCAAATGCTTATATTGACCCCCTTTTGTAAATATTATTGTCGCTAATGCGTTTTCTGCTTTTTGCAGGTTTGCACGGCTTTCAGCAAAATTTTGCTGTGACATGCCACAAGGTCACGCCCTACTAGGGCGTGTAGCCTAGAGGAATGAAGCAACATGTCCGAAAATGCATTTCTTGGAAACTCAATGAACACGCCCTCTGTTACGCCCGTGTCATGCCCGACACGGGCGTGTTCAAGAGGCGTGTCCGCAGGTCCCGAGAAATCGTCGCAGCACACTACTTTTTCCTGATCCACCATCACGTCGAATGTGTCACGCCCCACGGACACGCCCTGGTAGGGCGTGACATATGGGCGTGTAACTCAACTACGACGCCCGTCACCTCCAGCATTCAATTTCAGCCCAAAAAGTTGCACCGAATGTGTCACGCCCCAGGTACACGCCCGACCTAGGCGTGTCAGGGGGGCGTGACCCCGCCCAAAAAATTCTATAAATCGAGCCCTTCTCCTAGGGTTCAGCAGGCAGTTTTGGAGTGAGAGGGGAGGTTCTTCCCCTTAGTTTTCTTCTATTTTTCTTGTAATTTTCCATGTTTCCACTCTCCTTCCTCATTTCGAGTTTTGTAATCTAGCTTAGTTACTCTTATTTTGTATTAGTTGTTGTAACTGCTTAGTAGCCAAGGGAAATGTTCGCATAGATTTTCATTTCCCGCACCTATAATCTTTCATTTTCAAGTTGTAGTTCTCCTTCAGTGTTAATAAAAAGTTTGCCGTTTTCCTCGCTTTCTCAACGCATTTCTATTCATCTCTCTTTCCCCATTTCACCATGAATAACTAATCCTCCTTGTACTCGATCTTGATGATATGAGGCTCGAGTTGATTAAGTTATGATGCTCTAGTTTTCTTTTTCTTTGTAAGGCTTATACCTTGATTTACTCTTGATTTACCTTTGCTTGGAGATATATCATCGATATACATTTTCCATCATTAGCTTTCATTCTTGGCTAGCCGAGAGGACGATGGTTTGAAGTGAGCACTCAAGAATGAAAAGAGTTGCACGCACCCCTTGAGAGAGGTGGACATTAAATCTCCTGAATTGGAGTGGAATCCAATAACGGGGTTCACAGCATAAAGCAGGTTTTAGGCCTCCGATTCGGACGAGAGTTTGGTCAGACCTTCCTAAACTCAGATAGACATGAATTCGAGAGAAGCATGTTCTTGCTTTAAGAACCTCCGCGGTCAAGGTCTCTTGCCTTATTAATTTAAAAAGTTTATTATTGCATATTTTGATCAACTTAAGCCGATGTGATTCTCGATCGAGTACTATATATCGCTTAATTATCATTTAGCTTTTCTCTAATTTGCAAGTAAAACATTCCCACTTCTATAATTTAGTAAGCAGCCCCAAAATAACTTTTATTTGATAAGATAATAGTAACTCCTTGAAGTAGAAGTACTTAAATCGCCCCGGGTAATACAACCTTGATATGGAACTTAATATCTTATACTATATGCGATAAGGTACACTTGCCTTCATCGAATATAGAATCGAAGAACGTCTCACAATCACACATTCACCTTCTCCTTCCTTAGCTTTGTCTTCTCCACGTATAACCCCTTCTCCGAAATTTTATATCAGAAGTCATTTGGAGAAAAGCAAATTTGAGAGAGAGAGAAATAGAGAGAGGAAATGAGGGAGAGGTTGTTTATAAATTTTAATTTTTTAAACAAAAAAATTTTAAAAATATAATATATATAAGATAATAAGTGGCAGCACGCCTGCTGCCACTTATTATCGGCAAGAGTCGTTTGAAACGGCACTTTAAAAGCCGTTACAAACGGCTAGGCTGGGACCAGTCTTTGATAGGTCCTGGTCCCGCTTCGGAACTGATCATTGATGCAAAAGGGGAACTTTTTGGGACCGGTTCGGGACCAGACCGGTCCCTATACGGTTCCAACCGGACTGGTTAGGACCAGTTTTTTTGTGCACGACTAAAACGAACCCTTAATATGTACCTTACCAAATAGATAACAATCTATAAATTAATTTAGGATATATATGTTGGGGTTCAGCCTCTACAAATAAGTAAGATTAGTTGTCCATGAGATAAGATGATGTGCCGACAAGAGGCTAAGTCCATGTCGACGAGAATCTACATGCTTGTCGATGAGAATCTGTCTATGTCGACAATAAGCTACATGCATGTCAAAGAGAAGCTGACTATTTTGACGAGAAGATATAGGGATGTCGACGAGAAGTTGAGTATGTCAACGATAAGCTGGTAGATGTTAGCGAGAAGTTGTTATGTTGTTGACGAGACGTGATGAAGCCTTGTCGACGAGTCAGGCTTCCCATATTGAGAAGACAAAGGTCCATATCAATGGGACGCACAATCCATGTCGACAAGACGGGTCTAGAGCCCCGTGTCGGTCATTTGTGTTTGTTTGTGTGTGTGTGTATACGGTAAAATGCATATACACTTAACGCGTATATAATCATATATACACTACTATAAGCAACTAATGATAATTGAAGATGATAGACTGCACTAAAAAAATTCTAAGTTTGAATTACAAACTTAGAATGAAATCATGAATTAATAAGTGCATCTTCTAATGATTTCAATTATCAAGGTTGAGTTTGGCGCAGCTTATCGCATCTTATTTGCTTCGATGAGTTTGGACAAAAATGTCATTGTCATGTTTGATATGACAAATGTTACTACCGTTACCCCAAAAAAAAACTAGCTTGGGGCATACGATTTTGGAATGATAATGACATTTTTATCCAACCTCACAGGAGCAAATAAACCTCGATAAGCCGCACCAAATGGAGCCTAAATCGTTTGGTGACAAAAAAACTTGGTTAATCTCAATGCCATGCAAAAGGTAGTGGAGTAAGATTAAGATGTGGGCTATATATTTCTATATATTTTGCATTTCGTGTTAGTTGGTTGTGAATGCAGCATATATGTGGTGTGTAAAAGAGAGTTTAATCCTCCTTTAAATAGAACTTCAAGAAGGTTGACTGTTGCATGAAAGTATGAGGACAGAACATAGTTAAGACATTCACATAGTTAACAGTTGCATTAGCTAGTAGGATATGTGAACCGAGGTCATGCAACTAAAAGCAACAACAACAACAACATTCAAGCCTTTGTCATAATCTCACTAATGCTTAAGTACATCATGTCTTTCCTTACAGTTTCATTCCAAGTCTTTATTGGTCTACCCCTCCCTCGTTTAACATGTCTAATGACTAGGCACTCATAATGCCTAATAGGTTAACTATTGCATTAGCCAGTAGGATATGTGAACTGAGGCCATGTAATTAAAAGCAAAGAGAAAAAATGAATGTATATATCTTGAAAATGACTTCATCATGCTAAAATGAACAAGACATTTGATTTGAAGCACCTTAGAATGAACATGGCGGGGGGGGGGGGGGGGGGGGGGGTTAAACTGTCATTAGTGCAACTTAGCAGGGGAAAAACTACTTGTTTCTTTGATGGAAGAATCAATGTCGTACATATATGATACACCAAAGTTATAAAAACCCACAAAAGATAAAATTTAGAAGAGATTAGCCGATAGTTTTAAGAAATAATGTAGCACATGCCTAGCTATACTTGCCCAGCAAAATCATTATCAGGGGGTAAGAAAGAGCATAAACAAAAAGACCATAGAAAGATCATTGAACTATATCTACACAAAAAGACCTGAGAGAGAGAGAGAGGTCAATGAACTATATCTACACAAAAAGACCAGAGAGAGAGAGAGATCAATGAACTATATCTACACAAAAAAGATCAGAGAGAGATTCCAGAACCCACAATCAATAGGGGTGGATGTCCTTTTATTTTCATTGTTGTGTGTTTTTGTGAGTGATTCCAGAACCCGCAATCAATTCGTGGTGCGGCGCCACTGAACTCGGTGTGCGAAGCTTCGAAGTTCGGTTAATCATTTTTTTAATTTTACTATTCCGGGAACCCTCCCCTCTCCCACATATATGCCTTATCAGCTGCACGATTTCGCTATGTTTGGGACAGCTTTGCGGATGAAAATGCTCTATTCCATCCGCTAGAGTTGAGAGCTGCCCCCGCATTAGCTCTCAAAAAGTGCATTCCGTCATTTTTTTTTATTTCTTTACATTCCGCCTTCCTAAACTGCGACTTCGCATCCCGTACCCCGCCGTCGTCCCTGCCATTTCGCATCCCAACTGGATCCCAACATCCCGGTGGCGCCAATCGGGAAGCCTTTGGCTGGCAAAAATCTCCGTGAGGTGTTCAACATCATTGACACTGACAGAGACAACAAAATCTCGACGGAGGAGCTGCTCGGGATGTTCAGCACGCTCGGCGATGGTGGATGCACGATCAGCGATTGCCGCCAGATGATACGTGGCGTCGATTCCGAAGACTTTGTGTTTATTTGCTTTAGGGATTTCACGAGAATGATGGACGGTCCCAGATGATGATCCAAGGAACGGCTCATGGATGGATGCGATTGGTAGATGATTTTATGCCTGATTTGTCTTTCACAAGAAGCTGGATGTTGATCTATTGCCGAGCAGGGCATGGAGCTAGAGATTATTTTTAGCCCTAGCTTTCAACGCCCAATTTTTCTACCAAATAGTCTGTAATTCTATCTGAAAGCTTTTCTGAGAGTTCTTTCTAAGAGCTCAATTACATCAACAACTTCTCCATCCTCCAGAGTGGTTCCAAACAGAGCCTTCGTAATTCTTTGTTAACCAACCCATTCTCATTACAATGAAATCATGTCCATCCGTTCATTCGAAAACCGTTCGATCACGCCTCCATATCTTCATCATCCTCTCGCCCGTTCGCCTCTCTACTCCCGATTCCGCCCACCACAACTCTCCTCCCATCCACCGTCGACAATCCACGATATCCCCGTTCGATTTCTCATCCCCGACCGCCGTCTTAGCAAGCCACTGAGTTCCTGTTACGCCTCCTTCCCCACGCTGGCGTCTACCCAACCCCTTCCATCCGCCCTGCCACTGCCCGGTTACACATCCTACTCTTCCAGGCGAGCCCAGACAGGCCCCTTTCGACTCGCTAGGGTAGCCTCAGCATGAAATCCGCCGCCGATTTTCTTTCGCGCTCCAATCGAAGTTCGATCCCTTGCCCACGTCTTCTTCTTTCCCCATGGGTCCATCATCATCCGACAATTATCCATCTGTTCTTCTCTTGCAGTTAGCCCTAATCCCCCATAAACCCCCATCTCCTTTTGTCACTCCTCTAGTTGGTCAAGTCCTATCATTTCATACATCCAGGTTTATTTCCGCCATCGTTATTCATTTTTGTCATGAAGTCACCCTCATTCGTCCCGATTATTCTTACCGTTGAACCACCTTCATCCGTCCCGCCACAGACATCACCTTCCGCCACCGCCGGATCCCTATTTTGTGAGTATTTCAATTACCGTGTTAATTTATTTTTTGTATTGAATATTTGGAAGATATCATGTATTTGTTAGGGCGTTTGATTTGTCTGTTATTTGTTCTCAATTTTCTTAAATTTATAAATTAATTCGCGCTGATTAATGTTGATCGCTCTTTATGTGAAATTAAACCTGACATTTCTTGGTCACTTGAAAGGCTAGTGAATGTTGTGTTATTTCACTGAACTTATAAATTGTTATTCGCTAAGGTTAATTTCCGGTTTGAATTTAAAATTTTCATTTTGCATCATTTAGGTAGATATTGCATAATTCCACACTCCACATTCACATAGACTTGCATTAGCGTCAGCACAAGTCTTACACGACCTACCATGCATCAGTAACAAATAGTGTAATGCATAAACAAAAGTATTACAAAATCAATACTTGAACGAACAAAGTCAAACAAGTCGGAGGATAATATTGACGAAAAGATTACAAACTTATATTAAGTTAAATATAGAATAAACACACTATTCGACACTATAAAAAAGACAGCCAATCACTAAACATACAATGTTTATGGGAAAGAACGCTCGGTGAGTATTTGATGGCTTGTGGTGGCCAGGAATGAAGTAGCGATCTGGATAGGGACTGTTGGACATTAGTATTCCTAGTCCGGGAGGTACGTCAGGAGGTGGGGAAATATGGGGTTAATTTTGGTGGTGCAGGGGGCTGTGGATGAGTTGTCAGAGGTTGAGGCAGAGCCTTGGGGGGACAAAAAGCTACCGAAGGGGGTGGATGGAAGAGAGAGGTAGCAAGCAACAAGGATCTGGTGGCAGTCGATGAAGAACTAGTGGTGAAGAGGGGTTGGCTGAGAGTTGGAAGTGTTTCTGATGGGGAGCAGCCCGCCCGACCCGTTCGGGTCTACTCCCGACGACCTCGGGCGCAGTGACGATCAGGATCATTCATCTCGAGCGGCTCGCCGATCATAATATTTTTGTCTCTTGTCACTTTATTTCGAGTTGTATTTTTTTTTCAGTCGGGGCGTCGGCCGATCATAGTCGTCTGTTGTCCCATCTAAATCTATAAATAGAGGGCGAGGGCTCTCATTTGGATTATTGAAAATTGAAGTTTAGAAGCCAAATCCTTGATTACTTCGGTGCTGAAGTCGTCTCCGAGTGCGAAGCCAGGATTTGCCCTCTCCTCCCTACCCTTGGCCAACCAAGCCTTATTCTCCCTTCAGGTGTTCGACCAATTCATCCCTCCACCCCACCTCACTTCATTGCAGCAACCATCACCTCCCCATATTCCATGTTAACAGTCAATCCCCTCTTTCTATGGACTGCAGTAGCAGGCAGCCGACATCCCACCACCTCCCCCCCCACCCCCCAACAGGCCACAACCGGCTCCCCCCATCCTCCTGCATAGCAACAGCCTACAAGCCACAGTCAGCCTCCTGCCCTTCTCCTACATATCAACAAACGGACACCCCCACCACTCTTCCTCCTCCTCCACAATTCCCCCGAATATATTTTTAATTTAGGCTTTGTTTGGTTCGACGGGAGGAGACGGGGCGGGAGGAGACGACACCGCCGATCAAAAAACTGGGAGGAGGCCGCCGTTCGTAAAGCTCCTTTTTTCGTCGTTTTCCAGGGCACGACAGGGGAAAACGGAGTAAACGCCATCGGAGGGCGTTTATTTACCCGCCGTCCGGCGGCCTTTGCCCCAAACAGCCAGCGAAATCGCCGCGCCAAACGAAGCCTTAAAATATGAACCTCCCATACAAATTAGCATACTTAGTGAGAGCACCTATCTTATTTTTGAAATTACAAAATACTTCCCTTAAGTTTTCATTTCATTACAAAAACCTTTCTTGATTTTTTCATTTCATTGCATTCATGAAGAAAAATACCCACTGAACACTGTACACCAAGGGGGGTGTTTTTGTGCATGGATGCTATGAAATTAAAACTTCAGAGAAGGTTTTTGTAATGAAATAAAAAAGGAAAGTTTTTGTAATTTCAAAAATAAGAGAAGTGCTGTCAGTAATTTAACAAAGTTAGAGGGGTGGTCCCGGTAAATGACCCTTATTATAAATATATAATTTTTATTTAGATTGTAGGCAAGATGTAAATTTTATATAGATTGTGTTGGCTTCCGTTGGTTCAGATTCGGATCCGACCCGGATTTGATCCACTAGCTCTAGTTTTTTTTATTTTTAAAACCCTGTAGCCATCTGTTTTTCAAATAATTTTTGGGTACGGGTAACATTCCCAAAAGGAGCGCGAGTTGTGATCTCTCCATTTGATAAATCCTGCTAGCCGTCCGATCTAGCGTGTACTCACCCATTTTTTTCTTTTTCTTTTCTCCATTTATTGCTGGCGGTCAGATCTAAAATCAAGCGACCATCCCAACTCGCGCTCCTTCCTCTGAAATTCTACATGGGCCCAAAAATTATTCCCGTTTTTCACTCCTCCCGATTTAAGAAGGGTACCGCCACCCCTATTTGATTTTGTTCGCAAGTACAAAATGGATGATTTTTCTACTTCTCTAATTTCTAGGGTGCAAGCCCTACGAGCCTTGGGATATGGTTGGGCATTCCTATGGTTAAGGAATTTAAAAATGTCTTCCCATACAAACTCCCTAGGGCCCCACCCTAAACAAAAATAATTTTTTGCAACAACTTGTGGACCCAAAGGAATTTGCAGAGCTAAAGGTTTAGGCTTTGTTTGGCGAACAATAATTCTGCATGTATAACGCATAAAAAGGATCTCGCGGAATTGTATTTTCAGTGTATAATACAATTGCAACGTAAAATGCAGTTGCAAATGGACTGCAATTTTCAGTGTAAAATGCAGTTGTAAAAGTAGTTAAATGCAGTTTTTAAATTATTTTTTCCATATGTATTTTCAATTGAAATATATACATATGACTATTTAAAATGATCATAATATGCAATGATCAATATTCCATGATTTTTTTTGTGACCCAAAAAATCAATATGAAGAAAATTTAATTTTACACATAATTATTACGTGTTTAACTTAGTAAAAAATTAGCCCTGTTTGGCATGATCGCAAACACAGGGGTTAAAACGCCATTCATTCGTTAAGGATCACCTAACAAACATCATCTGTTTGAACATAAAAGCGGATGTTCTTTAAGTGGGCGTTAACAAAAGAAAATTTAACCCCCGTGTTCAGGACCGCCACCACGCTGCCAAACGGAGTCTTAATTGCAACAACTATTAAACCAGAGTTATATCTACTCATGCTCAACTTCATGAGGTGGTCTAGTCTGCAGCTAGCCCTTTGGTCTGCAGCTAGCCCTTTTTGCACAGCGAAATTACGCTATTACCACACCAGATACTGAAAATCTATAAATAGACCCACAGGATACCTCAGTAGGTAGACTTTTCATTTTTTCCTAAGTCCTTCTAGTGCTTTCTGAGCTACTCCTAGACAGCAATTAACTTTGAAGGGAAAGAGCTCAGAGAACTTCCAGGTTAGTGGAGAGACCTCCCAGCTGAGACTTAGGGTCAGTTCCAGGTTCTTAGTCACTAGTCAGGAGTCAAGGTTTGGGAGAAATAGATGTTAGCCACACCCCAAGATCTGAACTCTCGTTTAGACTAGTTTTTGGCTTCAACAACTATAGAGATGAGGGTGAATAGAATTACTAAAATTTAGCACAACTAATCATAGTACATGTCACAAATTTTAATTATTAAGCAATGCAAATATAAAAATATGAAAGTAAAGAAAATTATGCAACTATAAGACATAAATTTATAGTAATTCCGCTAAATATTTAGATACTACACACTTCTGCCTTCTTGATAACAATGCCTTATTGAACCAATTTAGAATATCCACTAATCAGTGCCGAGTATTTTGATAAAAAGACTCTTAACGCATCGACTACCTGTTTGAACTGTCTACACAAATTAGTGGTACACCACTCTCAAATCGTGGAGCCAAACAGACCCTTAATCTCTCACATCAATGATTTATTGAACCAATTTATTGTGCTGACCATCTATTTCAGATTTGATTACATGTTGAGGACTATAATTTAGCATAAAAACATCTCCCTCGCTCCTTCCTCTACGCCCACAATGACGGGCCAGATGCGTGCGCGCGACACATGCGCATTGACAAGCAATAATTTCTCAACATCCACTCCAGCCAACTATTGCAGGCTAGAGTTCAGGCTCTTTACTTGAGCCCCTCTATTCATTTCTTCCATAGTAGTTCAAATAAAAGTGAAGACAACAAGCTAATAGATGAAAACCAAGCCATTATTGGTAAGGTCGCCCGCCGGCGACAACCGAAATAGCAGAGCAATCTACAAAATTGTATATCCTGGGCCACCACCTCCTTCAGGCACGGTCCACTCGATATTCTGCGTCGGATCTTTGATGTCACAAGCCTACATAAATCAGAAGAACTTCGTTAACGCCACAACGCAAAACTAAACAAGTAAAAACGCCGCCAATTTGTTTCTGCCAAAGTATATATCATCAAGGAAAACATCTTAGTTGCAATTTCGTGATGAATGTAATGTAACAAGTAAACAAGGTTGCCGGCGATACTATTCCGGCAAGGCCTTGTAACAGCAGCAAGAACTTCTAACAAACTAAGGCTCTGTTTGGGAGGACTTATTTTCACCGGTCAAGCGGTTACGACCGCATGAATCAAACCTCAATTATGGTCCGATTCAAGCGATCGTAACAGCTTGACCGGTGAAAATAAGTCCTTCCAAACGGAGCCTAAGGCTGCGTTTGACGCGGCTTATCACAGCTTATTTGTTTCGGTGAGGTTGAACAAAACTGTTATTGTCGGAGAATGTATGTTTGATATGACAAATATTACAAAAAAAAATCTAGTTTGAGACATAAGATTTTGGGATGATAATGACAATTTTGTTCAACCTCACTGAAGCAAATAAGTCGTGAGAAGCGGCCTCAAACACAACCTAAATGGTTAAAAAAAGGAGGAGTAATTTCATTGAATCAATTTGGATAATGTTTTCCTTACATAACATTGTATTTAAAAGTGCTTCTAAGGGTCCTTTTAAGAATACCGCCAGCTGTCAGTTTATCTATTTAATTACAAAATATAGTAATATACAAATGAGTTGACCGTCTGCTGTTGCCGTAATTAGAGATGAGCATAATAATGTTAGCTCTCGCTTGATTTTTTTAGTCAGATCGAAATCAAAATTAAGGCTCTATTTGATTCGGTGTTTCGCCGCTATGTTTGGGACAAACGCCGCCGGAAGACGGGTAAATAAATGAACTTCCGACGGCGTTTGCTCCGTTTCCACCTGCCCGCCTTGAGAAACACCCCAAAAAGCTCACTTTGGAGCAGCCACCTCCCCCTCCGGTTCGAACTCTCCGTTTCCACCCGCCGGATCGACCTGCGACCGCCAAACCAAATGAAGCCTAAATAACTCGAATCTCAATGTCCCAAATCAAAATTGCTCTAGATCAATTTCAAGTCGATTTCGAGCCCACTCCAACTCTTCCACCAGCAGCCCAACAAAACCCCCCTAGCTATTCACTGCCGGCCTCCCCCATCCCGCATCCCAACCCTTCTCCAAGCAGCCGACTTACCCCAATCAGCATCCCCACACCATTGCTGACTACCAACCTCTTTTCTTACCATGGAACCATCTTCGGACCTTCATCCACTTTTATGTTCAAACGGATAAAGATTTTAACTAGTCGTTAACGAATGATGGTTTAACCCATGTATTTATCACCGGATTCACCGCCACCGTTGTGCCAAACAAAGCTTAAAACTCCAAAACAGCGCCCATAAATTCATCTCCTGTGATCACCAAAACACAATTTTTTTGCCTCCCACTGTCACCACTATCTTCTTCATTAAGGCTTCGTTTGGTTTGACGTTTTGCTGTAGCGGCGGGAGGAGGAAGGCTTTTGGAATCGGAGGGGGAGGTTGCGGTTGGAATCCCTCCGTTTTCCTCCATTACTCCAGACGCGGCGGATGCAAACGCCGCCGCCGGCCATTTGGTTACCCTCAGTGCGGCAGGATTTGCTCCAAACAGAAAGCTTCAAACATTGAGCCAACCGAAAAAACCAAGCCTAAGTTTCCTCCATTTTTGACCAAAGAAAGATCGGAAAAAAATATCCAGCAGTAGCCAGCTAGTTTTTTTTTGTAACTACATATTTAATGTTTTTATGGGAAACTGCAGTCTCATATTCATAGCTTTAGGCCCTCCCAGGTAGGCAATTTTTGACAGTTTCCAATGCAGCCGTCAATACTGGAAATCATTTAAGGCTGGTTAGACCGGCATGGGGCTTCTTCACTCCTTTTTCAGCAGCAGCCAGCAGGTAGACAATGCTCATCTTCCAATGTCTTGATATTAAAAATCTTTCATTTATGGATATTATTATTGTTTTTGCTCTTCAGAGCTCTATCGACTCTTATACAAAAAAGATCTCAATCCATGTGTTTTTTTATTCAGCATTTAAACAGTTAATGACTAAGTTATGCCTTATTGTAATTTTCAAGGCCTAATTTTGTCTCGCATTATAATATTATTTAGATATAAAGTTTTTTTTTTACTTGTTATTACAATCCCTTCTAAAAGAACTATTTTTTAATTCTAAAAATTGAAATATTTTAATTCTTACTAAAAATTATTATTTTCAAGCCGACTCGAAATTGATCCAGAGCAGGCTCGCAATCGAGTTGAGCCGGCTCGGCTCGAAAATGATTTCGATTTCGAGCTGACTTCTAGTTGAAAATTTCGATTTCGAGGCGGTATGCCACCCTCTCCCACCTTCTAAAAAAATCAGTAAGGGGCCAAAATAGCGGATGGATATCTTGGGATGTAGGCCACCAGCTATTGACCTCCGACAGTGGGCCGTAATTTGGCAAACACCTTCTTGCTCAGCGTGAAGACCACATCGCGGTGACTTCGGTTGGCCTGCTGGACCCTGAGCTTGGAGAAGATGAAGCTTGAGCTGGTGGATGGCCGCGCCGCGATCTTGGAGATCAGCGGCCAAGGCTCGCATTTGGCACTCCGCAGGCTAAACGGTAGCTTCAGGGGTGGTCGCCCATATATCACCTGAAAGGGGGTCGAACCCGCGGAGAATTGGTACGAGGTGTTGTACCACCACTCTCTCAAGCGATCCACCGAGTACAGTGGCGGGGCTGCTCTGTAGCAAAGTAGCGCAAGTATGTGCTGACATAGCGGTTGAGGACCTCTATTTGCTCCTCAGTTTGGGGGCGGTAGGTCGTGTTGAACCGTAGCTTGGTGCCTTGCAGTCAAAACATCTCCTTCCAAAAAGCACTCAAGAACACAGGATCACGATCACTAACGATGGAATGGTAAAACTCGTGCAAACGTACCACTTCCCCTATAAAGATCCGAGTGACATAACTGGCAGTGTAGAGCTGCTTGATGGGTATGAACACATACTTGAAGAGACGGTCCACAACAACAAGGAGGTAATCATAGCCCTGAGAGTGGTGTAGTCGAGTGATGAAGTCCATCGCGATGTCCTTCCAGACTATGTCAGGAACCGAAAGAGGTTGGAGCAACCCAGCTGGACTGAGAGTCTAGTATTTGGCCTTCTGGAATGTGAGACACTGGGCGGGCGATGAACTGTTGCACTACCTGCATTACGCTCCACCAGTACATAGTGGCGGCCAATAGCCGATAGGTAGGGTATGCGCCCGAGTGCCCTACTGTAAAGGTGGCATAAAACACGTGAGGAGATGAGGAATGGGGGGGATCCTGGGTCCTGCTGTAGATCATGGATCATGGTGGAGAAATGAGAGTCCTGCCGCACCCGGGTGGTGATGGCATCAACATCACGCCACTGCGAGTTAGAGATCACCGACATGGTACCACTACCGACCTTGGGTGAGAGGGCATCCACAGCGGTGTTCACGATCCCCACCTTGTACTTAATGGAGAAGTGATAACACAGAAGATGACAATCCAGAATTGTTGTGCGAGGTTCGTGACCTTTTGCCCCCAAAAGTGCGTAGACTGTGGTGATTGATATAGACCAAAGGTAGCCGGCCCAAAAGGATGGGGGGCCAATGCTGAACGGTCAAAACTAGCGCCTGGAGTTTGCTGTCGTAGGCCGAGGACACCGCTCGTCGATCTGTAAAGGCCCCGCTGAAGTAAGCTATAGGGTGGCCCTCCTGCATGAGGACGACACCCACCCCCATCCCTAATGCATCACACTCAATCACGAAGGGTTTGATGAAGTCCGGTATGCTGAGGACGGAGGCCGAGACCGAGGACTTCTGTAGGGCGTGGAAAGCTTCCTGGGTCATCTGACTCCATTCGAACGACACGCCCTTCTTAAGGAGGTTGGTAAGCGGACGCACAATCACACTGTAGTTGCAGATAAAATGGCGGTAGTGCCTTGTGAGGCCCAAGAATCCTCAGACCCCTCATGTGCAGGATGGCGTCGCCCATTGAAGGACGACTATGACCATGGATGTTCCAAAGCCAATATGGTGGCTAAAATGATATGGCCCAGGTACTCGATCTATGTCTTAACGTAAAAGGACTTCGTCTGATGTGTCCTCGAACTTGTGCTCCACGAGGAGCTGCAGTATGATTGCCAAGTCGTCGAGGTGGAGCTGCCAGGAAGAGTTGTAGACTAAGATGTCATCAAAGAAAACTAGAACGAACATACGTAGGTGTGGGCGGAAGATGTCGTTCATGGTAGACTAGAACGTTTGTGGGGGCGTTAGTCAGGTCAAAAGGTATGATTAAGTACACATAGGGGTCATCATGTGTGCGAAAAGACGTCTTGGCACATCCGCACCCTTGGCTTGAATCTGATTTTAGCGCGAACGGAGGTCCAATTTGGAGGAGGTCGCACCCTGCAGTTCATCCAACAACTCCAGAATAAGAGAAATCAGGTACTTGTCGCGGTGCTTCACATTACGGCCGCTCCGCGGTGCTTTTGATAAATTAATATCACTACGGAGCGGCCGTAATGTGAAGCTGCCAGCTTCATCGCACATGGACTAGTCATCCTGCCAACCGAGTAGCAAGAGACATCTAGGCGGCCGAGTTGATCATCCTCATCTAACTCCAAGGCCTCAAAGTCGGCGACCAACCAGATTTCGCCGTGGTGTTGTGGAGACTCTGTATGGGGACGTGAGGTTGTAGAGAGAAGCACAAATAAAATCACGAGGTGGGGGGGGGGGGGGGCACTGGAAGAGGCAGGAAGACCAAGTTAATAAGGTTGATGCCAATTAGGGCTGAACATTGAGTTGTTCTCCCTCCTCTCTATTCAATCCAAGACAAGATACAAACATGCATAGGAAAAATAAAGATTAGACTCCTTTATATATAGAAGGGTTGTAAATAAAAGACATACATAAAATCCTAAGTAGGGTAAATCATTCCGCCACCATGGTTGAGGCCCATGCCTGTCGTGTATAAACATGTTCGTATCATTGATCAGGGATGGGATCGCTCATGCTCGTATAATCTTATCCCCAGTTATTTGAGGCTGGCTTTATGAATACTCATTTCTCATTTGTCTTGTTTAAAATCTGCAGTTTCATGATTCTAATCCCCTTAATGTTGATAGTTATTCGCCCTTCCCATATTCAATATTAATCACTCATTACGCAATTAAAATCACTTGTATTTATAGTTCTAAGGATTTGATTGTCCATACATGTGCTTATACAGTTCTGTTTGCCCATGAATGATATTAGAAAACTCTCTCCTTTCTTGATGGTATCAGAGCCTAACAAATTTCCTCTGCTGCTCTGCCATTTGACCCTTTTCCCCACAGTGAAGCCCTATGTTGCACAACGGCAGCTTCCCTCTGTCCATTGAGCATGCATATTCTACTCCAGCAGTTTGCTCCAGCCTTAAACCTTGATGTCTTAAATGATAGCATGCCAATATGCTCTTGCTCCGTCTGTGCAATTCGGCTATGCACACCCACACAGCTCTGGTTTTACTTTGACGATCTGAGCACAAAACCCTACTTCAGCTGCCTTCTCTGTGCAGCATAATGCAAACAACCAAGCTCCCATGCCCATAACACAACAGAACTTGTTGGATCTTCACTAAGCCCGGACAAACCAACTTTAGCAGGAAACCTCCCAACCATGTATAGAAGATGACTACATGTTATGAAATCATAACATTCTTCGGGTTCCAATAAGAATGAAGTCATTGCATTTTTTTGTTGATCTATTAACTACGTGAGTATCTAACCACTTTGGATCCTCCACTTCATCCACTAATCTAGCACTATGAGATATATGTACATCTTTGGTGCCTTTCATATCTGCCCCAAAGTAAAAATTCTTCCTCACCATTGATCGAGATTCATTTAGGCTCCGTTTGGGGGATTTATTTTCACCGGTCAAGTGGTTACGACCGCATGAATCAGACCTTAATCAAGGTCGGATTCATGCGGTCGTAATCGCTTGACCAATTAAAATAAGTCCTCCCAAACGGAGCCTTAATCTTCTGACAACTAAAGGCATATCAATAACATCATGAAAAACAAGCATCAGATAATAATCTTCAGGAGGCCAAAGTAGGAATTCATAATGAGAATAATTTTCAGTAATCACTGCATAGCTATTGCCCTAGGGACTACAAAACAAATGAAAATCACTCGCTCAGCCTGTACAGGATGTTGTTGCCAGATCAAAGATTTGAGGTACCACGTCTATCTTAAGGCGTTCATCAAAGAAAACTAGGCGATCCACTATCAAAGCATCAGCTAGAATTCTACAATCTCCATAGTCAGTGGTCTCTACAGATGCCTTTGAAACACTGCTGAGAAGACTCAAAGGAAACAACACTAGCCTTCTTAAGTATAGTAGTTGCTCTAGAATTTGAAGATACTATAATTATGACTTGATAATTCTATGAATACTACTTGGATCAAGAATTCAATGATTATGTCTTGACTCTAAAATTTCTCACTTATTATGAAGAAAATTTTCCATAGTCCATCTAATTCTCGGTACCAAACTGATGTAAGCCCATCTTAATGTGTTAATCGTGTTCGAGCAAGTCACACTATAGATCTACTACTAAATGTTTCATCAAGATTTTTCTATAATTAAGGGCTTATTTGGGAGAGCGTTTAATGCCATCCTGTTTTGATAAAACGTGTTGGAAAAGCCCACTTAATATTAGGCCCATTTGTATAGCATTTATTGCTTTTCTCTCCTCTCTTTAGTCCCACATTGTGTATAGGCCTTTTCTCTCTCTTTCTCTCATCTATATATATGTACTCATTCTTTGTATTTGTATCGAGTGGACATATATACAAGGTTGGCTTTCTCCATTTCTACATGGTATCAGAGCCAGGTTGCTGACTCCTGCGGACTCCCCTTTCTGTCCGCCCTGCGGCCTGCGACCTCCTGCGGCCTCCCTTTTCCTGTCCGCAGCCTCTCCGTGGAACCACCTCTCCTCTGCGGCCTGCGAAAGTGTGTCCGCATCTTCTAGCCGCTTCACACCTGCGGCCTCCCTTGTCCAGTCCGCAGCCTCTCCTCCCGTGGAACCACCTCTCCTCCCGCCTTCTCCTTCCTCCTCTGGCCCCCTATTTATAGCCATCCTATGGGGTCCACTGCTTCCCTTTTTTTTCGCTGCGGCCTCCTCTTGTCCGGCGCGACCTCGGCGACCTCAACCTCTTGGTTTCCTTCGTCCGCCGTAAGCTCAACGTCCTCTGTCCGCAGTCCGCCTGCTTGCGGCTGCTCTCCTTCCTCTTCCGGCAGTTTTTTTCTGTCCGCCGCGGGTTAGACCCTCTGCGTTCTTTCAGTCTTGCGGACTGGTCCAGCCCGCCGCGGTCGCTCTCTTGCTTCCCCGGCTTGTCCTCTCTTTTCAGCTCGCTCCTGTCCGCCGCGGTCTGATCCAGACCGCCGCGATCTGATCCAGTCCGCCTCGCCCTTCTTCCATCCGCTGCGGCCTCTCTTGGCCCACTCCTTGCTGAGCGTCTGTGCTCACCGCGGTCTCTTACTAGCTCGCCGCGCCCTCATCCAGGTCGCCGCATCCTCTCCCAGTCCGCTGTCTGTCCGCTTCCTCTAGCAGCCCGCCGCGGTCTCCTCCAGCTCGCTGCGGACTCCAGCCCGCCGCGGTCTCCTCCAGCTCGCTGCGGCCTCCAGCTCGCTGCGGCCTCCTTCAGCTCGCTGCGATCTCATCTAGGTCACCCTCATGTCTACGTCTGCAGACTCCATCGGCACGACAGTTCCTCCTGAACGCCCGACCTCTATCCAGGAAGTCCGCGACGAGCTCCGGATCACTACAATTTCGCTCACTGGCAAGAAGAACTTTGTGGAATGGGCACACTCGGTTCGCCGTGTCCTTCAGTCAAAGGGATTCCTTCATCACCTGACTCAGGCCGTTATTGGTGTCCCTACTGAGGAGTGGTTACGCAATGATGGGCGTGTGCAGACTTGGCTTCTCAACTCTCTTGATGGCGAATCTTATCGCCTGGCCATGTATCATTAGACGGCCAAAGGCATGTGGGACGAGCTCCACACCCTCTACTCTGGCAAAGATAGTCTCCACCATCTATATGATATCATCACCGCTCTCCAGGCACTTGACAGCAGTGGCGCAACCGACCTGACGTCCTTTGTTGCTCAAGCCCGGCCTCTGGTTGAGGCTTGGATCCACCATCAGCCTCCCACTCTAGATCTCGCTGCTCAACGTACCCAAAAGGAAGCTGTGGGTATCGCCATGATGATGGCCCGGGTACCCCCTCATCTTCACAGTGTCCGGGCTCACATCCTCTCCTCTACTATTACACCGTCCTTTTCCGATGTGTGCTCAATGCTTCTCAAAGTCTCCCCGCCTCCGGATGTTCCCGGACTTCCTTCTCCGGCCCTTGTTCAACAAGCACCAGCTCCCTTATTGCCTCTTCCCCCCTCTGCCCGTGGTGGCCGCTCTGACTCTCGCGGCCGGGGTCGCGGTGTCCGGTCTAGGCCTAAATGCTCGTTCTGTGGTAAAGATGGTCATCTTGAGGCCACTTGCTTTCGCAAACATGGCCGACCTCCTCGTCCACATGCCTCTGCTGCTACTACCGACTCTGCCACTTCTCGTACTGAGCTCGACGAGGTTCGTCTTCAGCTCCAGCATCTTCATGGCTTGCTCAGCCGTCCGCCTGCCTCGGTTGCCTCTGCTGCCTCTATCTCCAATGAAGGTATCGCCTGCCTATCCTCTGGCACGCGCTGGATCCTTGATTCTGGTGCCACTCATCATATACCTCTGTTAGGCCACCGCAGTACTTGTCTTCACCTCACCCGAAGTACATTACTGTTGCTAATGGGGCATCGGTTCCCGTCTCTGGATGTGCTGATATTTCTCTCACCTCTTCTCTCCTCCTGCGCTCGACTCTACATGTTCCGGGCTCTTCTTTCAATTTACTCTCTGTTGGTCGCCTTACTACTGATTCAAATTACTCAGTGACATTTACTTCTTCTTCTTTTCTCATACAGGATCAGCAGACGCAGACTATCATTGGTAGAGGACGGCTGCAGAATGGGCTCTATCTTCTTGACGACTCTCCCACTGTCCTCGCATCTATCTCCTCTTCGGATTGGCATCGCCGTCTGGGACATGCTCCTCTTCCAGTCCTCCGGAAGGCTCTTCCTGATTTACTCTCCCTGCTTTTCGCTGCGACACATGTATTTTGGGCAAACAGCCCCGTTCTTCTTTCCCCCCTCATTGTACTCGGAGCTCCGCTCCTTTTATTTTAGTACACTCCGATATATGGGGTCCGTACAAATTTACTAGTATTTCTGGCTATCGCTATTTTCTTACTTTTATTGATGATTACTCTCGCATGACGTGGTTATATCTCCTTCGGGATCGCTCTGAACTTCCCCGCGTATTCCGGGCTTTCATACTTGAGACTCGCACTCAGTTCTCTGCGCCTATTCGCACTATTCGTACTGACAATGCGCGGGAGTACACCAGCCATACGTTTGCCACTCTCTGCTCTGAATTCGGCATTCTTCACCAAACATCATGTCCGTACACTCCACAACAGAATGGTGTCGCCGAGCGCAAGAATCGTCACCTTCTTGATGTCGCTCGCTCGCTTATGCTTCAAATGCAGGTCCCAAACCGTACTGGAACTACGCTCTCTCCACGGCTTGCTTTCTCATCAACCGCCTCCCATCTTCCGTCCTCCAGTATGCTACTCCCTTCAGCCTCCTCTTTCCCACAACTCCGCCTTTTCCCCTTCCGCCACGGGTGTTTGGGTGTACCTGCTACGTTCACCACCTCGGTCCCTCCACGACAAATTGGACCCTCGTGCCACCAAGCAGATCTTTGTCGGGTACTCGCGCACTCAGAAGGGTTATGTATGTTATTCGCCTACTACCGCAAGGTTACTGTCTCGGCTGACGTCACTTTCCGTGAAGATCTACCATTCTTCCCTGCTCCGGATATCGCTCTGAGTCCAGCTCCCGTCGTTCGTCCTGTCATTCCTGCTCCTCACTCCTCATCCTCTCTCTCTTCCACACCTCCGGTCCGTCCACCACCACCGGTTATCCGGGTCTATTCTCGTCGCTCTCCTCATCCCGTGGCTCCTCTGCAGTTGGCCTCGCCCTCTGGTGCTCTGCTCCCTGCTGCTCCGGCTCCCGTCTCTACCGCTCATCCGATGGCGAACTACGTCTCTCTCCATCGCCTCTCCCCCTCTCTTCTTCACTTTGCCACCTCATTATCCTCTGTTTCGGTCCCTAACTCTTTGCAGGAGGCGCTTCACCATCCGGGCTGGCGGGCGGCCATGGACGAAGAAATGACGGCCCTTTGGGCCAACCAGACCTGGGTCTTGGTTCCCTTACCTCCCGGTCAGCACCCTGTTGGATGTAAATGGGTCTTCGTCATCAAGCATGCTCCGGATGGCACTATTGCCCGACTGAAGGCCCGTCTTGTGGCCCGTGGCTTCACACAACAGGAGAACCTCGACTATGAGGAAACCTTCTCTCCGGTGGCCAAGCTTAACACTGTCCGCGTTCTTCTCTCCGTCGCGGTGCACCGCCGCTGGCCCCTTCATCAGAACGCCTTTTTGAATGGCGACCTTCAGGAAACTGTCTACATGCGCCAACCGCCCGAGTTTGAGACCACGGGGGAGTCTCGGGTTTGTCTTCTCAAAAAGTCAATTTATGGTCTCAAACAGTCCCCACGGGCGTGGTTTGACAAGTTTAGCAAGGTGGTTCGGGACATGTGGTTCACTCGGAGTTCTGCAGATTTCTCCCTTTTTACCCGACACCGGGCCACTGACACCATTCTCCTGTTGGTTTATGTTGACGACATCCTTCTCACTGGGGATGACTCAAAGGGGATTCAAGACGTCAAACACATCTGAGCACTGTTTTTCAGACTAAAGACCTGGGGAAACTTCGCTACTTCCTTGGTCTCGAGATCGCCCGGCGGCCGAACGGGTTGGTACTCTCCCAACGAAAGTACTGTCTCGATCTTCTCAAAGATGCTGGTCAGTCTGGTTGCAAGCCAGCGTGTACCCCGATGGAGGCAAATCACAAGTTATGCGCTCATGCTTCGGATGACGATTTGCTACTTCCGAACCCGGAATACTATCGACGTCTTGTGGGCAAGTTGATCTATCTAACAGTCACAAGACCGGATATATCTTTTGCAGTTGGGGTTGTCAGTCGGTTCATGCATGCCCCCCGGGCTTCTCATCTCCAAGCGGTTGAACGGGTTCTTCGATACCTTAAGGGAGCTCCAGGTCAAGGACTGGTTTTACAAAACCTCCGACTCTGCTCCCGCATTGGTTGCCTATTCTGATGCCGACTATGCGGGTTCCCTGGACGATCGAAGGTCAACCAGTGGGTTCTGTACTTATTTTGGTGGGCATCTTATTACTTGGAAGAGTAAGAAACAAGCTGTGGTAGCCCGTTCCTCTGCAGAGGCTGAATACAGATCGATGGCCTCAGTTGTCTCAGAACTCACATGGCTTGAAAGTCTCCTTACTGACCTGGGAGTAAAACTCCCCTCCTCTGCTGTTCTATTTTGTGATAGTCAAGCCGCCATACACATCGCAAAGAATCCGGTCTTTCATGAGCGCACAAAACATATCGAGGTTGACTGTCACTTTGTTCGTGAGAAGGTTCAATTGAAGAAACTTGAATTAAAGCATGTTCCAGGAACTGATCAAGTTGCCGACATCCTCACAAAGGCCTTATCAAGCACTCTGTTCTCCCAATGTTTGTCCAAGCTGGGTGCATATGACCTATACGCTCCAGCTTGCGGGGAGTGTTGGAAAAGCCCACTTAATATTAGGCCCATTTGTATAGCATTTATTGCTTTTCTCTCCTCTCTTTAGTCCCACATTGTGTATAGGCCTTTTCTCTCTCTTTCTCTCATCTATATATATGTACTCATTCTTTGTATTTGTATCGAGTGGACATATATACAAGGTTGGCTTTCTCCATTTCTACAAAACGCATCGCTGCGAATTTTTTGCATTTGTTTTTCCTCCACTTTTTGGAATCGCTCCGTTTCACTCCAGGTATAAAAATACCGCGGGACGAAACCCTGCCCCGCGGTTTTAGTTCGCTACGCTTAGGGAGGAGGAAAGATTTTGCTGTGCCGCTCTCCTGTGCCCCGCATTGTGCCGTCCTCCCGTACCCCTCCACTTTTTCATATCGCATTTTTGGGGTTGCCGCCGACAGCCTTCCCGGAGCCCACCGTCGGGGTCGCCGGATCCTGGCAAATCCGCCGAAGGTATCACGGTGGCGCTCCGGCAGGGCCACTGCCGACGATGGTGCTGCCGGAGCCCCACCGGACTACCCCCGGCGGGTTCGCCGGGGTCCGGACGATCCCTCCGGTGGCGGAGCCGCGTGGAAGCATGACGGAGGCACGACGGAGGCGCTCAGATATAAATAATTATCTATACTAAAGTATATAGTATAAACAAAAACATTATATTAATATTTCTTTTTTCAATTAATTATTTTCAACAATTTAATATATATCTCTATCATATATATCAATATACAAATCTTCAAGCACACCAAACACTCCCCCTTAACCGTTTGATCAAAGAACATATTAAATCTCATCGTTTAGATAGAGAGAGAAAAAATGATTGAAGAGAGAGGGGGAGAGAGGGAAAAGGAATATTAATAGGTCTCTTAAAGCTATATGAGAGAGGGAGAGGGAGAGAGAGTGAGAGAGAAATTAAATTTTTTACGGCAAAGCGTATGTTTTTTTTAAAACATTGTAATCTTAATTTATATTTTTTATGGTCATTTTGAGTACTCATATGTATATGTTGCGGGTGTAGCCCGTTTTGATGCGGGCGTAGCCCGTAGCGAGACATCGAGTACGGGCGAAGCCCGTGCGAAGGCGGGCGAAGCCCGTGCGAAGGCGGGCGAAGCCCGCCTGGATGCGGCCGAAGGCCGCCTGAGAGCATCGAGCACGGGCGTAGCCCGTGCGGAGATGTTCGTATATATATATAGATTAGAAAAAAATAATTAAAAAAATTATAAAATAAAAAATATTTATAAATCGTCACTGCTGTTTTGCCAAATGGTTCTCTGTTCTGAACAGCAATGCAAACACAAACTATCCAAACAGATCTCCATTTTCAGCAATCAGTTTCCAGCAGTTTCATTTACAAACCTTCATTTACAATAATGCCTTTTACAACCACAACCACTCTCCCAAATGAAGCCTAAATGTAAATTCAGTCAAACGAAATAATGAGCTTAATTACAATTTCAGGGGCAATGCCCTCTATTTATACATAATGAATGAAGACCCAAAAATAAGAAAAATAAAGGGCACTTTATAATTATGCTACAAATAATGATTTAATTCAATTCTCCCCCTTAAGATGGGAGTATATGTCAAACACTCCAAGCTTTGATAATATTTCCTTTGAATAGTCACAACTCAGGCACTTGGTCAAGACGTTTACAAGTGGATCTTGAGATTGAACAAACAGAGTGCAAACGTTGCCTTTTTCAAGGTGCCTTGAGAAAGTGTCTATCAATTTCGACATGTTTCGTTCGATCATGTTGAACATAATTATGTGCAATATTGATAGGAACTTTGTTGCCGCAATATAATATGGTAAGTTTTACAATCTGTAGTCTCAAATCCAGCATTATCGAGTTAAGACATAACCCCTCACATATTCCTTATGACATTACCTTATACTCAGCTTCTGCGCTTGATCTTGCTAGAATATTTTGCTTCTTGCTTCGTCAGGTCACTAGATTCTCCCCAACAAAGGAACAATATCCAGTGGTGGACTTTCTATCATCTTGATTTTTAGCCCAATCAGCATCCGTATAACTTCAACATCCAACTGTTTATTTCGAGAAAATAAAAGTCCACATCCAGGGAGTTCTTCAAATGTCGTAGCACTTGTAAGCATCTGCCAAGGATCCCCACAACATATGTGATATCTGAGCGAGTATGCGAGAGATAGATCAGTCTTCCCATTACTATTTGATAACTAAAGAAGTTCACATTCTCACCATCCTTTTCTTCATCAATCTTACGGTTAACTTTCATGAGAGAATTAGCAGGAGCACAACCAAGCATCCCTGATAAAGTTTGTAGAAGAATTGAGTAAACCTTGTATATTCTTCTTGAATATAAAATTACAAGTGTGAGTACAAATATATAGGGAGAGAGAGAAAACCTTATTACAAGATGTGGGACTAAACATCCTAGTTAAGAGGCTAAATGAGCCTTTACTAATGGGCCTTTACATATATCATTCAACACTCCCCCGCAAGCTGGAGCGTACAAATCGTAGGCATCGATCTTGGACAAGAACTGATAGTACAAAGGTCGTGGTAAGGCCTTGGTGAGGATGTAAGCAACTTGTTCGATAATTGGAACATGCATTAACTCCATCTTCTTTAATTTAACCTTTTCTCGAATGAAATGACAATCAACCTCAATGTGCTTCGTCCGTTCATGAAAAACAGGATTCTTGGCAATGTGAATGACATACTGACTGTCGCAAAATAGGGTGGCCGGTGCGAAAAGCTTGACTCCTAAATCATCAAGGAGACCCTCAAGCCATGTGAGCTCAAATACAACAGCTGCCATTGAACGATACTAGGCCTCAACAGATGAACGAGCAACTACAAACTGTTTCTTGTTACGCCATATAATGAGATGTCCTCCAAAATAAGTGCAGTATCCACTTGTGGAACGTCGATCATCCAATGAACCAACATAATCAGCGTCATAATAAGCACTCAGAGATAAGGGAGACGAAGAGGGCATGCATACAAGTCCCTGTCTAGGAGCAGTCTTCAAGTATCGAAGAATGCGCTCAACTGTCTGGAGATGAGAGATACGTGGTTCATGCATGAATCGACTGACAATCCCAACAACAAATGATATATCAGGTCTTGTAACATTGAGATATATCAGTTTTCCCACAAGACAACGATAATACTCTGGGTTTGGAAGGAGTAGATCAGAGACTGACGCATGAGCGCAAAGCTTGTGATTACTATCCATGAGAGTGTCGGCAGGCTTGCATCCAGAGTAGCCAACATCATGCAGCAAGTCACGACAATACTTCCTTTGAGATAACACCAGTCCATCAGGTCGCCGAGCCACCTCGAGACCAAGAAAGTAACGAACGCTTCCCAGATCCTTTGTTTGAAACACAGTTGTCAGATGTCGTTTCATCATATGTATTCCTGTAAGATCATCTCCTGTAATCAGAATATCATCAACATATACCAAGAGAATCACTGTGCATGTTGGACGATGCCAAGTGAATAATGAGAAGTCGACTGAACTCTGAGTGAACCCAACAGCACTAACCGTCTGACTGAATTTGTCAAACCATGCCCGAGGCGACTGTTTGAGACCATAAAGTGACTTCTTCAGACAACAGACAAGAGACTCCTCAGTGATCTCAAACACGGTAGGTTATTGCATATAGACGGTTTGCTGCAAATCACCGTTAAGAAAAACATTTTTTACATCCAATTGGTGGAACTGCTAGTGTCGCTGAACATCGAGGGAGATCAACACACGAACAATATTCAGTTTGACAGCTGGAGAAAAGGTCTCATCATAATCTAGACTTTGTTTTTGAGTAAAACCACGAGCCACCAGACGGGCTTTCAAACGTTGAACCGTTCCATCAGGTCCTTGTTTGAGGGAAAACACACACATCCCACACAAGTTTGTCCAGAAGGAAGAGAGACAAGATCCCAAGTGTGGTTTGCCCACAGAGCAGACATTTCCTCGTCCATAGACGCTCACCATCCTGGATCTTGGAGAGCCTCCTGCACAGAAGTAGGAATGGTAATAGAGGATAAAGAAAGAGCAAACTGACGAAGTTCCAGAGAGAGACGGTGGAAGGAGAAATAATTCGCCATTGGGTGTGCAGTAGAAGTAGTTGTCGGATCCGCAGACTGCAAAATATCATCAGAGGAAGCATCTCCCGTAGGGTAGTGGATGAAGGAGGGAGACGAGCATACACACGAGTGATAGGTGGTTTGTGTGGAAGTGGCGTGGTATGAGGAGGTGGGTTTGGTGTGAGTGGTGTAGTAAGGAGAGGCGGAAGGTTGGAAGTAACCGGGACATCAGACCGCAAAAGGAGTGGGGAAGGAGAGAATCAGTTGGTTGAGAATGATATGGCTGGTTTTCGAGAAAGGTTACATCAACAGAAGTAACAACCTTATGATCTCTAGGAGAGAAGCAGACATAACCCTTCCGAGTACGAGAGTAACCAACAAACATATATTTCGTGGCACGAGAAGCGAGCTTGTCTGTGGACGGACCAAAATTACGAACATATCACATACAACCAAACACGCGAGGGGTGACCTCCCTAATGTGGAGGGAAAAAGGTTGAAGGGAACCGTAACGTTAAGAACGGAGGAAGGCATGTGGTTAATAAGAGAATATGCAGTACAGACCGCAAAATTTCAATATTGGTTAGGAACATTCATTTGAAACATAAGAGAGCGGGTAACCTCAAGGAGGTGGCGATTCTTGCGTTCAGCAACGCCATTTTGTTGGGGGGTATAGACACAAGAGGTTTGGTGGATGGTTCCAAACTCAGCACACAGGTTGGTAAACACACGATTAGTGTATTCTCGGGCATTATTAAAACAAAGAGTTTTCACGGTAGTGGAGAACTGGTTGCGAGTTTCAGTGATAAAGGCACGGAAAACACACGACAGTTCAGAGCGATCATGAAGGAGATACAACCATGTCACCCATGAGTAATCATCTACAAATATAACAAAGTAACGATAGAAAAAACACTGGTGAATTGTATGGTCCCCAGATATCAGAGTGAACAAGATCAAAGGGAGCAGTACTCCGAGTGGGACGAGGCGAGAACATAGACCGATGATGTTTTTCATAGATACAACACTCACAAGTGAATTATCGAATGTAAACATCGGGAAGAGCTTTGCAGAGTATGTTTAGAGGAGGGTCTCCAAGACGTCGATGCCACTCAGAAGAGATAATAAAAGACAAAACCGTCGGAGGAGAGGGGTCAAGGATGTAGATAATGAAAGATATTGTACCTAAACACCTAGAGGGGGGGGGGGGTGAATAGGTGACTTGAATCTTTTTAACTTTTATGACAGCAATCAGTTTCTTACACAGAGTTATATCTACTTTTGCACAGCAATTACACAGCAATCACAGAATATCTCAGCACACAGTAGACACACAGTTTTATAGTGTTTCCCCAAGGTTTGGGTACATCCACTTTCCCCCTTCGCCTATCTAGCAGTGTACTAGATTCGGCCAAACTCCTTCACTATCTCAGAACCCAAAACAGGTTCCTACAACTCAGGCCCAAGGCCCTACAACTCAGCTTCTTCACAAAGCTTACACTCAGCCACCAATGCCTACACTCAGCCACCAAGGCCTACACTCAGCCACAACAGGCCTACACTCAGAGATTTCAATCTCCTACACTCAGGCACTCAAGCCCTACCCTCAGCCTTTATAATTACAGGCTTACAAGACTCAGATCCAAAGGATCCTACAAGATAAAATGAATACAAAAATTATAGCTCAACAACTCAGTGACAAGAGAGAAGAGTTGTGAGATTCTTGATGAGTTCTTGGAAGAACTCAGCTGAAATCAATCTGACTTAGCTTTCTTCAAAGCTTCTTGAATGTAGAACTCAATTAGATTGACCCCTTCTGCAGTTGATCCTTGATCTCTGATACTTAAGGTTCAGAATAAATCTGAACCCTTCTTCTCAGTCTGGTTCCAATGACTGAATTCTTGGATGGAGCTCTCTCTCTCCAACTTCTTAGATCTTCACTTGATAGCTAGATCTTCTTTAGAATTACTTGAACAACAATCTGAACTTGAGTTCAATTGATCTCTTCAACAACATCTTCTGTAGACAGTGTAAGCCTATTTATAGGCCTTCTTCATGGTAACCGGCTGGTCCGGTCCATAACTGATTTCTGACAACTCTGACAGGTGTTGTAGACCGGCTAGAATGACAGCTGTCAAGTCATCCAGTCAGTTCTTGAAAATTCTGTAACTGTCTAGAAGTGTCGAGACTATCTGTCTATAAGTGTCGACACTTATAGACCAAGTGTCGACACATGTTGTCTAAGTGTCGACACTAGTCTACAAGGTGTCGACACAACTCCTTGTGTTGTAGATTTTATATCTCGACACTGCTTCTTCTTCATGTGTCGACACTGAAATTGAGTGTCGACACAAGTACTTGTACTTCAGTATTTTGCTGAATTCTTCTAAGTGTCGACACAACACCTTTGTGTCGACACATCTTCATGTGTTGAATTTGTTAAGTGTCGACACTGCTTCTTGGTGTCGACACATATCTTCAGTGTTGATACTTGCTGAGTGTCGACACAGCTGCTTGTGTCGACACATTCTTCTTCTGTAGAGTCTCTGGCTGAGTGTCGACACATCCCCTTAGTGTCGACACTTGTACTTAGAATATTTTTGTTGAACTTTGCTGATCTTTACTAAGTGTCGACACAGCTTCTTGTGTCGACACTTTCTTCAAGTGTTGAGTCTTCAGCTGAGTGTCGACACATTCTTTCTTGTGTCGACACTTCCTTCAAGTGTTGACTCTTCTGCTGAGTGTCGACACATTGTTCTGGGTGTCGACACTTGTACTTAGTTTCTGCTGACTTTTGTTGAGTGTCGACACAGCCTCCAAGTGTCGACACTTTCTGGTGTAGACACAGTTTCACTGGGTGTCGACACAACTGCTATGTGTCGACACAGCTTCACTGCACTCTTCTTTATTGAGTGTCGACACAGCTCCTTGTGTCGACACTTTCTGTCTGGTGTCGACTCAGCATCCCTGGTGTCGACACAAATACTCCAAGTGTCGACACTGCTTGTCTGGGTGTCGACACAAGTCTTCTTAAGTGTCGACACATTGCTCCTTGGTGTCGACACATGAACTTAGAAACTTTTTCTTCTTTCCTGTAAAAACTTAGCCTGCACAAGTAAACTCAAAATACATCAAATACATTTTGATGTATATCATTGAGTTGGGTGAGGCTTCTTCAAATCAGGTACATTTGAACCAATGTACCCAACAATCTCCCCCTATTTGGAGAAGTCATAACCCTTAGTCAATGATATACACCATTCATAATAAAATTACAAAATGATGTAAAGCAGGATTATATATAGCAGGACAATCATAAACATGTATCAATCAAACATGTATACAAAGACATCATCACAGAACAAATATGAAATAGATTTAACATATAACACATTGTTCTAATATCTGTCATATTCATTTTCAAAAGTTTACAGAATGTTTTACATCAAAAAGATTACATAGTAAACTTTAAGAAAATTCTAATTCTATTTCTGTTCAGGCTGCTTGATCACTATTCCTTTTCCAACTTGTACTTTGGCTTGAACAGGAGTTTCAGCAACTTCAGCATCAGCAGGCTTCTTGCCTTTCAGATCTTTTTTCTTTAGCTCTTCTGCTTTAATCTTTTGCCTCTCAAAATAATGATAAGGCTTGAGAAAGTACTTGCTAGGCTCCTGGGCAGTAGGAGGTAGCTTTCCCATCTTGACCTTTCTTCTATAATGACATAGTCCTTGCCCCCAGGTGGGGTATACATGGACTGTATGTCAGCATGAACCATATCAAAATCTGGTGGAGGATAGATAACTTGAGCTACTTCAGGTTGCTCACCTCCAAGATATGCAGGATGTATTCCAGATTCAGCAACATTATCATCATCACAAAGAGGAGGATAACCAAGAGTTGCTCTGATAGAATTTGATATCCACTTGGCATGATCAGAGCTGGCTTTGACTAAAACTCTCTCCCCCTTTATGACTTCTCTTTCTATATGATCTCTGACATCATCTTTTTGAAATCTCACTTGATTATCCAAATAATTAACTCCATCTTTAAAGAAAGGTTTTAACCTTTGGAGTTTGTCAGTTATCAACTTTTGAGAATCTTGGATGGCAGTCTTAACAGCAGTTATTTCTTCTTGGAATACTTTATCAAAATCTGCTTTTGCTGTAGCTGGAGTCTGCCCTGCAGCTAGATTCTTCAGCTCTGTGACTATGACATTGTGAGATGCAGTCAAATTATCATTCATCCTAATTTGATTTTCAAGTACATACCCTTGCTTCTGTGCAATGTCATCTACTTGAACTTTAATCTTTGCTTGATGTGTAGCTAAGTACACCACTGCATTCCCTCCCTTGTGGAAGCAGTCTGTCATCTCTTTCTTATTAAGATTCATTTCAAATCTTATTGACTTTATGTCCTGTGCCAGATCAAATTGAAGTGACTTGTGCCCCTCATCCACATAAGTTTCAATGGCTTTCCTGTGCTCATCCAGTTTAATTTGCATTGCAACCATTAGAGCACTATAATCAACAGTTGGAGCTGGCAGTGATATAGGCTGTGGAGCAACAGTTTGGAGAGCCTTCTTATAACTTTGGCTCCTTCTTCTAAATACTTGAAATTTTCTTTTCTTAGCCCTTTCAGCTTCCTTATCTTCAGAAGCTGAGGAGCTAGCAATTTCTACCCTCTCCTTAGGGCTAGAGGGAATCTCCTTCTGCACATCTGGTGCCTTCTCAGTCTCTTGTCTTGCAGGTTCTTCATGAATTTGCACTTGCTCCCCTCAACTGGAGCATTCTCCTCTTCAGCAGCAGCATTGTCCTTGTCAAGGTCTTGTTGATCCAGGTTAAGGAACAGATCTTCCATTGTGTATTCTTGTGGAGAATGGGCAGGAGAAATTCTTTGCTCATCTACCACTGGATCAGATACTAACTGAGCTGCAACAGATGTGTCCTCCATGACAACATCTGGACTTGACTAGCAGTCTGTGGTTGCTGATAAACATCAGACAAATCAATATCTTCTATAGGAAAAACCAAAGCATTAAGCTCAGTGATTACCTCTAGAATTGTGGTTGTAGCTTGCTCACTTTCAAGAGGAGTGGGCTCTTCCACAACTAGTGGCTCCCCCTGGATGTGATCCTTGTGTATGAGGCTAGCTTGAGGTAGCTCCCCCTGGATTTCAGCAACATCTTGAGGAGCTGGAGACTTTACAGCAGTTCCTTCCTCATTCTCATCAGGTGTGAAGACCACTTGCTCTTCACTACCAGAGCTGCTAGTGGAAACCTGTGCCACTGGAGCAGTTTTCCTCTTCTTCTGTAGAGTAACTTTCTCAGGAGTTATCTTCTCAGGGGTTGGCATTTCCTTAGACAACACTCTGTCCCATCTGGAGAAGATCCTCATGTCCATCTTTCTCATATGGTTGATTTTGCTTCCAGCAGCTTGACCCATAACTTCTGGAATAATACCAGCTAGATATAGACTTAATATCCTGCCCAAGTTAGGCTTCTTGAGACTTTCCTTAATCTTCTCAAAGATCACCACAGACCAGTCAGTTTTCAGATTGAAGATTATCCTGGTCATAATGCTGAACATATGGGCAGATACCCTATCATGCCCTCCAGGTTTGCTTAGGATTACTTTGCCTACAATTTCTGACAGGAATTTCCCCGACTGTTCATTCCTTTTCTATTGAAAACTGAACCAATCTTCATCTTAAAATCCAGACCACACCATGCCAATGCATCTCTGGTCCTGGAAGCTGTAATCTCTTCTTCTTCCTTGATTCTTGGTAACTGAAAGATGTTCCTCAAACTTTTTGGTGACACCTTCACCTTTTCACCATGAACCCTGGATTTGATCTTGAATCCAGATTCGTCTACCGTAGCACCACTGAGGAATTCCAAGACTTCCTTCTTCCAAATCTTTGTTGGCTCTGAAACAAGATATTCTAACCCTGAGTCTGCTACTAGGGTTACTACAGTCTTGATTTCTTGGTCGGCATCATCAAAAGCATTGCGCACCAGCTCGTAGCCTTCGTTGACGTTCTCCTCAAGCTTTGGCGCCATTAGGGTTTGAAGAATTTGACTGGAGAGAAGAGAGGTGTCGACACACAAGTTTTGGTCTCGAAACTTTTGAAAGCGTGTCGACAGACTAAGGCAAAATCCTATTTATACCTTTCTAGGTTTGAAGATGAAAAGACGGACAGCTAACTTAAATTGTGTCGACACTGGCGATAAGTGTCGACACTGATTTATAATGTCTCGACACATATGTGTCGACACAAGTTTAGTCAACAGATTATATGTGTCGACACTTGTTTGTGTGTCGACACCACATAACTCGACATTTAGTCGAGACTTTACTTAGATAATTCTGAGTAAACACTATGTGTCGACACCACCTTGGTTGTGTCGACACCAACTTGTCATGTGTCGACACTAATATTCTGAAGTGTCGACACTAACTTTCTAGATGTGTCGACACCTTTTCCCTAAAGTGTCGACACCAATTTTCTGTGTGTCGACACCTTTTTGCTTAGCCAATTTCCAATACTATAAACTTACTCTAAGTTTATCATTCCTAGTTCAATCTTAAACCTATTGAACTTAGTTTCTTCTAGGGGCTTAGTATACATATCAGCTAGTTGATTATCAGTGTTAACATATTCTAATAAAATATCTTCTTTCTCTACATGCTCCATAAGAAAATAATATTTTATTTCAATATGCTTAGTTCTACTATGAGAAACAGGATTATGTGCAATTGATATAACATTTGTATAATCACAAAAGAGTGGAGTTCTATTTATCTGAAATCCATAGTCCTCAAGCTGATGTTGTATCCACAGAAGTTGAGCACAGCAACTTCCTGCAGCCACATATTCTGATTCTGCAGTGGAGATAGTCACACTTGTTTGCTTTTTGCTACTCCATGAAATCAGTCTTTCACCTAGGAATTGACAGGTTCCAGTTGTGCTTTTTCTGTCTTCTTTGCATCCTGCAAAGCCTGCATCTGAATAACCTGTTAGTTCAAAATCCCCATTCCTAGGGTACCAGAGGCCTAGATAAGGAGTGCCATTTAGATATCTTAATATCCTCTTGACTGCTGTCAAATGAGACTCTTTAGGGCAGGCTTGATACCTTGCACAGACACATGTAGCATACATGATATCTGGTCTACTTGCAGTCAAATATAGTAGGGAGCCAACTATCCCTCTATACAAGGTTTCATCTACAGGTTTCCCTGCATCATCCTTGCTAAGCGACATACTTGACCCCATAGGAGTCTTCATGGTACTGGATGAATCCATACCATACTTCCTTATGAGTTCTAGGGTGAACTTGGACTGACATATGGATAAACCACTCTCAGTCTGTCTTACTTGGAGACCCAAGAAGAACTTTAACTCTCCCATACTACTCATCTCAAATTGACCTTGCATTAGTTTTGCAAACTTTTTGCAAAGACTACTTTCAGTAGACCCAAATATTATGTCATCGACAAATATTTGGACTAGTATTACTTTGCCTCTGGATTCCATAAGGAATAGAGTCTTGTCTATTTTCCCCCTTGTGAACTTATTCTCAATGAGGAAACTAGACAGGGTTTCATACCAAGCCCTAGGGGCTTGCTTTAACCCATATAAAGCTTTCCTAAGTCTATAGATATGATTAGGTAGAGTTGAATCAACAAAACCTGATGGCTGTTCCACATAAACTTCCTCTTTTAGATTATCATTTAGAAATGCTGACTTGACATCCATTTGGTAAACTTTGAATCCTTGAAAGGTTGCATAGGCCAGGAACATCCTTATGGCTTCCAGTCTGGCTATTGGAGCAAAGGTTTGATCAAAATCAATACCTTCTTCCTGCCTATATCCTTTATCAACCAGTCTTGCTTTGTTCTTAATGATGACTCCTTGTTCATCCATCTTGTTCCTATAGATCCACTTGGTTCCAATTATATTGTGGTCTTTAGGTTTAGGAACAAGCTCCCAGACCTTTCATCTCTTGAACTGATTCAGCTCTTCTTGCATTGTCTCAATCCAAAGAGAATCTTGGATGACTTCTTCAAACTTCTTTGGTTCAACTTGGGATAGAAAACTGGAGTAGATTGCTGCATTCAGATTTCTGCTCCTTGTTTGTACCCCTTGTCTTGGATCACCAATGATTTATTCTGCTGGATGATCTCTAAGATGCCTATTGGCTGGAGGCATCCTTGCTTCAGGTTGAACTTCTTCAACTTCATCATCTTGCTGAACTCCTTGTTCTTCATCTGCATTTGGTACATGTAGTTCTCCCCCTGGACAACAGCCACTGTCTTCTACTTGCTGTCTTACAGTAGATTCTTCTTCTATAGTGAGCTTGTCCATCTTCTTTGTTAAACCTGTGGGGTTGCATACACTACTAGACAACTCATTGTTAATAAGCCTAGTTTCATCAAATACTACATGTACAGTCTCTTCTACAACTTGTGTAGACAAATTGTAGACTCTATAAGCCTTACTGTTGTTGCTGTACCCAACAAAGATCCCCTCTTGAGACTTGACAGCAAACTTAGTTAAGTAAGACTTCCCATTGTTAAGTATAAAGCATTTACAACCAAAGATCCTGAAGTAGGATATGTTTGGTTTCCTGCCTTTCACAACCTCATAGGGGGTCTTGTTGAGGCTTTTAGTTATGGTAGCCCTATTAATAACATGACATGCAGTATTCACTGCCTCAGCCCAGAAGTATTCTGGTAGTGATGTATCACTTAATAGGGTCCTACCAGCCTCAATCAAGCTTCTATTCTTCCTCTCAGCAATGCCATTTTGCTGAGGTGTTTTTGGTGAAGAAAACTCTTGAAATATCCCAAAGTCTTCACATAGTTTTGTCATGCTATCAGACTGAAATTCAGTACCATTGTCACTTCTTATTTTGACCACTGTACTATTTAGTTCATTCTGAATCTGTTTGACAAAGCTATAGAAGACACTAGGTGTTTCAGATTTCTGTCTTACAAAGAACATCCAGGAAAACCTTGAGTAGTCATCTACAACTACAAAGGTATAGACCTTCCTACCTAGGCTGTGAACTGACATTGGACCAAAGAGATCCATATGAAAGAGTTATAAACACCTCACAGCATCTTTGTTTTCAATGCTTCTAAAGGTGGATCTAATCTGCTTGCCCTTTTGACAAGCTGAGCAAATACCATCTTTAATACACTTAATTTGAGCACCATTCCTTACTAACTCTTTGGTAAAGAGTTTGCCAATTGTCTTGTAATTTAGATGAGCTAGCCTCTTGTGCCATTTGACACAATGAGAGACTGTCTCATCAGCTACAAGACATACTTGAGAACCATTGGTCTCACACATAATGTCTAGGCAGTAGACATTCCTCTTTCTATAACCTGTCAAAATGATCTCTTGATCATTTGATCTCTTGATATGACAACCATCCTTAACAAATGAGATGTCATATCCTACATCACTTAATTAGCTTATACTAATTAGGTTGTGTTTCAAACCTTTAACATAAGCCACTTGAGTAATGGTAACTAAGTTACTAGAAATGTTACCAAACCCTTTGATGATTCCTTTTTCAGAACCATCAAAGGTAACTTTAGGACCATCTTTGATTGGAGTGTAGTCCTTTAGCAATTTCCTTGTTCCAGTCATATGTCTGAAACATCCACTGTCCAAGTACCATATTAAGACATGGCCACTTGAACTCACCTGCAAAACAGATTAGTGAACCTTAGAACCCAAAGAATTCTTGGGTCCTTGGTACTTGTTAGTTTGCATCCTGACAAGGCTACCTGCTGATTTTCCAACAGACAGTTTGCTACTCACTTTATCACTAGCATTGTGCCAACAGTTCATTGCAAAGTGGCCTACCTTGCCACAACACCAACACTCAAACTTATTGTACCTTTGCTTAGGCACTGTCTTTGCTGTTTTATCTACAGCTAACTTGTTGAGAGTTGGGGCTTTGCCCATGGACTTGGACTCGGACTGAACAGTCCTTGCAGGTCTAGTAAATCCCAGTCCAGCTTTACCTTTGTGATGAACAAATTCATCAATTAAGGGTAGAACTGACTTAGTTTTAGAAAACCTAGCAACTAAGTCCTTCTCCTTCTAAAGATTAATCTCCAGACTCTTGATTTGATCATTCTTAAATGATATAGTTCCCATCTGAATCACAGTTATGTGCTTCAGTCTGGCTATCTCATTAAGCTTTTGATCAAATAACTTCTCAAACTCAGTTGCAGCAGCTTTGAGATTAGCAATTTCCTTTGCCTGACTTTTGGCTAGGGACTTGCTCATCTTATAAGCTTGCAACAGAACTTTATATTCATCTATCAACTGATGAATATCTTCTTCAGACTCAGATGCACTCTCATTACTTAATGATGATGAATCTGATTCTGTACTGGCACAAGAAACTGAACTCAAGGTTGAACTTTGTACCTTACTAGGTCCTGGCTGCTCCAGGACTTTGTCACCTGCTGTCAATGCCATTAGTCCTTGACACTGACTGTTCTCTTGTTCATATATAGAATTCATGATCTGAATGAACTCTTCTTCTTCTTCCTCAGCAAACAGCCCTATATATGCTTCTGCATCTGACTCAGTTTCTGATGAAGATAAATCTGACAGGCTCTTATCCTTTTTAGCAACAAAGGACTTTTCCTTCTTGCCCTTGTATTGAGTCTTTTTCTTGTCATTAGACTCCTTTCTTTTCTCTAGACAATCTGCTATCACATGTCCTTGTCTATTACAGCAATAGCAAACTATTTTTGAAAGAGTTGCTTTGCTAGACTTAATCTTTTTTCTGTCTTTCTTTGAAGACTTTTTATTCTGATAATAATCTTCTTTTCCTTGTGAAGTAGATGGTCTTGTCCTCCACTATTTCTTCTTTAAGAATTTCTGAAAATGTCTTGTAAAGGCAGCAAAGTCCTCATCACTTTCACTGCTCTCAGACTTTCTGCTTTCTGAATCTTCTGATTCAGTTTCAGCAACCTTTGGAGGTGGAGTTGGTGACTTACTCCTGTACTTTCTGGGGACTTCTGTTTTGAAGGCCACTGTCCTTTCTTTATGTTCATTTCTTGTTGATTTCTCCTCTTCTTTCCTCACCATTAACTGCATTTCATAGGACAGCAGTTTGCCAAATAGTGTTGGTGGAGGAATTTCTCCCAACTTTGCCATTTCCCTAATGACACAGATCTTGGTGTCCCAATCTTTTGTTAGGGACCTTAGAAACTTATCATTGAGTTCATAATTACTGAACTCTCTGCCATAGGACATGAGTTCATTCACAATCCTGTAGAACTTCTTATAGCACTCAGTTATGCTATCAGCTTTTCCTTGTCTAAAACTTTCATATTCTTGATTGAGCAAGGATTTTCTGTCTTGCCTCACTTCTTCGGAACCCTCCATGTACACAATAAGAGTGTGCCACATCTCTTTAGCTGTCTTACAGTGTATTAGATTCTGAAAAGTTGCATCATCTATGACACTCACTATGATGTTCTGAGCCCTCTTATCCATAGTGGCTAGAACAATTTCATCCTTTGTCATTTCAGAAAAATCCTTTGGTGTTCTCTGATTTGCATCTAAGACTGATACCTTCATGGGCACATATGTTCCTTCTTTTACTGTGATATAAATTCTAGGGTCTGAGGCTTCCATAAAAAGTCTCACCCTTACCTTCCAGATCCCAAAGATCTCTTTCCTACATATGGGTAGCTTCATTGATCCCAATTCCTTGTGATTTTCAGTGGAACCCATGGTTCTTGATTTTCTTGATTCTGTAATTGACTTAGACTGAATCTGCCAACAGGATCTACTCAGACAGTTATGTCCCTTTTTGAGTAACCTCCCTCTGATAACACTTGAAAGATATTGTACCTAAACACCTAGAGAGGGGGGGGGGGGTGAATAGGTGACTTGAATCTTTTTAACTTTTTATGGCAGCAATCAGTTTCTTACACAGAGTTATATCTACTTTTGCACAGCAATTACACAGCAATCACAGAATATCTCAGCATACAGTAGAAACACAGTTTTATAGTGGTTCCCCAAGGTTTGGGTACATCCACTTTCCCCCTTCGCCTATCTAGCAGTGTACTAGATTCAGCCAAACTCCTCCACTATCTCAGAACCCAAAACAGGTTCCTACACCTCAGGCCCAAGGCCCTACAACTCAGCTTCTTCACAAAGCTTACACTCAGCCACCAAGGCCTACACTCAGCCACCAAGGCCTACACTCAGCCACAACAGGCCTACACTCAGAGATTTCAATCTCCTACACTCAGACACTCAAGCCCTACCCTCAGCCTTTATAATTACAGGCTTACAAGACTCAGATCCAAAGGATCCTACAAGATAAAATGAATATAAAAATTATAGCTCAACAACTCAGTGACAAGAGAGAAGAGTTGTGAGATTCTTGATGAGTTCTTGGAAGAACTCAGCTGAAATCAATCTGACTTAGCTTTCTTCAAAGCTTCTTGAATGTATAACTCAATTAGATTGACCCCTTCTGTATTTGATCCTTGATCTCTGCTACTTAAGGTTCAGAATAAATCTGAACCCTTCTTCTCAGTCTGTTTCCAATGACTGAATTCTTGGATGGAGCTCTCTCTCCAACTTCTTAGATCTTCACTTGATAGCTAGATCTTCTTTAGAATTACTTGAACAACAATCTGAACTTGAGTTCAATTGATCTCTTCAACAACATCTTCTGTAGACAGTGTAAGCCTATTTATACGCCTTCTTCATGGTAACCGGCTGGTCCGGTCCATAACTGATTTCTGACAACTCTGACAGGTGCTGTAGACCGGCTGGAATGACAGCTGTCAAGTCATCCAGTCAGTTCTTGAAAATTCTGTAACTGTCTAGAAGTGTCGAGACTATCTGTCTATAAGTGTCGACACTTATAGACCAAGTGTCGACACATGTTGTCTAAGGCTCTGTTTGGGAAACCGGTGCCGTTTTAAAAGGGGGAAGTTCAAAAAGGAGATGTTAAACTGTATTTTTAAAACTGTGGTTTTAAAACTGAGGGCTTGTTTGGGTAATTTCAGTTTCTGTGATGGTTTAACTTATTTTTAAAATTATCTTCACATGAATTTTATTTATTTCAGGCTAATTTTTTCTGATTTTTTTTTAAAAATTAGGTATTATATTTGTGATTTTTTTTACAAATTTATGGATATAATTATTTTTTTTATTGGAGTTAAATTGATTAAGTAAAATAAAATTAAATTAAAAAATATTACAAACGACCGTTTTGAAAGGGAGAATGGAGGTCTCCCTGACCTTTTCAAAATGGAGGAAAAAGTAGGTTTTAAAACGGCCGTTTTAAAATGACAACATTTTAGTTGTTCCCAAACAACTTTCCTCCGGTCCGTTTAGAACGGAATGGAGTCAAAACGGAATCCCAAACATAGCCTAAGTGTCGACACTAGCCTACAAGGTGTCGACACAACTACTTGTGTTGTAGATTTTATATCTCGACACTGCTTCTTCTTCATGTGTCGACACTGAAATTGAGTGTCGACACATGTACTTGTACTTCAGTATTTTGCTGAATTCTTCTAAGTGTCGACACAACACCTTTGTGTCGACACATCTTCATGTGTTGAATTTGTTAAGTGTCGACACTGCTTCTTGGTGTCGACACATGTCTTCAGTGTTGATACTTGCTGAGTGTCGACACAGCTGCTTGTGTCGACACATTCTTCTTCTGTAGAGTCTCTGGCTGAGTGTCGACACATCCCCTTAGTGTCGACACTTGTACTTAGAATATTTTTGTTGAACTTTGCTGATCTTTACTAAGTGTCGACACAGCTACTTGTGTCGACACTTTCTTCAAGTGTTGAGTCTTCAGCTGAGTGTCGACACATTCTTTCTTGTGTCGACACTTCTTTCAAGTGTTGACTCTTCTGCTGAGTGTCGACACATTGTTCTGGGTGTCGACACTTGTACTTAGTTTCTGCTGACTTTTGCTGAGTGTCGACACAGCCTCCAAGTGTCGACACTTTCTGGTGTACACACAGTTTCACTGGGTGTTGACAACACTGCTATGTGTCGACACAACTTCACTGCACTCTTCTTCATTGAGTGTCGACACAGCTCCTTGTGTCGACACTTTCTGTCTGGTGTCGACTCAGCATCCCTGGTGTCGACAAAAATACTCCAAGTGTCGACACTGCTTGTCTGGGTGTCGACACAAGTCTTCTTAAGTGTCGACACATTGCTCCTTGGTGTCGACACATGGACTTAGAAACTTTTTCTTCTTTCCTGTAAAAACTTAGCCTGCACAAGTAAACTCAAAATACATCAAATACATTTTGATGTATATCATTGAGTTGGGTGAGGCTTCTTCAAATCAGGTACATTTGAACCAATGTACCCAACAGATAATATTTGACAGATGCCCTTTTCCAATGATAGACTGCGTCATGCGATCCTGCAAAACACAATAGGTGGAGGAGAATGTCACATAACAATCAAGATCTTGAGTGAGACGACTAACAGAGAGAAGGTTGAAAGGAGATCCCAGAACATGAAGAACAAAGCTAAGAGTGATGGAGGAAGTAATGTGAATGTCGGCGGAGCCAGAGACAGTAATGGTGTCCCCACTTGCAACAACAATAGAAGTGGGATGCACCGAGTCCAATTAGCGAGATGGCTGCCGTAAGGTAATGTGGTGGGAGACCCCTGAATCCAAGATCCAGGACGAACTATGGGCAAGACAAGAAAACACACCACTAGAAATGGACACAACAGAGCCCAGAGAATTCTCGATCATCCCTTGAAGTTGCTGGATTTGGAGTCGCAAGTCAGCAATGCCATTCTGAAGGCTTTGTGAAGTAGAATATGCAGCCATGTGCAAAGTAGCAGCGACAAGAAGCAATCTGTGCGGCAAGGCGAAGTCGCCGCGGCTAGTGACGACAAAGATACCCCGGGAAGACCTAGCGGCCAGATAACATCTAACGACAAGGGCGAACCGCGGAGAACAAAGCGACCAATCCGCAGCAAACCTCAGGCGGCAAAGCAGAGGCGGCTAGCAGGGCCAGGCCGCAGCGGGAATTAGACCCCGCAGGTAGGCAGGAGCACAAAGCAGCGGACTAGCAGGTAGGCAAGAAGACACAAGGCGGTCAGAGACAAGGCAACCTTAAGAAGAACAGCTGCTAGAGGAAGAGCCGTGGCGGCTAGAGATCAGCTTCAAGAGAAGTTGCAGCGACTAACCCTGATGGTCAGCATGAGAGGCTGCCAAGGGCAAGAGACAAGGCGGGCAACGACTTAGAGCAGAAAAATCAGTCCGCAGGAGGCCGCAGTGAGTAGAAGAGAAATTGTCAGGCCGCAGTGAACATCAACGAGAAAGCAAACAACGAGTAAAGCACGCGATAAGTCTGGCAAGAGCAGTCCGCGAGAAGAGAAACGAAACCGGAGCGACAAGAGACAACCACATCAGACAGAAGTAGGACTGAAGAGGGAAGCGCCCGACAAGCAAAGCGGTGGTAGAGAAACGGGCAGAGGGCCAGCGGGTAGAGAACAAGCTGCGGAAGAGCATGCACAACGGGAAGAGGAGAAGGAGCCGGCGAACAACGAAGAAGACCGGACAACCATAAAGCAAACCGCGGCAGAAAGAAAAGAAACCGCACGACTAACGACGGCAAGATCACAACAACGGCTAGGAGAGCACAAGGGTGGCTAGCAGAGCAACCCGTAAGTGCCGGCAGGAGAGCAGAGAGTATATAAAAAGGGCAGGGCAGGGAGGGCGAAGAGGTGGAGGCCACGGGATTTGGAGGAGGAAGAGGCAGTTAGGAGATTTCTAGCCGCAAGGAGTGATTAAGAAATTTCTAGCTGCAAGGAGCGGTCAGAAGAGGTGGAGGCCACAGGATTTGGAGGAGGAAGAAGCGGTTAGGAGATTTCTAGCCGGAAGGAGCAGTTAGAAAGACAGCAGACCACGCCCTATGCGAGCAGAGAAGGCCGGGCGGTTAGAAAAATGCTAGCCGCAAGGAGAGACCGATTGACTCTGATACCATGTAAAAGAATTGAGTAAACCTTGTATATTCTTCTTGAATATAAAATTACAAGTGTGAGTATAAATATATAGGGAGAGAGATAGAGAAAACCCTATTACAAGATGTGGGACTAAACATCCTAGTTAAGAGGCTAAATGGGCCTTTACATAAATCATTCAACAAAGTTGATCTTGCTTCGTCAGGTCACTATCCCTTGAGGTATTGCCCTATACTATGCTTCTGCACTAGATCTTCCTAGAACATCTTGCTTTTGCATTGTCAGGTCACTAGATTCCCTCCAACTAAAGAACAATATTTGGTGGTGGACTTTTTATCATCTTGACTTCCAGCCCAATCAACATCCGTATAAACTTCATCATCCAACTATTTATTTCGAGAAAATATAAGTCCACGCCCAGGGGAGTTTTTAAATACCGTAGTAATTGCATATATCTGCTAAGAATCCCAACAACATGCATGATATCTGGGCGAGTATGTGAGAGATAGATCAGTTGTCCCACCAGTCTTTGGTAGCTGGAGTTCACTTTTTCACCACCATTGTCTTCATCAATCTTATAGTTAACTTCCATGAGAAAATTAACAGGAGCGCAACCAAGCATCTCTGATAAAGTTGATTTCGCTTTATCAGGTCACTATTCCTTGTGGCATTGACCCATACTCTCGCTTGATCTTGCTAGAACATTTTGCTTCTTGCTTCATCAGGTCGCTAGATTCCCTCCAACAAATAAACAATATCCGATGGCGGACTTTCTATCATCTTGACTTCCAACCCAATGAACATCCGTATAAACTTCAACATTCAACTATTTATTTCGAGAAAATAGAAGTCCACATCCAGGGGAGTTCTTCAAATACTGTAGTACTTACATGTATCTGCTAAGGATTCTAACAACATGTGTGATATCTGTGCGAGTTCGTGAGAGGTAGATCAACCGTCTCACTAGTCTTCGGTAGCTAGAGGATTCACCTTTTCACCATTCTTGTCTTCATCAATCTAACAGTTAACTTCCATGTAAGAATTAGGAGGAGCACAACCAAACACCCTTGTTTCTTCTAGAAGATCTATGACATATTTTTTTCTGAGAAATGAAGATTCCCTAGTAAGTGCGTGCAACTCATATTCTTATAAAATACTTCGACTTTCCTAGATCTTTAACTTCAAACTCTTTACATAGGCGCACTTTAAGCCACATGATTTCTGCAATATCATTTATCGTGATGATTACGTAGTCGACAAAAACAATGAAAATTGTCACTTTCTCTGTTTTCCTTCTCCCGATCAGGGTATGATATGGGTGACCTTGTTTGTATCCCAATGCGGTCATAGCAATCTGAAAATTTCTAAATCAAACTCTGGGAGATTACTTGAGATCATAGAGAGATTTTTGAAGTTGACACGCCTTTCCCTCAGATCCTGCCTTCATGAAACCAGGTGAAACTTTGATAGACTTATTCTTTACGATCACCATGTAAAAAAATATTCTTGACATCAAGTTGTTTCAACTCCCATCCCAAGCATGCAACACATGATAAAGTGACACGGATAGAGTCCATCTTGGCAACAAGATCAAATGTTTCATGATAGTCCAGACATGGGGTTTGAGTATACCCTTGAGCAACTAACCATATTTTATATCTCTCAATGACCCCTCTTGATTCTGTTTAACTGAGAACACCCATCGGGAACCAACATGCTTTTTCCTGGTAAGGAGATGGGTAAGAGTCCAAGTTTGGTTCTTCTCCAATGCTAGCCATCTCTTCTTCCATTGCCTTGCACCACATATGTATATCTCTATGGCTTCCTGCCAAGTACTAGGAATGCGAATAGAATCCAAGGCGGAGATGAAGACCTTATGTGTCTGTGTCAGGTTTTAATAAGTGATTTATTTGGCGAGCGAGTATTTTTCAGAGGTCGGTTTTCGCTTTAGATGTATAAGAGGATGATAAAGTTCATCATCAAAATTTGAATCAAAAGAGCATACCCGCGGAGGCAAAATAATCGGGGGTAGTAACACTGTAGAACCAGGGTTGGGTCTGTGATAGACCAGAGGAAGAGGAGGAATGAGACTCTTGGGTGGAGGATTCGCGGGAGGAGTACGTATGTCAGAGGAAGTCTTAGGAGGTGATTGTGTCATAAGAGGTGATTGCGAGTCCATAATGGGTGGATTCATGGAAGGAGAGATGTCAAAAGCAGGTATAGGAGGTGATTGCGAGGCCACATAGGGTGAGGAAGATGGGATCGTCAACAATGTCTTCCCTTGAAGAGAACGGAAGTACCACGCCTCCACACAAAACATCACGTCCATAGTGCAATAGAACCGTCGAGAGGGAGGATGGTAACAGTGATGTCATTTCGTAGTAACGGAGTAACCAGCAAATACACCCTTCAAGGAACACACATCCAATTTATTACAATGTTGCTAATTAACATGCACGAAGCAAAAACACCCAAACACACACGAAGGTAGATGAAAGGTGCAGACAATGCATTTAGTAGATAGAAGGGATCAGGGAGAGGCATATTGTAAGGTGTTGGAGAGAAGACGATTGATGAGGTAAATAATGGTGAGAACCGCATCACACTAATAGAGCTTATGAAGATTCATAGTGAGAAGAAGACATCTAGTAACCTGAAGGAGATGCTTGTTCTTACGTTCAACCACACCATTCTAAGTAGAGGTGTTGACATATGTTGTTTAATGAATAATCCCATGGTATCTAAGATAAGTGTCAAAAACATGACGATCGTCGTACTAACCCCTATTGTCACTAAGGAGCACGTGGATGGTACTGAAAATAACTTGAGGAGATAGCTGGCGGAGGGATGTCCAAGACATTGATGCTATCGACGCACATCCACAAGTGAAGGACGAGGACTGGGGAGAGCTAGAGAGACACTAGAGATAGCTTGAGCTGGAGGATGGTCCAAGATATATAACTCCCTATAGTTCCTACCTCTGTCAATACACTGCTTCGTCGCTAGATCCTGAAAAACAAAACCATCAGAAGAGAAAGTGACAGAACAATTTAAGAATGTAGCCAGACAACTAATAGATAACAAATTGCGAGGAAAAACAGGAACATGCAACACGTCCTGAGGGACATGGCAGTGGAACAGAGAATGGTCCCCTTAACATTGGTGAGTGAGCCATTGACAGATACAACATTATCACGCCTTGAGAGGGGTAATCCATTCAAAGAAAGTTGTAGAGGCAGACTGGGCGTTGGGAACTCCAGTGGTGGTGAAGGCAACAGAAGGAGAAGAAACCCGAGTGTGCATGTGACGACGCAAAACATCCAGTTCCTCCAAGGAAAGACTGTCAGGGGGAAGTTGACCAAGATCAACTTGAGTAGTGTGAGCATCAGAAGAGCTATTAGGTTGGGGAGAGGGACCGCAACCACGACCACGATCATGACCATGAGAGCCATTAGGCGATGGAGCAAGATGAGAATGGAGACAAAAACAAGAGTCTCGGGCATTTCCCGATTTGCCACAATAATCACATAGCTTGAGAGACGATATAGGTGCGTGAAGGAGACCAGCAAAGGCGGAGTGATCAGACCCACAATCAGACTTGAGAGTACGACGACGATCTTTGTCCCCTAAGACCATACTGAAGGATTCCCGAAGAGAGGGCAAAGGTTGTCGGTTCAAAACATGAGTTCACACCATATCAAACTCCATATTGTGGCTTTGAGAAAGACATGGAGTCGATAATAGTCTTCCTTGGTTTTTAAGGTCCGAGCATCAACAGTGCAAGCGAGAGTGAAGTCCTCTAAGTAGTCCAACTCTTGGTAGAGGCGTTCGAACTCAGATAAATAAGCGGTTATAGAAGAGGTGCCTTGTTTGAGTTCAAGGAGACACTGAGTGAGCTTGTATACCTGGGTAGAACTACCAAGCTGTGAATAAGTCTCACAAGTCCGAGTCCAGATGTCAAAGGTCGAGTCCATCAATATGTAATGCCCCAGTCTACTAGGGCTGTGCATGGGTCGGTTCGGTTCGGTTCTGCCCAGAACCGAGAACCGAACCATATGGGTTCGGTTCTAAATATTTGGAACCAGAACCGAACCGAGTATTTCTCACCAAGAACCAGAACCGTATTCTCGGTTCCGGTTCGGTTCCAGTTCGGTTCCGGTTCTAGTTTTGGTTCCTAAATATTAACAAATAGTCAGATCTTTAGGGTTTAATATAAAAATAAACAGATGACAATTGTTAAAATTCAAATAACATCATAGTCATTAGTCAATATTAATTGAAGTGATGCAGTCATAATCAGTGAAATTGTAGAAGTTCAAAGATAAAATAAAATAAAGAAAATCTTCTAAGTCCAATCGTTCTTCACATTTGCTCATTTCATCCAACATCCAATGATTCACCTGATATGAAAAAAACACAATTAACATTAAAATCATTTTTTACTTTTTGTTTTGTTTATAAATGATAATAAGTTTAAGTGTTTAACCTTATACGTTAATCCAATATTAGATGAAAATTAGAACCTGAGAAACTTTAACCATCATTATCTAGAAGCTCTTGTTCGGCACAAATAACTGTTGCAATTTTTAAAAAATAATCAAACATTAAATATGCATAACATAAAATAATTAAATAAAAATATGAACTAATAATACCATTTTCAAGTTCTTCAATTTGATGCAAGTCTTCTTCGATTTGCATAGGATGAGGACTTGCCCTTAACCAATCTTGTGTGCACACTAAGCCCTCCACAATTTTTGGCGATAAAGAACTACGAAATCGATCAAGGACTCGACCACCTGTACTAAATGCCGATTCAGAAGCAACTGTGGATACTGGAATAGCCAATATATCTCTAGCAAGTAAAGAAAGAATCTTATATTTAGTTGAATTCACTTTCCACCAACTTAGAATATCAAATTTTTTAGAGAGATCGTCTCCTTCACATACAAGCTCTTCCTTTAAGTAGATGTCCAATTCATTCATATTTGAATTATTCAGCCGTGCCTTTTTTTTCTGTAAGAAAGATAGTCGAATCATCTCATCCAAAGGCTTCTCCATTGTTGGGTTAGGCAATGTACCCGTTGAAATAAAATTTTCACTAGAAGATGCACTTGTTGAATATTTTGCAAAAATATTCTTGTAATAGTCATACAAAGTTCTCATGACCTCCAAAATTTTTGCCAATAACTGTTCAACTGATTCACTGCGGAAAAAAATCTCATAACAATGTCTAAGATACTCCAACTTGTATCTAGGATCCATCACAACAGCAATCACAAGCAATATATTCATTCTGTGGATGTTACCCCAATATTTGTCAAATTTTTCCTTCATTCGTACTGCCATTGCTTTGTGATGAATATTTGTAGATGCAGACCATGTAATTAAAGCATGCTCAATAAAAAATGCTTGCTCAAAAAATGAATTTGAGGTAACATAAGCTGAACCAGAAAATAATTTTGTGACAGTATAAAACTTTTCCAAAAAAATTACTAGCAACTGTGCGTTTTCCCAATCTTCTTTTGTTGGTGACCCATTATCCAAATCTGTCGCATACTCTAATATCTCATCCTCATATCTATCAAAAACTTTTCGAAACTTAAGTGCTACTTGTAGCATTAAGTATGTAGAGTTCCATCGTATCGAAACATCCAGACAAACAGAACCTTTATATTCTATTTTTTCTTTCTCAGCACAAACTTTGAATTGATGAGATCGCATTGGTGAACTTCTAATGTACTTCACGGCATCCCGAATTCTGATCACAGTGTCATTCTTCTCATGTAGACCATCTTTTACGATCAAATTTAAGACATGACATGCACATCTTAAATGAAAAAATTCGCCATTCATTGGTAATAGTCCTTTTCACTTAATTTTTTTTTCAAGTGATCAATAGCAACTACATTAGAACTGGCATTATCAACTGTAAGAGTACAAACTCTATCAATTTCCCAATCTAAAATGCAAGCCTCTATAATCTTTGCAAGTGACTTTCCTTTATGGCTTGTGATTACGCAAAAGTTAAGAATTCGTTTCTGAAGCTTCCAATCATTGTCAATGTAATGAGCAGTTAGACATAAATATGAAAGATTTTGTAATGATGTCCAACAATCGGTGGTTAAACTAATAGCTGCTCTCAAATTGACAAGTTCTTTTTTTAGCTTTGTCTTCTCCTTATTATAAAGTAACATGCAATCTCGTGTGAGAGTGGTGCGCGAAAACAGTTTAAACCGAGGCTGCAAAAATTTTATAAAATGCAAGAAACCATGTGATTCAATCAACCTAAATGGCAACTCATCTATGATAATCCATTTGGCAAGATTTTCCCGGCATTTCTCTTGATCAAAGATCCACCCAGTGAGAGAATTATTTTCAATCCCACTATTCTTCTCAAAAGCTAGCAAAGTCTTTTGTTTTTTTTCATTTTGAGAATACTTGTTACATGTTTTTAAGTGTTTCCACATGTTACTAGTCCCATTGTAGCTAGAGCAACCATAGTCCTTCTTACAATAATTGCACTTTGCTTTATCAGATTTTTCTTCACCTATCTTTGCAATCTTTGTGAAATGACTCCATACATTAGACTTAGGCTTACGATCAGTTGATATTATAGTAGGCTCGGCCCCTTCTGTAGTAATAATATCAGTTGATTCAGTTGATACTATGATAGGCTCGACATTAACAAGATTTTCCTGATCTATAGGCCTGATTTCACTTGTTTCCCCAAAACTCGACATGATAAATTGAAACACTACAAAATTAAAATTGAAATCAGTTAACAACTTAACATTATTACGGGCATAGAGATTTTTCAACACATTCAAAATTATTGTGGGAAATACTCATTACTCAACACAGCATCATTATGAAAATTAACTTGATAGAAACACATTCAAAATAGAACACGCGGATTGGAGGGGTGATTCTCAAAATTAAGATAGGGTGATTCTCAAATGTTTGTGAGGTGTATTCCAGCAACATTTCAATAATTCTGCACTGATTCTACATAAAAATAATTTATGAAGGAATTAACAATAATATTAAATTATTGTGGACTCAGACAAGTTCAACAATGTGATTTGTCCAATTATTGCATAAAAATACTCTAATTAAATTTGGAGCAACTTAAAGGAAAATATTGAGATCTACCCACATTAACATTAGGCAGAAGTAGATGGTTTGAGGCAGATTTCGGCTGCAATAATGGAGAGCTCAGCGGGTATAGGAAGGATTCTGGTCTTTGTGTTAGCTTGGAGAGAGGAGTATCAGATAAGGGGGGTGAGGGAATGAAGGTGGGTGTTGGGTTGTAGTCATCGGTTGTAGGGGTAATGGTGTATTTAGTAGGAAAAGTGAAAGCCTTTCTTTGTGCTGGGGGAGTGAGGGTTGATCGAACATACGGGGAGAAGCTTGGTGATGTAGTTAGTTTATGGCAGGGGGAGCAGAATCGGTGGAAATTATTAAAATGCGATTGCTAATATTGGTCTTGAAAATTAACTACTTACTGACCTTGCAGTTCTAGAAGACTAGAATGATAGAATCAGAGGATCCGACTGCTTATTGGAGGGGTCGGACCGGACTGTAATCAGAGGATCCTGCAGCTTCCCGTTGGAGATCGGCAAAGATCGGCTGGGACAGGAGAGGACTCCGGGGTCTGATAGAAACAGGTGGTTGGCGCCTGGCGGAGCCACGTCCCACAGGTGCAGAATCGGTGGATGCACCGATGTGGACAACAGGAGGAAGATCCGAGGCGGAGAAACCGTCCAACAGTCCGATCGAGTGATCGACGACGCTGAAGGGTCGGCCGACGGGAGCAACCTGCCGCAGGGGTCGGGCGAACGCCGCGACGGGAAGGCGGAGAGTGGAGACGCGGAACTGCGGAAGACCTAAAATTTGCCGGATGAGTGGAGACTGGAAGGGGCCGAACCTAAACCCTAAACCGCGGAAGTGATCGACGATGAGTGATAACCGGATGAGATTCAGACACGTCACACGCGGATGAGATTCACTAATTCAGAACACTTATTAAATTTGTTCTTAAATTTTAATATTTTATTATGGGATGAGTGTGGGTCGGGTCGGATCCGGGTAGAACCGACACCAGAACCGAGAACCGAGTTGTAACCCCGGTTCTTGGAAATTTAAGAACCGGAACCGAACCGGTAACCGATAGAACCGACCCAAATGGCACCGGTTCGGTTCGGTTCGGTTCTTCGGTTTTAGGGTATTTATGCACAGCCCTACAGTCTACTGTGGGTGCGCTACAGGTCTGCAGACTAGTGACCCAACCCATCTCCATGCATCTGATTGGCCGGATCCGCTAATTTCAATGGCGGGTTGTTGAGGCTGGGGCTTGAACACCATACCTCCTGGATAAGGGAGCTTTAAACTGGTCCTCATCACCAATTGACGTTACACAACATGTAGCTACGATAGACCAATGGAGACATCGAGCAAAACAACCACGAGAAAACAAGGGAATTTTAAGCGTCCCACTTTCACCAACCCGAATCAGTACTGGGTGATCGGTCATCCCATCGATGTACCCATAAAGTTGATGGATGTGGATAACATGTGCTGGGCGAAACACTCGAGGTAACTTGTTCCATCCAAAGGAACAATTGTAATTTGGAGGGTACCAGAAGAGCCATGAGGTCATGAGAATTCACCACCCGAAGGAGGGATAAGCTAGGAGGGAGATTGAACGCTTGAGTCTGAGGAGTTACCCATGCTGAAGAAAGAGGTTGTGGAGAAGAAAAGACCACAAGGACCAGACAAAGAAGGATTTGCTGCGGCTAAGACGAGGCTGCACTATAGAGAAGACAGCGAGGAGCACACACAACTCGCATAGGTTGCCGGGCCACATAGCTCACGTAAATAGCACATGGAAGATAGCAGTGAAGCCACAAAGCTCGCGTAAAACATAGCCGCAAAGCGCGCAAAAGGGAGGCGAGCTCATGTAACTCGCAAAGCTCACACAAGTGCACAACTCGCAAAAGGGAGATGAGTTTGCGTAAATCGCAGAGGTCACACAGGCACACAACTCACAGAGGGGAGATGAGACTGTGAGCTTGCGAAGGAGGAAGGCGGTCTGAGAGCACATAGGAGAAGGGCACACACAGACCGAGCGAGCGACAGAAGAGGTTGCACACACGCAGGAGAAAAGGGGACTAAGCGCACAGATCGGCCATGCCAAGAAAAAAATAATACGGTGTGATATATTGATCCGCAAAAGGAGCTTTATATAGCACATACAATGACTCTTAAACTCAACTAAAATTTGAGACTAAACCCAAGCACTCCTGAAGGACTGTAATAATGCGATAATATTAATAAATTCAACCCTTCCCCCCAAGCTGAAGGGGAAATCTCCAAGTTGAAAATATCATAAAAAAGATAAATGTGATATGTTAAGTGTGAAAAATCAATAGACGAGCCTTTGGGGAGGATCCGATCGAGGAGACTCCAAATCATAGAGGTCCCACCGATCATGAACTCGCTGGAAAAAATCAACAGACGAGCCACCAGGGATATTTACCAGCGACCATCGGTCCACCGATCATGAACTCGCCATATAAAATCAACAAATGAGTGACCAAGGATACTTCCACGCGATACAATCAAGAAAATAGAGAGACACAATCAACACAATAAATAATCTTGGACGCCACGTGGGACAAAGGAGAGAATCGAGAAATATCATCTGAGTCATCTCCGTCTCAAACAACTTACCATAAAACCTACCCAATAATAAAGACAAATGTGGAGACAATCAACATAAGAAATAAGTCTGGAGGTCGAGTGGGACTAAGGCGAGAGTCGAGAAATATCATCTGAGCCATCTTTGTCTCAAACACTCCCCCTCACGTGAAACACACATACATGAAAACATGAAGACAATATCCAAAACAAACATTAACAACGACAATACAAAGACCGTTAAAGACACAAAAGCCTACCAAATAATCAAAAAAATCATCATCAACGCGAGATGAACACCTCGGAAGGGGTAGCGACAGCTGGTAGTGTCAGAGACAGGAGGGCAACAACCGGAAGCGACTGGAATCGTCCGACAGATGAAAGGGCAAGCGAGCAGTGGCTGGAATTGGAAGCTCCATACAGGGAGAGGACTGGAGGCTCTAAAACAGCAGCAGAGAACATCCCATAAAAGCGTGGAAGCTCTGGATCAACAACAAGTGTCATCAACATAAGAAGCTCAAAGCAGGAATGTAACGCCGCTGAATTTTTAATAATTTAGGGTTTAGGGATTAGGATATGTTAATCTTAAAAATATTGCCAAACTCTCTAGGGGCAACCTTGTTAGAGTATTGTCTTCTTGCCCCTACAAGAAGGAAAACCTTTGCAGGGCTTGCCAATTAGGCAAGCAAACCAAAAATAGCTTTAATGAGAGTGATTCACCCAGGATTCTGTACTTGCTACATATGGATTTATTTGGACCCATTGCTATACAGAGCTTGTGAGAGAAATCTTATACCTTAGTTATTGTAGATGACTTCTCCAGGTTCACTTGAGTGTTCTTCTTAAGAAACAAGTCAGATAACTTTAAAGTTCTTACAGAATTTCTTAAGAGCATAAAGATTGAGTACTCTACTCCAGTTGCATTGATTAGAAGTGATCATGGTACTGAGTTTGAATCTCTTCATATGCAAGAATTCTGTGAGATGGAAGATATCATGCATTGTTTCTCTGCTCCTAGAACTCCTCAACAAAATGGGGTAGCAGAAAGAAAAAACAGAACCCTCATTGAAGCTGCAGGTACATTGCTTGCAGATGCTTACTTGCCCCTATCATTTTGGGCAGATGCTGCAAGCACAGTAAATTATGTCCCGAATAGAACTTTAATACATAAACTTAAGGGCAAGACTCCCTATGAACTACTCAAAGGGAAGCAACCTAAAATAAATTACTTTAGAATTTTTGACTGTAGATGTTATATTCATAATAATAACAAGAAACATCTAAGAAAGTCTGAAGCCAAAGTTGTAGTGAGAATTTTTCTTGGATATTCCCAAGTCAACAAGGCCTATAGGGTTTTCAATAAATCAACCTTAAAAATGGAAGAATATGTACATATAACCTTTGATGAAGGTAACATGTATTACAAGGAGAAAGATTCTTCTACCAAAGATTTATTGCAGGTACCCCAACTATGTAGGAAATTGGATGATTTAAACCTCACCAATGAGGCTACATCACATCCCTCTCCACATATTGAAGAAGATAGTGAAGAAGATTTAAATGAAATGATTGCTGAACCTCCAACAACAAACATAATTTCACAAGAATAATTAATTCCTAATGCTGTTGCTGAACCAACTCCTCCAACTGATCTTGTCACACTTAGAGATCACCATATATCTCAAGTGATTGGTGGCATATCAGTTGGTGTGCAAATAAGACATCAACTCAACCAAGATTTGATGCATGCTTGCTTCATATCTCAACTTGAGCCCCAATCCATAAAAGATGCAGAACAAGATCCACACTGGATTATTGCAATGCAAGAGAAGCTCAATTAGTTTGAGAGATGCAGAGTTTGTGATTTAGTTCCAAGACCAAAGACTACCCAGTCATTGGAACTAAATGAGTTTTTAGAAATAAATTGGATGCACAAAAAACTATCATCAGAAATAAAGCAAGGCTGGTAGCACAAGGATATAGACAGGAAGAAGGAATTGACTTTAATCAGACTTTTGCACCTATTGCAAGACTAGAAGCTATCCAGATATTTCTTGCTTATGCACCCTACAAAAAGTTCAAAGTCTACCAAACAGATGTCAAGAGTGCCTTCTTAAATGGTGAACTCAAAGAGAAAGTATATGTGAAACAACCACCAAGTTTTATCTCTCTAACTCATCCCTCTTTTGTTTTCAAATTGCATAAAGCTCTCTATGATTTAAAGTACGCTACAGAAGCTTGGTATGAGATCCTAGCTAGCTTTCTTTTAGAGCATAAGTTCACTAGGGGCATTGTAGATAGAACCTTGTTCATTAGACATCATAAAGATAAAATATTATTAGTACAAATATATGTAAATGACATCATTTTTGGCTATACTGATTCCAAACTATGCAAAATGTTTTCTGACCTGATGCATTCCAAGTTTGAAATGAGTAGCATGAGTGAGCTTTCTTACTTTCTTGGTCTCCAAGTGAAGCAATCCTCTGATGACATTTTCATATCCCAATCAAAATATGCTAAGAAGCTAGTTAAAAGATTTGAGATGTCTGATGCCTCAGCAATGAAAACACTTATGACTTCCAATGCTGTGATTGATTCTGATGAACAGGACAAGCCAGTTGATCAGAAAACATATAGGGCTATTGTTGGGTCCTTGTTGTATCTCACAGCTAGTAAGCCAGATATTATGTTTGCTACATGTCTTTGTGCTAGTTCCAGATGAACCATAAAGAATCTCACTTTATTTTCTTTAAACGAATTTTGAGATATATAAATGGTTGTCCTAATCTAAGACTTTGGTATCTAACAGAGTCAGAATTTGACTAAACTGGATTTTCAGATTCTGACTATGCTGGATACAGAGTGGATAAAAAAGCACTTCAGGAACATGTCAGTTCCTTGGAGATAGGCTTGTGTCCTGGTTTTGTAAGAAGCAGACATCTGTGTCAATTTCAACTACAGAAGCTGAATACATTGCAGCTAACAGGAACATGTCAGTTCCTTGGAGATAGGCTTGCGTCCTGGTTTTGTAAGAAGCAGACATCTGTGTCAATTTCAACTACAGAAGCTGAATACATTGCAGCTAACAGTTGTTGTTCACAAATATTGTGGATTCAAAACCAACTCCTGGATTATGATCTCAACTTAAATAATTCAACTATACTTTGTGACAATACCAGTGCAATTTTTATTGCACAGAATCCAGTACTGCATAATAGAACAAAGCATATAGAGATTAAACATCATTTCATTAGAGATTGTGTGAACAAAAAGAAAATTAATCTTTTCTTTATCTCTACTGATTTGCAAAGAGCAGACATCTTCACTAAACCTTTACATGAGAAAAAACATCTGTTCTTTCTGAATCAGCTAGGTATGATTAATGGAGAAGTTTAATTTGATTTCTGTCCTAGGTCGAAGAATTGATCACATTTCGCCGAACGGAGATCGACGATCTGAGAACCGTTCTTGAGATATTTCGTCGACCTGAGATCGACGAACTCTCTGCGTGAAGTTATTTTCGTCGAGGGGAGATCGACGATCTTGCTTCAGAAAAGTTTTCGTCGACCTGAGAATGACGAAAAGTTTTCTCATCTTCCAACTGAGATCGACGATATCATTTCTTCATGAAATTTTTTCGTCGACCTGATAACGGAGATTTTTTATTTTTCCCAGGACAGAGCCCGCCGCTACATATTCTGAAAACCTTATAACTAGGTTTTCTTCGTGCTCTATCTCGCGCTTTCTGTTCTCTTGCACTTGATCTCTTTCTTATTTTTGCAGGAAAACCAATGGCGATTCCGGCGCTCTCCCTCTCCAGCATGAAGTATGACACTGGTTTCGACATTGACTTTGATTCTTTCAACCATACAGATCAGATTTTCACAGACATTCTACAGCTGTTTGAAGAACATCAATTGAAAAAATTCATGACCACCAGAATCAAGTTGCCTGCAACTAAAACAAGCGAATGAGTTTATACTTCGACCTCTCCAGACGAAGAAACTATGACTGGTACCATCGAGAACAATCAGGTCACCCTAACCCCTGATATTTTAACTAAATTTTTTATTTTGGCAAATAGAGAAAAGGATATTGAAATAGATAGTTCTGAATATGAAAATATGCTGATTAAAATGAGTCACTCTGAAGGAAACCCTAATAAGCTTCTGAAAAGGAACCTATTTGTTCAGTATAAATTTCTGGCAGATATTGTTGGTAAGGTGTTGGTGGACAAACACACGGTACATGATTATATAACCAGACACCAGTTCTTGGTGATGTGTGCTCTGGTAAATAAGAAACCAATAAATTGTGGAAAGTTATTGTTTGAGTTGATTAAGAAGAAAAATTCTAAGAAAGAGGATTGTTTTGGGAGGATATTGGGAATTTTCCTCCAGGCAAAGACACCTGCATTATTGGTCTCCCAGACCATATTCATAAATGCCTCCAAGAGGATAACCTCTGCCTTGTTTGCCAGATGGGAGAGGTCTATCCCAAAACCATCCAGGGCTTCCTCCTCCAGAACTTCTGAGGACACCAATGCAGTAATAGCCTCTCTACCACCTCCAGAAGAATTTCCTCCATCCACCAGAATTCCTTCACCTCCTCCACAACAACAACAACAACAACAACCATCTTCACCTCTTCCACCACCATCACCTCCACATTCTCCAATCATAATCCATGAGGACATTCCATCTCCACACCATTCACCAGTTCCATCTCCTATTCAGGAAACCACCTCAACACCCACTACAACAATTCCTACCTCCACTACTGAAATTCCATCCAACCCTACTTCCACATTCCCTGAATACATCCATACAGATTTCTCTCATGCTTTCTCTGTATGTTCCAACTGTGGTCATCACACCCCTTATACTACCTCTGCTCCTGAACCTCTATACTTAAATTTCTCTGACATTGCCCAAGATCTTCTAGCTTTTATTTCTCCCACTCTGGAGCAATTAATAACAAAAGCTATTGCTGCTCTTTCTTCCTCCATCTCTTCTCTCTCTACTAGAGTTGCTGCTCTCACCTCTGTTCATTCTTCTGGAGGCCTGGCTTCAGGACCCTCTGAAACCAGCCAGGGGGAGATGTTCCATGACGAAGTTCTAGTTCCTCTTCCAGCTCCAGCAACAACAATAACAGTAGATTCAGATATGATTGATGATTCAGCAGAGGCAGACATTCCAACAAAAATAATAGATATAGTTGATTCAGATACTGACATGACTTATGATATAGTGGTGGCTGAAATAACCACTGTTGGTGATTTTATTATAAATCGTACAGTTGATTTGGATTCTTTACTAAATTCTTTTAATTTAGTTTACAGATATGTTTTATAAAGTTTTGATGTTCAGTCCTCTAAGGCTATTGTTTGTTATACTGCTCCAATAAGTCCTGCAATTGTGGATCAACTAAAGACAAGTTTTGTAGTTCCTGTGATTACAGACAGTTTAGTTGTTGAAGATATTAGTGAGCCAACTCCTGAGCATAAGGCCTTCTCTCCACCAACTTTTGGCTGGTGTGAATCTCCAATGCCCAATCTGGATGATATTATGTTAGCAAACATGGAAGAAGAAGAAGAAAGTGTTCAGACTGCTACAGAGAGTTTTGCAGAGCCAGCAAGTCAAGCACAGCCACAGGTTCCAGGAATCTCAACTGAATTACTGAAGCAGTTGAATGAACTTTATGATAATCAAGAAAATTCTTCTTCTGATGATGATAATGAGTCGGATGACTCTGAATATACAAGTTCAAAGAAAAGAAAGGCAAAGAAGAAGGCTGCTCCTGCCAAGGCTGTTCCTAAGCCTAATCCATCTGCTGATATTCTTTATTATATCCTGCATAATATAACTCTCACTCTAGACACCTCAAACTGGATGAGATATTCCAAAAATGAACTAAAAGCCAAGAAGAAACGCAGAAGATACTCTCCACCTCCTAAATTCAGGAGAGGTCCTCCTCCTCCTCCTGCAGCAAGATCATCTGGAAGTGTTGCTCAAGTTTAGAAATCTACATCTTCTCATCAGTCCAAACCTTCCTACAGCAGACAGCAACATAGTTCTAACAGCAGCAGCAGCAGCATCAGGCAGCAACAATATCAAAAGCACAACAGACAGCAAAAGACTTCTGAAGATGCTCAACCAGATAAATCAAGTCCAGAAAGGCCTCTATCTCCAGTTTGTGATCCAGAAATGAACCCCAACTCCAGAATGACCAGATTTCAAGAATTAATAACTCTTTCTCAAATCAGAAAAGCAAAGGAAGAAGGACAAGACATCTCACAGTATATGTCCTCCTACAGAAAGAAAGAGCTAGACAAATATCAGGTACACAATCTTTTTAATGTTGATGCTTATATGTCATTACATCCTGAAGCAGTTGTACCAAGAGCTGCTTCTGTGACAATTTTTGGAGCAAGTGATATGAAAATGACAAAACAACAAGTTGCAGATCCCAAAAGGGAAATCATCTTCACCAGACCAGCTTCAGATGAACAGAAGAAAGACTCAAAGAAAGCCTGAATTTTTTTTTTCTATATTTTGATTTGAACTATTATTTGTTATTTGTACTTCACAAGCCACTGGTGTTAATATCTGTTGAACAATTATAATTCTGTCAGATATCTTTTTTATGCTTTGTGATTTTACTTTTTCTGTGGTTCATAGTGACCTCACCCAAATAGGGGGAGATTGTTGGATCCCTAGTTTGGATTTGGGCTAGGTTCATTATTATGTTATTGAACCTCCAAGTATAGCCTAGGGTCAAATTGTTAATTCTAGGTCTAGGTCAGTTTGACTAGGTTAGACAAACATTGATCCAACCCTCAGAAGAAATCAGAGATTCAGACTTAGAATAATAGCAGTCTTTAAGAGTTCAGAGAATCAGTTCAAAGTTCTTCGAACTCAGCTCGACGATCGTCGATCGCAAATCGACAAACTCAGAGTCTTTATTCTGGGCTGAGCTCAACGAACTTGGAGCTCAAGTCGACGATCTTCTCTCTTTTCTCAAGTTCTCTGGTCGACGAAATTCTATCTCAGGTCGACGAACTTGGAGCTCAACTTTGATAGTCTATTTTCCAGATCAACTTTCTCTGAGCTCAGCTCGGCGAAGACGATTTCTCAGCTCGACAAATTTGAAGTTCATGTCGACGAAATCTGTCCCGAGTTCGACGATTTCTCTCATTATCAGTTTGGCGTTTTCTCTCATTCTGATTTCAGTTTGGATTATTCTAAGACTGTAATTCTCTGATAATTAATGCTCATATTCTGAAGAATATAGCCGTTGCTTGGCAGCATTAATTATGGATTTCACAGAGTAAATTACTTGACTTATTTACTGAGACAGTTGAGGAAACACATTTAAGACAAATTCCAGCCGTTTAACTCCCAGGATTTCAACATTAAATTCAGGAATTCAAATTTCAAATGACAGAAATCCTTTAGGATATAAAAAGGAAATTCTTCTCTTCAGAACAAAAAGGAAGGATTGACAAGAGATTTTTTTTACTCAACAACTGATAGAAGTTTTACAGAGAAACAGATTCCTATCTACAGGAAATTGAAGAATAACATCAACACACAGATCTTTAGTCTTCTTCAGTTTCTGCTTCAGACTTCAAAAGGACAACTCATCAACACCAGTCCAAGGAGTTTCTGAAGATCTCCATCAAGGCTTACACACTGTGTAAAGCTCTCATCTTCTTGAACTATTTTTGATCTCAGGGGGAGCTTTGACAACATCATCCACTAAAGTTTTCTTAGTTGTTTGAGAAAGAGAAGACAACATCACTTTTCATTTCCAACTGTGTACAAGGTTATAACTCCTTTCAAGATTTAACCCCTTTGGTTGTTAAGTCTCCTGATCAAAAGACTTAGTTTGGTTTTTGGGCACCTGATCAAAAACTCAAAAGGGTTGTGAGATCTCTCTTGAAAAAATAGATCTTGTGGTGGCAGGACACCTGATCAAAAACCTGTTAGTGGATTCCTACCAGGGTGGTAGAAGAGTGGATGTACACAAGTTTAGGGGAACCACTATAAATTTCTTATGTCGTCTGCATTGTTCTATTGTTTATTTCTGTGTGTTGTGATTGTTTTTGTTTTCTTCTCTCTTTATACATATACTTATCACTTATTTTAATCCGCTGTAAAAATTAATTAAAGTTTTAAAATACTCTATTCACCCCCTCTAGAGTTAAGCAGATTTATCCCCCACTTTCACCTAAATAATTTTTGTGGCCCAATTTGCGCACGTCTTGTGTTTCATGATTTTGCCCCATAATAATCGGTAAATTCTCGTTGTAGTTATGTTCTCTGGCATTGTTCGTCGCACGCTTTGACGGTTCGTGAAGGAAGTCCTCTCCGAAATAGGGTTTTCGTAACTCAGACGTCGTCAAGTCTCCGTCTCCGCGTGACGTGGCGTAGGAACGCCGAGACGAGGAGAGGTGGGCCTTCCAGCCTGGAGCCGACCTCACGGGAAGGCTGAGCGGCGGCGTTAGGGACGCGGAATCCTTCCGGATCGTGCACTCTCGCACGAAGAGGGGGAGAGGCGGCTAGGGAAAACCAAGGAACTTCATATAATTTCCAAAAACTGAACACCCAATATTCTCTCCTCCCTCTTATACTCTGAGGGGGAAAACACAGCTAATAACATATTCGCTAATAGCACACAACACAAGAGATCAAAAACATATAATTAAACATACAATTGCATAATAGAAAACAACACTGCTAATAATTAGGCGGTCCGGGGCATCCAGAGTGGGTCGAACTTCTCTAGCCATGCGATCTCGGGCTCGCCGGGGGTCGCTTCAGTCACGGGAGCTCCGTCCTCGATGCATCCTTCATCATTCGCCTCCACTTGAGAGGCACTCGACCCCGAGTGCTCGGGGTAAAGCGACACGTCTGGGTAGAAAGGAGACAAATCGCTCACGTTGAAGGTCTTGGAGATGTTGATGCTCGGCGGGAGGTCAACCACATAAGCGTTGTCATTGATCTTGCAGGAGATGGGGAAGGGGCCGTACTTTTTCGGCATGAGCTTGTGATGGTGTCCCGCGGGAAGCCGCTCCTTGCGGAGGAAGACCATAACCAAGTCCCCTACCTCAAAAATCTTCTCGCGTCGGTGTTTGTCGGCCATAGCCTTATATTTGGCATTGGACTCAAGCAACTTGAGCAGGGTGTCGGCTTGGATGTCGCAGGTCTCTTCTGCTAGCTGCGTTGCCGAGGGAGGTGCCGCCGGTAGGCGGGCCAGGTCGAGCGCATGTCGGGGAGTTTTAGTGTAAACGACGTAGAAAGGCGTGCGACCGGTGGAGCTGTGCACTGCATTGTTATAAGCAAATTCAGCTTGTGCGAGGGCGTGATCCCACTGCTTCGGGAGGTCCTGGCAAATGCAACGAACGAGGTTCCCCAAAGTCTTGTTCACGACTTCGGTTTGGCTGTCCGTTTGAGGATGGGAGGAACTACTAAACTGGAGGGAGGTATCAAACAACTTCCACAACATCGTCCAAAAGTGGCCAAGAAACTTGGGGTCGCGGTCACACATGATAGTGGCTGGAACGCCATGCAAACGAACCACTTCCCGGAAGAAAAGCCGCGCAATGTGAGAAGCATCGGACGTCTTGCGGCAAGGAAAAAAGTGTGTCATCTTGGAGAAACGATCCACCACGACAAACACTGAATCGACTCCACGTTGCGTGCGCGGGAGGCCCAAGACAAAATCCATGGAGAGATCCTCCCAAACGCCAGAGGGGACCGGGAGGGGTGTGTAAAGCCCAGTGTTGTGTGCATGGCCCTTGTACTGTTGGCACACATAACACTTCCGAACGAAGTTCCCCACGTCCTTGGCCAACTTTGGCCAGAAATAGCGCTCCTAGAGACTGGCAAGCGTCTTGTCTCGGCCCAGGTGGCCACTCAACCCGCCACCATGCATATCGTGAATGAGCTTCTCCCGCAAGGAGGTGCGGGGAATGCACAACGGTTGTCTTTAAGCAAGAACCCATCAAGTAATAGGAAACCACCATGTGAGCAGCCCAACGAACAGGCACGCCAAACCTCTTGGAAATCAGTGTCATCGGCATATAAATCGGCGAGGGTATCAAAGCCGATGATCTCGTGATGCATGGTTGCTAACAAACAGCTCCCCCGGCTAAGTGCGTCGGCGACCACATTTGAAGTCCGCGGTTTGTGATGAATAATATATGGAAATCGTTGGAGATAAGTGGTCCAACGGAGGTGCATGCCGTCCATGCGCTTCTGACTGTTGATAAACTTGAGAGCTTGATGGTCCGTATACAAGATGAACTCCTTGTGTAGCAAGTAGTGCTCCCAATGCTTGAGGGCCCGGACGACGACATAGAATTCTTGATCATAAGCGGCTCATTTTCGCCTGTCATCACTTAGTTTCTCGCTGAAGAACGCAACCGGACGCTTGTCTTGGGAGAGGACCGCCCCAATACCAATGTCGCTGGCGTCACTTTGCACCTCAAAGAGTTTATCAAAGCTGGGCAGCGCCAAGACCGGGGCCGAGCTAAGCTTCTGCTTGAGCAAGTTGAAAGACCGACTGGCCTCTTCCCCCAATAGGAACCGTCCCTTCTTCAAGCAGTCGGTCATCGGTGCCGAGACGGTGCTGAAATCACGAATGAACCTCCAGTAGAACGTGGCTAACCCATGGAATGACCGTAACTCCGAGAGGGTTGTGGGGGCCGACCAATCTCGTATAGCTTGGATCTTCTCCTCATCGACCCGGATGCCGTCCGCGCCCACAATGAAGCCCAAAAAGTTCAGCCGCGGAGTGAGAAAGGTGCACTTTTTGGGGTGAATAAATAGTTTGTTCTCCGCCAACACCTCCAACACATCACGCAGATGTGACAGGTGATCCGCTCTGCTCTTGGTGAAGATCAGAATGTCGTCAAAATAGACGACAACAGACTTTCCCAGAAATGGTCGCAGCACCTGTGTCATAAGGCGCATAAAAGTGCTTGGAGCGTTAGATAATCCAAAAGGCATTACCTTCCACTCGAAGAGGCCGTCCGGCATTTTGAAAGCCGTCTTCCACTTGTCACCAGGCTTGATGCGGATTTGGTTGTACCCGCTGCGGAGATCAATTTTGGAAAAGAACTGGGAGCCGTCCAACATGTCATCGAGGCGAGGTATGGGGAATGAGTACTTGATGGTGATCCGGTTGATCGCGCGGCTGTCGATGCACATCCGCCAGGAACCGTCCTTCTTGGGAACCAAGAGCGCTGGGACCCCACAGGGGCTGAGGCTCTCGAATATGAATCCCTTCTTCAACAACTCTTCAACCCTCGCTCGTAAGACGCCGTGCTCCTTGGGTCTCATGCGGTAGTGAGGCAAGTTCGGGAGACTAGCACCCGGAATGAGGTCGATCTGGTGCTGGATATCCCGAAGGGGAGGGAGATGGTCGGGTAAATCCTCAGTCGTGATGGCACGAAACTCGTGCAACAAGGCTTGCACGTCCGGGGGTGCGGCTTCCGCCACCTGCTCGCTAGTGGCGTACAATCCGTAGGGGACGAGGGCCACCACCTCCTTGGCCTCCGCAACGTCCCGCTCGAACAGAGAAGTGTCTTCGTGCATCACCAACAGACTGTGCCCCTTATCTGGAGGGGGGCTGGTTGCGGGTTTGTTGCTGACCCGGGCCACAATGTGTATCTTCTTGCCAGCCCAAGTGAAAGAGTATACATTCTCGTGGCCCTTGTACGAAACATCTGTATCATACTGCCACGAACGCCCCAAGAGTAGGTGGCTCACGTCCATCTCCACGACGTCGCACCAAACGTCGGCTCGGTAGTGCTTACCCATGGCGACGGGAACGTGCGAGCGGTGGGTGACCCGCACTGAGGGCCCGCGCTGGATCCATCCAATGGAGTAGAGGTGCGGGTGAGGCTCAGTCGGTAGCTGCAAGTAGGAGACCAACCGGATGGCGACAAAAATCTCGCAGCTGCCGTTGTCAATGAGGACATCACAGATCTTTCCTTTGATGTTGCAGTAGCTCTGAAAAACATTGCTACGTTGGACGTGTTCATCAAGCCGCGGTGTAAGAAGTAGGCGATGAACCACGCAAGCAGCGAAATCGCCCTCCTCGTCATACCCTTCAATGACCTCATCGGCCTCCCCCAAGTCGTCTTCCCTCTCCTCGTCCGGTGCTACAACGTGGACGGGTTGGCGAAGCAGGGGGCAACGGGAGGCGTAATGACCAGGTTGCTGACATTTGAAACATGTTCCCTCCGGTGCGCGGTCAGGTGCCCTAACCTTTGGTGCGGAAGATGAGGCCGGCACCTCCTTGCCGGTAGAGTCCCGAGTACTAGAACCCGAAGCATCCGTCCAAAGACGGCGAGAGGTCGCTCGGTGTAGCGGCTCTGCTGTCTTCTCCATTTGCTCAGCCTTGAGAACCATGTTGTAAGCCTCATCCACCGTGCGCAAAACATGCAATCCAATCTTCTCACGTAGGGACGGACGTAGCCCATGTAGGAAACGAGTGACTCGTTGGCCATCCGTCTCGGTTAAGCCGTTGCGGCCCGCAAGTCGGCTGATCTCAGCTAGGTACTCCGTGACCGTCCGAGTTCCCTGCGAGCAACTCTGGTAGAACCGAAACAAGTGCTGGTCGTAGTCGAGTGGGAGGAACCTATTCCGCAACAATTTCTTCATCTTTAGCCATGTGCGGACGGGGGCCTTGCCTTGGCGGTTGCGATTGAGTTGAAGTTGGTCCCACCAAACCGCCGCGCCTGATTTAAGGCGGTAAGCGACCATCTTCTCTTGGCGGCGTTCGTCGAGCTCGGCCATTTCAAAGAAATGCTCGACTTCCGAAAGCCAATCAAGGAAGTCCTCGATGCCCAGGTTGCCGAAGAAATGGGGGGATGTCCGCCCGCAGACGGTACCCCTGTGGGTACTGCGGTGGCGGGTCACGCCAGGGAGGAGGGTTGGCGCCATCGGGAAACTCCTCCTCGGAGCTGGAGTCGGAGCGTGGAGTGGCAGGGCGTGGAGGGACTGGCGCCGCGCGGCCACGACGATACTGTCACCCGTAGAAAGGATCTGTCGGAGGAGCCGGTGGGGCGTTTGGATCGGCGGGAGGCGGCGGCTGCGGGTTGCCGAGTGCGGCGGTGAGGGCGGTGAGCCGGGAGGTTATGCCATTAATGGCCGCCCAGAGGGCTGTGTCATCTCGCGGGTTGTCTCCCATCAACGCGACGACGACCCCGCGCGTGAATCGGAGAGGGAGGAACGGCGCCGAGCGTAGAAGTCGGCGCACGGGCTTTGATACAAACTAGCGTAAGAACGCCGGGACGGGGATAGGAGGGCCTTCCGGCCTGAAGCCGACCTCACGGGAAGGCCGAGCGGCGGCATGAGGGACGCGGAATCCTTCCGGATCGTGCACTCTCGCACGGAGAGGGGGAGAGGCGGCTAGGGCAAACCAAGGAACTTCATATGATTTCCAAAAACTGAACACCCAATATTCTCTCCTCCCTCTTATACTATGAGAGGGAGAACACAGCTAATAGCACATCCGCTAAGAGCACACCACACAAGAGTTCAAAAGCATATAATTAAACATACAATTGCATAATAAAAAACAACACTGCTAATAATTAGGCGGTCCGGGGCATCCAGAGTGGGTCGAACTTCTCCAGCCATGCGATCTCGGGCTCGTCGGGGGTCCCTTCAGTCACGGGAGCTCCGTCCTCGATGTATCCTTCATCATTCTGTGTGACGTCTCTTCTCCCCTCACTTTTGAGGGAGGTATATTCTCTGACCCCTCTCATGTTTAGGTTATTTGATAATAAATTGCTTGTGTTGGCGTAATGAATTCTGCTGTCTCTTTTGTTGTTCTTAAACAAGTCCAATTAGGGTTTCTAAATCTTGCTTGTGCCGCTTGGCCGCCGCCGCCAATTTCAGCTTCCTTCAGACAAGTAGAGATCATTTCTCTCTTGCAAACATTAAACTTAATTTTTTTGTCTGATCTTATGGTTATATGAATCAACCCTTGATAGCTTGTTTCATCAGATAAATTTAGACATCGAATCTTTTATTAGACTTGTTACTAGTTTGAGGTTCATGCGATAGGATTAACACGAGTTGTGAATGTAAATGATGATATTTGAATAATTAGGAGACGAGTTAGTGAATGATAGTTAATTAGATATTCAATTTGAGCATTTGCATCTCGTTTGATGAATACTTTGAGGACAATAAGCTTGAACACGAGCATTAATAGATTTGAATGATCATTGTTAAGGCTCCTGGTTATGGATTTAAAGATTGTTGGGTTATGTCACGCTCGTACTGTACACACATTTGAATTGGAAGATCACACTTGTAACGAATTATGAATAACAAATATATGTTTGGTGTTTCGACATCATGCTCAGTAGTGAATGCATGTTTTTCATAGAAGATAACTGTGTCATATAATTTATTTTACCTAGGCGAGTTCTCGATATCTCCGATCCGACACCTGTCAACTTATCTCTGTAATTTACACGATAAATCTTCTTGATATTATGATCTTGACCTCTCGAACCCGTAAGGCTTAAACTCACTATTTGGTTCCTTCTGTATTGTCGAATTTGATTTCGTACGTCTGTGCGAGTAAACCTATTCTTGGTCTGATCTTTCACTTTAAGTGAATTAGTTTCTCTTAAAAATCACTGCAGTGTGAATCATGTAACTCATCTATACTATTAGTATAAGCGAAACCCTCCGACTCATGTCCGTCACTTTCGGACTTACCGTTTTGCCCTCCGCATCGCACCGTCTCTTCCCGGACCCGACGCGTCCCCTCCGTCCTCGCGCCCGCGTGTCCTCACCGGGGATGAGCGCTCGCCGCTCATGCGCCGCTCACAGTCCCCATATCTGCATAGCGCCTCCCACCACATCTTCCCTGCTCGATTCCACTTCCACTTCCCATCTTCCCTGCTCGATTCCACTTCCACTTCCATTGTCGCAGCCCATTCCGTTGCTCCGGTCGCTGACCCTTCCTCTTCCGCACCGCTGCCGCCTCCACGAGCGTTGTCGCTGCCGCATCCGCGTCCCCCATCGCTGTCGCTGCCGGTTCCTCATTTACCTCCGGTGTTCTTCTCCTGCCAGGTTTGTTACTGTAATTTCGTTTGTTGATTTGAATATCCCTTTTGATTTTCATATAGTTTTGGGTTTTCGATTTGAGTGCTTTGTTTGGGTTTACGATTGTAATTATGAGTTTAACATCACCTCTGGAATCCAACCCCAAATCCACAGTACGTCCGCTGCCGCCCCCGGTTTCACAGTCGTTTGCACTGCCCTGCATCAACTTCCACTGCACTGCACCTTGATGCAGTGCACTGCTGCGGCAATCTGCAGAAAAAAATTGTAATGCCGTTTGTAGATTGCTGCAAAAAACTCTAATTCCGTTTCTTGATTGCCCCCGGTTTCACAGTCGTTTGCACTGCCCTGCATCAACTTCCACTGCACTGCAGCTTCATGCAGTGCACTGCAGCAACATGCGGCAATCTGCAGAAAAAAATTGTAATTCCGTTTGTAGATTGCTGCAAAAAATTATAATTCCGTTTCTTGATTTGAATATCCCTTTTGATTTGGATATAGGTTTGGGTTTTCGATTTGAGTACTTTGTTTGGGTTTAGGATTGTATTGCACTGCATCAACGTCCACCAAAAAATTCTAATTTCGTTCTCGCTGCATCAACGTGCCCAAATCGAGACTGCTTCCGCTGCCGCCCCCGGTTTCACAGTCGTTTGCACTGCCCTCCATCAACTTCCACTGCACTGCAACTAGATGCACTGCACTGCAGCAACATGCAGCAATCTGTAGCAAAAAATTGCACTGCATCACAGTGCAGCGCTGCACTGCATCAAGCCACAGCGCACTGCATCCGCTTCCGCCCCCGGTTTCACATTCGTTTGCACTGCCCGTCTCCCATACGTGTTTTTGGTCAGTCGACCATTGATCATGGGAGCGCCTAAATCCTCATCAACAATCCCACACTGTCAAGTGAGAACAGTAGCCTGATTATGAGGAATATTCTTTGACAGTAGCACTTCACATTTCGCAATAGCGCACTGCGATGCAGTGCAATTTTTTTCTGCAGATTGCTGCATGTTGCTGCGTCACACTGCATCAAGCCGCAACGCACTGCATGAAGGCGCACTTCCCTGCATCACCTTGCACTGCACTGTTAACATTTTTTGTGATGTTTGATTACAAATTGTGAAAGTTCTGCCCTTTTAAAAAAAAATTAGGACTCTATTTCTCAATTACAGTATCCTACTTATAGTTTGTCTACATGAAATAACTGCTGCTTGGTGTGCATTATTCAACCTGCAGCAATCTCCAGCACAACATTTGCTGCAGTGCATTCCACTGCACCAAAGTGCGCTGCTGCATCAAACATGTTGCTTCAAACTGCATCTTGATGCAGTGCACTGCGTGTTGAATGCGAATGCTTTGAGGCAGGCCAAGGCATTGGGAGATGTTTTGGTAGTAGGATTTGTGAGCGATGAAGACATTGTTGCAAACAAGGGGCCTCCTGTTTTATGCACGGAAGAAAGTTCCTGCTCTGTTTATAAGGATCTCATCTATGCTTCTATTAACTATTCTCTTGCCTGTTACCATTTCCTTTGATGTTTGCCTACAAATTGTCAAAGTTTTCCCTTTTGAAAAAAACAATGGAAATTTATTTCTCAATTAGATTACTCTAATTATAGTTTGTATAGATGAAATAACTGCTGCTTGCTGTGCTCAATCTTTCACCTAGGTTTGATATTCAACCTGCAGCAATCTGCAGCAAAACATTTGCTGCAGCGCATTGCACTGCACCAAAGTGCGCTTCTGTAGCAAACATGTTGCTTCAAACTGCCACATGCGATGCAGTTTTCTGCGCCTTCCCTGTTTGCGTGCACTTCCATTAGATTTTTTTTTGCCCTACCATACACTTTCTTCCTGAGCAAACTAAATTTCTCCACTGCAAACTACATCAGTCTGTATCAAACAGCGTCAACGCAATTTAGTTTTCGTTTCTCCTCTACATGAGAACTTCTCCTGCGCTTACATTTTTGCTCCACATTTACCATTGATGCTTTGTTGCAAGTAAGATTACATTTTATTTTCAGCCAATATTTGCTGTGTTCGCTAAGTCAGTGCCGTTGATGAACATGAATGTTGTTAGATATTTACTCATCGATGTCCATCTACGTAATCTCTTTACACTTTTGTGTTCAAAATGATGAAACTACTTCCAAGATCGTTACCGGAAACCGTTTTAGCCCCATGCGTTTACTCATTTTAAGAATAGCGCTTTATTATAATCTCAGTTTCGTGAAAACGAAACAAGCACTGAGATTCACTCGACCTTATATGAATATGTACTCCACTTTACAATTATCTCAGTTTCGTGAACACGAAACAACCACTGAGATTCATTCGACCTTATATGAATATGTCCTCCACTTTCCAATTGCCTCACATATTTTCTGTTTGCTGTGTGCTTTAGCAAAAATTTTATATATGTTTACTTGACTAATATGATTACATTTTCCAGTTGATCTCCTGTCATCGATAAGCGTCCGGTGTTTCTTTCATAAAGGTACTTTACTTTCGTTTTTATTTCCTGCTTTACTTTGCGCACTGTTTCTCCCTTGCTTACTCAAATATTTAAAATTATCGTCACTTGAAAAAATGCACTATGTTGGATAATATATGAAATATATCCTTTTGCTTTGCTGTGCTTTGCTTTTGCTTTACTCACGGTATTCTCGAGCATGCCAGTATTGTACACTACACTACTGTACTGTATTTCACCTCATATCTGAATATCACTGTTTCGTTATTTTTTTCCAATAAGAAATGCTCATGTTAACTTTGCACTTTGATGTGATATAATATACCCTTGCTGTTTGTTAGTAAATACATTAGACGCGTGTCCATCTGTGATGCCTGAATACAGTTCCTCAGAAAGCATGACTCCTCAAAACAACATGTCAACAACAATGGACTCTAATCAATCTTACAGCAACGTACCCTCTCATATGCGTGATTATTACTACTTTGCTGTACTACTCAGCAACCTTAACCATGCTACGACCAGTGATTCATTAAGATCAATTTTCCAAACTCTGTCAGGATATCTGCATGCCAGCGTAAGTACTACTGATGCACACTGAAACAGAACATACTGCATCCGCTTTCTTCTATAAATGAAACATGCTTACTATGTATTTATTACTGAAGGCTGATGTTGACACAATGGGAAACCCAACTGGGACCGGAGAGTTGATATTTGCAGATGAGTCATCGATGGAGTCTGCTGTAGCTGTGATCAATGGCCAAGTAATTGACGGAAACACTATCTCGGCGCACGAGCTCCGCCTGTTCGATGTTAACCCAGAATACTACCAACAATACATGAACTATAATACAATATGAGCGCATGTACATATACATATATTTGTTCTGCCAAAGATGCTCTATGTTGCATAATTTGTTTATGCTGTAAATATATAAACGAACAGCCAGTTGCACAAAATCTACATGTTGGCCTACATTTGAAAGTACCGGTGCAGAATACACCCAACTTTTGAACATACAATGTCATCCATATGTTATTTAAATTTACTTAGTGTTCGTCTCATTTACATTTTCCTTCACAATTCCACATATGAGATGCAATCATGCCTGTCCATCCATATCTTTGTAATTGCTCCGCGCATTTCACTGTACCATGGACTTACCACCTCCTCATAATAAAACTTAAATTACAGGTACCTATATTCCTCATTCTACTTCATTTACTAACCTCAACACAACTTTTGTACTTTATTTTTCAGTTACTTTCCTTGAACCGACCACTTTCAAACACTGTATATACAAAATGTCCTCACGACGACCTAGAGTCCTCGAAATGTCTGAAGAAGAACGTCAAATCCATCGAGAGCGAGCACGAGATCGTATGCGACAATGGCGATCACAGCTCACTGAAGAACAGCGTTCCTCACAGCGTGCACGTAACAGAGTAAATACACAAGCAAGAAGATCCCGCATTTCCGCAGAACATCATCATGTACCTACTACTCTGTCGTTACAGCCACAGCTTACACAGCAAGCAGCTCATCCTCTGAAACTCCAACCATCAACCATCTCGACTGCTCCTCCACATGAAGCTGGTACAGTAAAAGATCCACCATTGGTGCACGTAAACCAACCAATCTCTCTACAAAACCATCATAGTGGGAATGTTACATGGGGTAAACATATACGTTTTTGCACTTTTATATCTTTACATATTGTTTGCACTAAAAACGTACTCATGTGAACATTTCTGTTATGATTTCTGCCTCATAAAGTCAGTCACGCGGAAAATGGTGTCATTCATAGATACTCTTTATGTGTCATGACTGCATTAGAACATCGTCCGCACACTGCGTCATCAGCAAACAGAACAGCTACATTATTACCAGCAGATGTTACATCAACATCTCACCAATTCGACGCACTGCATACTGTAAATGAGCATGAACCGATCATTAGATCAGGTACAGTTCATCTGTCGCCCATCTAATATACTCTCCTTTACCTCTTATAGTTTTCTACACTGCCTCATCTCACCATACGAATCTTTGTAGCTCAGATTTTACTGGACCTCAACTTCCTCATACACAAACAATCAACGAGCAAAACACATATTATGACGTATCCATAAATTCCAACAGAATCTGCATTACGCCCTCTCGGAGCAAATGGCACAATATAGCTCGAATTTCTGTTACACAGCCACGAAATACACATTTGCAACTAAAAAGACCATATATGTGTCGTTACTGCGCAGCAAAATTGTTCGATGGTGAAACACAAAGTATGTGCTGCAATAATGGAAGAACAGTCATACCACCTACACCAACACCCACGGACCTACAACTTATTTTCAACGAACACTCTGCCGATTACGAAAAATTCATAAAGAATATTCGCTCATACAACCATGTTTTCGCTTTTACCTCCATGGGTGTTAATCTTGATCAAAATGTCACACTCAATCATCAAGGAGTGTATACATTTCGAGCTCATGGTGCTATATATCACAAAATTGGGACTTTATTACCTGCTGCGCACACAAGACCAAGATATTTGCAGTTATTTATTTATGATAGTGATCATCAGACTAACTACCGCTTACAAGAAAATGAGCAGTTGGACCGTGCATTACTTGACAAAATAACATCAATATTAAATATGCACAACCCGTTTGTAGCAATGTTTCGTCAACTTGCGCTAAGACCTGATATTCCAAACTGCAAGCTGTTGATTAAAGAACGATCATCTGCAGAGCTTCAATATACATTACCAATGTCATCAGAAGTTGCTGCTATAATTGTTGGTGCTGAAGAATATATGAAGTCGAACGACCGAAATATTATAGTGGAAAGCATTGACACAGGCTTTGTAACTGTTCCAGAATACACAGGCTATTATGATCCAATGCAATATCCCTTATTTTTCCCTTGCGGAACATATGGTTGGCACGCTGAATATAAAGGACTTAATAACCTCCATGTTAGCTGCTGCGACTACTACTCCTATATTCTCCAGGTTCAATATTTTATCTACTATTTCTCATCATATTTTATTTTCATTGTTATAGTCATACTATAAATATTTGCTTTCTGATTGCTGCAGATTCGATCACCACTTCAATCATTACTTCTGCGTGGTTGTCGTTTGCTACAACAATACGTTGTTGATAATTACATTAAAGTTGAAACTCAAAAACTACGATGGATTAAAAACAATCAGAAAAATATTCGCGCTGAACTATACAACGGACTCCAAGACTGTTTAAATGCTGGAGAAAATAACAGTGGTATGACGGTTTTCGTACTCATAATTTTGTTGCTATACTCACTAACAAATTCATTTTATATTATTTGCTTATACTACAGAAAATGTTGGTAGACGTGTTATACTACCATCATCATTTGTTGGAAGCCCCCGAGATATGTACCAACGCTATCAAGATGCAATGGCAATTGTGCAGCATTATGGCCGACCAGATATTTTCTTGACAATGACATGTAATTCTGCGTGGCCAGAGATTACTAATGAACTTCTCCCAGGTCAACGAGCACAAGACCGACCTGATTTAGTAACTCGCATCTTCCGTGCAAAATACGAGCAATTAAAAAAAGATATATTTCATAAACATGTCTTGGGCAAAACAATGAGTCATGTGCACGTTATTGAATTCCAGAAGAGAGGCTTGCCACATGTACATATGTTGGTCATGTTCGATGAGAATGACAAACTAAACACTCCAGATGACTACGACCGAATTGTTAGTGCCGAAATTCCTTCAGTTTTAAACGAACCGAAGTTATACAATGCAGTTGTACAACATATGATACACGGTCCATGTGGCAACATTAATTACAATGCTCCTTGCATGAAACATGGTGATTGCAAAAAAGGATATCCAAAGTGTTATGCTGAGCATACAATTCAAGGAACAGACTCATACCCAATGTATCGCAGACGCAATGACGACAGAGTTATTATTTTACGACGTGCTGGAGACTTTGCAATTGACAATCGTTGGATTGTTCCTTACAATCCCTGGCTTCTATTAAAATATGACTGTCATATTAATGTCGAAATTTGCAGTAGTATTAAAAGTATCAAATATTTATACAAATACATTCACAAAGGACCAGATTGTATTTCGTTTCAAGTTCAACCAGTTCTACAGTACGATGAGCTCTCTAATTATGTTAACGGTCGATGGATATGTCCCCAGGAGGCCTGTTGGAAATTATTCAAATTTCATATGAATCAAATATATCCATCAGTCGTCCGTTTGCAGGTTACTCTTTCAAACTCACATTACCTTATTACAAATTTCACATTTCGCTATTATTACTTTTTTTTTAAAACGCATCATCTGTTATTATTTTTCGAAACTACTGAAACTTCCTAAATGACAGGTTCATCTCCCTAACAAACATCAAGTACACTTCAGAATCCACGAATCTGTTTCTTATGTTCTTTCAAACGAACACAATTCAATGACAATGCTCACAGAATTCTTCACCGTGTACAATAACAATCAAGAACACAATCATTACTTATACAGAGATTTTCCAAAACATTACAGATGGAATTCAACTTCAAAAGTGTGGAGTAAGAGAAGAACAACACAACAAGTTATTGGACGAATGTACTTCGTCCATCCTGCAGAAGGCGAGAGGTTTTATTTACGGCTTCTGTTAAACCATGTTTCCGCACCAAAATCATTTGATTCTCTTCTAACAGTAAATAGTATTCAATACTCCACTTTCAAACAAGCTGCTGAACAGTACGGTCTGCTTGAAAGAGATAACAGTCTCCATGATTGCTTACATGAAGCTCGCCAATTTAGAATGTCTTCAGCGCTACGTACTCTTTTCACAAATATTCTAATGTATTGCCAACCGACTAATGTCCGAGAAATGTGGAATGAGAACTACTTCTCCATGACTGAAGATTACACCATGCCGCGTTCTATGAATGATGTGTATGTGACAAATAAACTTCTTCATGAAATCAATTATATTTTTCAACAGCATAGTAAAAGTATTGCTGATTTTGATCTCCCAGAAATCAACCTTTTGTTCGATACCATTATCGATTACTCCAACTTAATTGAACATGAACTCTCAATTGCTATATCAGAGTCTGACTTAAACTCGATTGCATTGCTTAATGTTTATCAACGTACTGCATATTACGTGATTACTGAAGCAATACACCATAATGAATGCTCTCTTTTCTTTGTTGATGGACCTGGAGGCAGTGGTAAAACATTTTTATATCGCTGTTTGCTTGCAAATATGCGAAATATTGACCACATTATTATAGCTACAGCTTCATCTGGAATTGCAGCCACTCTTCTTCCAGGTGGTACGACTGCACATTTGCGCTTTAAAATTCCAATACCAGTAAACGCTACATCATTCTGTAATTTTGGAAAACTATCTGATATGCATAGACTCTTGGACCGCTGCTCCGCCATCATTTGGGATGAAGCTCCAATGACACATCGTCATGCATTTGAAGCTCTTGATCGATCAATGAGAGATGTTCTTGGAATAAATAAACCTTTCGGTGGTAAAATAATGATAATGGGCGGAGATTTTCGTCAAATAGCACCGGTTGTTATTAATGGAACTAAGGCTCAAATTATCAATGCAAGCATTGTCAAATCACCTTTGTGGTCAACCGTAAAAGTGTTTCATTTAACTGAAAATATGAGATCTCTCTCTGATCATGAATTTTCTGATTTCTTACTACGCGTTGGTGATGGTGAAGAACTGACAGTTGAAGATGAAATGATCCGAATCCCAAATGCTATGATTACTTCGTGGGAAGGGGAACACTCAATAGATATGTTAATTAACTCAGTATTCTGTAACATCAACACACAGATACAATGCTCAGATTATCTTGCAAACACAGTTTTGCTAACTCCACTAAATGAAGATGTCAATCATTTAAACAATAAATGTCTAGCACTATTTCCGGGAGAAGAGGTCACCTACTACTCATTTGACTCTGTGAATGATGACATATATAATTTATATGCACAAGAGTTTTTGAACAGTTTATCACCAGAAAATCTCCCACCGCACAAACTGTCTTTAAAAAAGGGTGTGCCTATTATGCTTCTGCGAAATCTCAACGCCACAGCAGGACTTTGCATTGGTTCACGTCTTCTTTGTCGTCATTTCAGCAAAAATATTATTGAAGCTGAAATTCTTAGTGGAGAACATAAAGGGAAAACAGTTTTCCTTCCACGTATACCTTTAAAGAATCCTGAAGATTCAAAGATGCCTTTTGAACTTACGCGCAAACAATTTTCAGTTCGACTTAGTTTTGCACTGACAATCAATAAAGCACAGGGCCAAACACTGAAGAAAATAGGAATTTACTTACCTGACCATGTTTTTACTCATGGTCAACTATATGTAGCTCTATCAAGAGCAATGTCTTCATCAAGTACTACAGTACTAATTAAAAAAGGATCACTGCCTCCTCACGAGGGTATGTACACAAAAAATGTTGTGTTCAAAGAACTTCTCATTCAACTACAACTACAGGTACATAACGATTCATTACAAACAATTCATTTTAATGTACATAATCAGTATTACTGTATTTTACATTTTACAATCTTTACCTCAAAACACTTTCAATGTGCAGTGACGTGTAATGTCAATTGACATAAAAAGTACAGATAAATCATATTTCAGCAGCACAAACACAAATTTTGCAAACACATCTTACAAGTTAAATACTCGGCTCAGAGAACGTACGTTTCGCTATTATACTAAACATTCTTTGTTTACTCCTTCCAAAATCAAACATTCTCTTATATATGTTATAAAATACACATTCATTTCACAATTATTAAATTTGTTTTTTTATAACTGTCAAAAATTCGCAGATGGAAAACACGCGCTCGCCAGATGAACAGCTACAGCTACGGAATACTTCTGTCACGCAGCCCAGTAAGTGATTACTAATATTCGTATTTATAATTTTACTAGCATACAACTTGCAAATTGAGCCTATAACAACTGTTTGACAGATGACCCTGCGAACAACACCCCTACACCTGTCTCAGATGACAACTACTATGATGAGCTCTACCCGCCAACCACAACACGTTGGTCAGATTTGCCACGAAATGAAATTCCGGGTTTTCGACTACGTATCCCAGCTGTACCATCAGGTCTAACACCACAGGAAGAATGAAACTATGTATTCACAATGATTAGAAGGTATCACGTCCAAACTAATATGCATTATATAACGAACAGTACTATGATAAATCAATCGCTGTTTACTAATACCTAATATAATTTACATATTTCACAACTGCAGGGTCTCTGAAGGCCACTGAATAAACTATGACATCACTCACTGTTTTCACTGCTACTCTCCTCCAAATACATATGCACATACCCGACTTCTACTACTGTACATGTGTACATCTTTGTTTTTCTCCTCAAGTTGTTATTTTTTTTCTTTTTGTTGTAATAACATTCCATTGTATATATCCCTCGCCGCAGCTACGTGCTTAACTATGATACATATGCTTCTTTATATGCTCTTCAGTGAATGTGCTATCACAATAAGAAACATATATTGTATGTATACATTTACATTATTCATTTCCACATTCTGATATTCATTACACCTTAGTACAGTGCAACTTACAAAATATTTAAATATGCAAAATTAAATTCCACACTCAATGTCAACTCGACAGGGACAAGCAAAGCTCACCAAACTCGGCCATACCCCATCATCTGACCTCGACTCCATACGGCAATCGCCCTACGTCGACCATGCTCCTACCTCCATCTCCTCAAAAAAATCATATATATGTGTGCGCCCTGTTGCATCATCTTGCAATTTCGCGTCAGCGACTTAGAATTGTGTTGAATCACTTCGTTTTTCTGTTGACGCGAGTGCACGTACAGTCAGACACATTAAAAGCCTGCGTGCACGCATGCGAATAACGTGTGCATGCAAACTGAGCCAAATCGCAACAACTGGCGTTTGGTTTGCACACACTTTCAATTACGTTGTAGCACGTGTCAATTCTTTGCCTGCAAGGGTCACCCGGACTCTCACCCCCAGTGATATCCTACGTACAAGCACACGCATATCATGTTCATACAGAATGCACTGCGTGGCAACAATTTACTTTAGTGACACTTCTACTTTCACTTCTGTTGCATCGCATGACAACTCTTTCTGTTCTGAGGCAAGAAGAGGATCATACACAATCGAAGCGTTGTTGCAAGCACCCAAATACCGTGTCCAACCGCCTCCCAGAGTAACACCCGCAGTAAAATCGTAGGTACAACCATGCGCATATCATGTGCATGCAACCTGCGCTGAGTACAAGCAATTCGCTTTTGTTGCACCGAAACTTTCAGTTGTGCTGAATCGCATGACAATTCTTTCCGTTCTGAGGTCACACAGAAAACCATGCGCAATCGGAGTGTTCGCGCAAGCAAACGAATACCATGTGCAGGCGGACGAGAGCATCGAGCACGGGCGTAGCCCGTGCGAAGATGCTCGTAATATCATAAGCAAACACTGAAACATGTTGTGGTCACCTGAGTTGCAGCCTTCACAGTGCCAGTCGGGACCTATTAAGACTCTTTGAGTCGGGCCTGAGCCGTGATGAGGGTCATGACAAGCAGGAAGTTTCCTGATAAGACTTGTATCCAGACTGAGTGTGAACCATGCTCACCACTCAAAACACCTACACATTTTATTGATTGCAGCTGATGATATTACTTGTTCAATATATATTGTGCTCCGGGGTAAATTAAATTCAGCTATTTATGTTTGACTATTCTACTTGTCTATTTTGGTAGCATCGCTTCATGAAACTGATACTTATACATTTCTGCTTCCATTACTGTTCTGTACTTTAATTTTGTTTACCTGTTTATTTCAATGTTCTGAGGCTTTTCCTTTTTGTTTTGAAATTGCCTTAGTGTTCATGTTGCGCCGACTGGTACTCGAGCCCGATCTGCATCAAGCTTCTGCTTTTCGATGATTGATCTTCTAGCCGTATCAGGTTTGATGTTTTTGATTCATTTCTTTTGCTGTCAAATGTTTTTTTTATGTGATAATTATGAACAGTAATAGATGAACAACTGTTATACTATTAAATACTATGTACTAGAATTTGATGTTAATGCATGTGCACCCTTTGTTAAATCATAATTGCATGAAAATTGTATCAGTGTCCCATAAAAACATGATTTTTACAAAAATTGCATGTGCATTTAAAACTCTCACTGTTTTAAACCCTAAAATCTTCTACAACATAAAAATCTAACTGTTTTTACTTGAGAATAATTATTTTTAAACTATTTTCAGTATTCTCTGCATTCGCCTTAGCATACATGGTTTTGTTTCCGCTCATGCCTGTGGCATCACGGCTCGCCCGAAGCGGACTCTGACTTTTATCGAGACGTGTCGTGACAGAAATTCTGCTAAGTCCGAATTCGTCGAATAGGGTAGAAATTCTGCTTAGTACGAATTCGTCATGTTTAATTCGTCGAGTATTCTCGACGAATTCGTCGAGTAATTCGTCGAGTATTCTCGACGAATTCGTCGAGTGAAGCGTCAAGTGATCCTGTGAGATTGAGTTCCTTTCATCGAGTATAATTCGTCGAGAATACTCGACGAATTCGTTGAGTGCCTGCAGTATTAGCGTCCAGTGTCTTGAATTCGCCAAGTGTAATTCGTCGAGTATCAGTGGGTTTTGCTTGAATTCATCAAGTCAAATTCGTTGTGTAGCATTTGCAGGAAGCTTCTAAGCAAAATTCGACGTGTGTCAAGCCTTTTTCGCTGAGTAAGATTCGTCGAGTATCGTTGCATATTGCTTGATTTCTGTCGTGAATTCGACGAGTATCGTCGGATTTTGGTTGAGCTCGTTGAGTCCATCTTGAATTCGTCGAGTATCATTGAGTGCACTAAATTTTGCCAAGTTTTATTCGTCGAGTTTATCTATCGAACCAAGTCAAATTCGTTGAATGAACCGTGAAATCGCGGAGTGCTTTCGACGAATCTGTGTACTTAGAAACTTTTCGATGAGTGAAACTTTTCCACAATTCGTCGAATTTGCCTTAGAAAAATTTTGGGACTTTTCCTTCCTCTTCGTCGTTGGGGAATTTCGATGCTAAGTTTTGGGTTTTATCTATGTTTTTTTATGTTTCATTGTGGCCTTTGATTGACAGTGGATAAAGGACCACCACCTCAGTGCCAGCTTGTGAACCATTATACTTGGTGTGTTTTCTTCTCTTCTTATAGACTATTGCGTTGTGTTGAAAAATGTGGTCACCACCACAGAGCCTTTTTGAGATGTTTGGTCTGATGATTTGTGTTGGACAGGTGGCCACCGACTCAGAACTATTTTTACCGGTGTTAATGATTCACGTGTTTGAGCTGATCAGTCTCTTTCTTTTTATATACATACATATGTTCATATGCATACTCTTGCAAATATTATTGCAACATGATTTCATACCGCATTTGGTGAAACTTTTACATGTTTAACCTCTTAATTATTCATTTGCTTATGGAGTTTTGACTCATGTGCTGTGGGTTGGCAGTTTTTCTGTTCTGGGTTGATAACCATTGGACTTCTCTTGATTGTTTACTTTTGTTCTTTATTGCCACTTGCTTATTTTCTAGCTGAGGCGTTCTTTCTTTTGAATGTCTCAAGCTCGGAGCAGTAGCAGTACGAACAACTGGAGTTGATGGTTCTTGGCGTGGGCTTAGTAGCTGTGGTTTCTTCCCTCACCTTCGTGAGATCAAGGCACTGTTCGCCTCCTTGTCCCACAGCAGGAGGGGTTTGCCGAGCTCGTCAAGGTACTTCTCGCTATAGCCGAAGTTTCGGTGCCCCCACGACACAGGCTTGTCAACGAGCTCCTATTCTCGCGCCTTGGAAGTGTGGGCCGCCTTGCCGAGGGCTCCGTGGGCGGGATCTTCAGAAGTGGCGACCTTCTCATGGTGAAGGCCCGCCGGTGCTTTCCCTTTTTCCCGGGGTGCGGGAGGTTTGCCGCCCCGGGTCTTCGATTTCTTTGATGTAAGCTGTGGGGAGGACTGCTCACGAGCGACCCGCTTTTGAGGGACAAGGGGGGCCGGGACCTCGCGATGCGCGGCAACAGCCGCTTCCACGAGGGCGAGCTCGGCAGGAGCGATCTGAGCGCTCTCATATTGCGGGTGTAAGGGAAGGTCTCGCTCACCTGCAACAGTCTAGGGTCAGAACTACAAGTGAAATGAGAAGAAAGGGGAAAGGCGAGTACGAGTAGCCTTACCTTCCCCGGGAGGAAAGGGGGCCAGGGTGTTGACGTTCCTTTGAAGGAACGCGACCTCGAAGTTCTTCCCCAGGAAGAACCTGAAGAGGTCGACTTTGTGGCCCCCCAGGATGGGAGGATGGTAGCTCGGCTCGCTGAGCTGCATCGACGAAAAGGGGACGTTGCCGAAGTCCCACTTCACGAAGACGAACTTTCTTAGCCAATTATGGCTTCTGTTCACCGTCTCCTGCACCTTCATGTGGTTGCTGGAGAAGTATGTGGTGTCATCCCTGTTCGCCCGGAAGGAGAACAGCTTGCGGAAGACCGCGAGGCTGAGCTCGATCCGCTCCTCTCGCAGGAAGCAGGCGAACGCGACCGCCACGAAGACGGAGTTCGGGGTTAGCTGGCCCGGAACAACCCCGAAGTATTTCAACACCGGTCGCACCTCAGGCCACAGGGGAAGCCGCAGCCCCACGTCGAAGTGGGCAATAGGGATCGCGAGCTCGGTGTCGAAGAGGTCGTTGATCTTCTCGAACTCTCCCGGTCGTCTCGCCTTGAACCCGGGCGAGATGAAGTTGGCGACCACTGAGAGGTGCTCGTTTTCAGTAAGGTTGGCGGGGTGGAAGGCATCGTCGGAAAAGGTCCATGCGCATTTGCCTCCCCGCCGTCTCCTCCCATCTCGCGAGCTGGTGTGCGGGCCGTGTACTGGAGTGCCTCGCAAGTGGTGGCGAGCTGGGAATGACGCGAACCGCATGGGCCGAGCACTCGAGGACGAAGGGACCAAGAAGGGGCGAGTTAATGCGGTAGATAGAGAAAAGGAGGGGAGGGTATTTATAGAAATACAAGGGCGGGAAAACTCCCTTTTTGGTGGGAGTTGTGCGGAGAGAAAAAGTGCAGTCCGACGCTTCGATACCCGAGCCTGACCCCCTAATTCCTTTTATTGGCTTGCAACAGTTCTAGTACAGTAAAGGCTAAGCGGCAACAAGACAAGAGGCGAGCGAGAGCGGTCTCTCTCTCTCTCTCTCTCTCTCTATATATATATATATATATATATATATATATATATATATATATATATATATATATATATATATATATATATATATATATATATATATATATAATATATATATATATATAATATATACGAGCATCTTCGCACGGGCTACGCCCGTGCTCGATGCTCTCGGGCGGCCTTTGGCCGCATCAAAGAGGCTTTGTCCGTTTTCGCACGGGTTTCGCTCGTGCTCGATGCATCGCTGCGGGTTGCGCCCGCATCAAGGCGGGTTGTATCCAACACATACATATGGTACTCAAAATGACTGTAAAAATTGTAAATCAATATAACAGTTTTTTATTTAAAAAAAACATCTCTTCTCCCAAATAATTTTTCTCTACCGCTCTCTACCTCTCACTTGTATCCCTCTCTCAGCTCTCTTCCCATTCCCGCCTCTCTCCCTTCTTTCTTCTCTCTTCCCCCTCTCTCCTACTCACGGTCAAAGACCATTCCTGCCTCTCCCTCTCTCCTACTCACCCCATAAAAGGCCAAGTTTCTCGCTCCTTATCCCCTTCGCTCTCTCCCTCTCCCTACCGCTCCCGCCCTTTCTCCCCCCTCTTTTTTTCCAACGGCTGCTATCCAACCATGCTTTCTATCCAATGGCTATTATACAATCTTTGGTGTGCTCCAAATACATATATTGCTTTATATAATAAGATATATATATATATATATATATATATATATATATTATATATATATATATATATAATATATATATATATATATATATATATATATATATATATATATATATATATATATATATATATATATATGCATAAACACAGGCCCACCGGCGGGCGAATATAGTCTCAAATGTTAAAAGGAAAAAGGGCGAACACCCCGAAAGAGAGAAGAAGAAAAGAACAGAAACTTCATAATCGCGCGACGCGAGCTGAGACCCAGGAGGTGAGTACTGCCGAGGTCCGCGGGCTGGCAGCAAGAGTGTGGTGGATTCAGTACTGGATCCATTTCCACCTACCCCGGCCTCACGCCCCGGAGCGAGGCGGTAGGAGAGGGTAGTAGTACTCGCGAACCACCATGAGCTCTTGCTGGGCCAGGCCGACCTGCTCTGTAGCCCGCTGCAGTTGTTCCTCAGCCCATGCGAAGTGCACTCCGGGTGAGGTCTTCCCGTCGCTGCCTTCTTGGCGCCTCCCGTCCAAGGCCCCAAAGCGCGCCTCCGTCTCCGCCTTGTCCTCGTCCACCCTGCCGAAGAGCTCCCATAGCATCAGGGAGTGTTTCCGGAACAGCTTGGCCACTTGTGTCTTCATCCCCTCAGCATCCCGAGGGTCGCCCAGGTAGTCCGCGATCTTGTCCGGAGAAGGGGGAGGCGAGTACTCCTCGCATAGATCCATGGCGAGTACTCCTCGCTTAGTTCCATGCCGGATGAAGAGGCCTCCGCTCATTCTAACTCCTCGTTTTGTTGTTCTTGTTTTTAGTTCAGACATACACTTTGTTCTGTGGGTTCGTGTCAGGTTTTTGACGCCCACAAAGAATTGTTGTAGATGATAGACTATTTGCTAGCTGTTATGCTTATTTCTTGCCGTTTGTCGTATTTACTTGTCTCTAGGATGGTTTTATGTTAGGATGACATGCTAGTTACTTTCAAAGTATAAAAAAGATAAATACTTTACCTCGTACTCATAGCATCTCTTTAAATCAAATATCACCCGATTTTAACGAACATAAAAGCTCTTTTTGCACTTATACTAAATCTAGAGGTCTGCATATCATAAATAGTCCTGTTGGATCTTCATACTCATATAAGATAATAAATGAAATAAACCTGGTACTTTTCGTTGCGTATATATATTTTCACCTGTGAACTAGTTGATCCACTGAGTAGAGGGACACGGCCATATAACCCTAAACTCAAACCATATTTTAGTCATAACAAACTCGAGAAATTTCATGTTCTTGCCTGAGCATCTGCAGTTGTCCCCTGCACGGCGTGACATCACAGCACGTACTTTCTCTTACTCTGATACTTCAGTAAATGCTGACAAAATACGGGTTGTGACAGGGAAGATCAGTACAGGAGAACGACGTCTGGCTGGTTGGAATGTGGCGGGATCAACTAATCGACATGAGATCATCGACGAAGATCAAACAGCCGGTCGATGACGAGAGCAACAACAAGGGAATGAAGGTGTAGTAGAGGGAAGCGTTGTCGAGCACGATGACGCCATCTGAGAGGTTATGTCGACAGGATCGGCCAGCGATGGGCTTGACGAGATCAAAGACGAGGAGGTAGGGGATATGATGAAGAAGAATAGCCGGATGCAACGAAAACGCAGAGTAACATGAAAACAAACGCAGAGCCGTCCGTCGGCGGGATCAAAAGTCGCTACCGTAAATTAAATCAGAAGCCGGTCTCAGAAACGGACAGAAGCAGGATTATAAAAGAGGCTTACGGAAAGAGAGCTGGGATGCATAGGATGAGCGGAGGCCACCTCAAAATTAGATCGCCAACATTTTAGGGCGCTGAAATTTCAAGGACTAAATTCCTTCTTTGATACCAAGTCGACAAAATAATAAGCTCAATTGCAATTTCAGGAGCAACACTCTATTTATACACAATGGTTGAAGACCAAAAACAAGAAAAAGAAGTGGCCTTTATAACGGCCTTTTACAGTTATGCTACAAATAATGATTTAATTCAACTATTTATTGATTATTTGCATTTTTATACTTGGTGATAATTCCCATCGACAATCCCTAATTTTTTTGAAGCAATAAATGACAAGTGGAATGACTAAAGCTGGCTTGAGTAACCGTGGGGATAGGGATTACATAATCTTAAATGCATCACAACAAATAGAGGCAAGAACATGGGTCAAGAAGTCGGAGAACTTATAAGCGTCTTGACGAAGCAGCTAACCATGCATCAAAAAATCCTTATGTAGAACATACTTCTCAAAAACAGAGAAAACTCTTTATAAAGCAAAACTAAGCAATCATGCGTAACTAAGAGTATACATCTGAGCAGCATCCAACCAGAAATAGAGCACAAACTGATGGGGATCCGAAAGAGAAAGGATATACTGAAATATTTGATTTTGATTATAACAATGTTTTTCCATGCTATTTCCTGCATGATTAGATACAATATAAAGTACATGTACAACAAATAGTAGAAAGAAGCACCTTACAGTGAAGGCAGTTTTGAGCATTGATTTGGAGCTTCGGTCCATCATTTTCATCTTGAGCATATCTTAATCAAGAAAAAAAAAACGATTTTAGAAGCTTGCCCTTGGAGTTAAAACTACAATACTTGTCATATTATCTGGGATTGGTGTTCTAAGTTAAAATTTTCCTACCACTAAATTGACCAAAATGGTCCCCTGTTTATTTGGAGGTACTGACTCGACACCAAAAAATCTTTTCTCCAATTCTAGTAGATGCACACGCTGTCAACCACATGCTCTCTCTCTCCTTTCCTTTCCCTTTCTATAACTTTCTAGCTATGGGGGTAAAAGAAAATAAACTAGGGGGAAAAGGAAATCCAAAAGTATGGCACCAATATAGAAGGTGTCAGATGCGAATCAAACTTCGAGAATTGGCCGTCGCACAGTGAGTCCTGTATGTGTCTATTATTGAAAAAAGCACTTATCGAATCATCATCTGGACAATCCAAGTCCACAGTGGCGAACGAAGCACAGTCTGGATATTTGTATGTATTGTTTTGTATTTTTTTAGTACTTTGTTTGATAATATCAAACACTTAATGTTTACGGACAATCATAGCCGTCCACAATGTGTGTGATGCAGGACAGGCATCGCCACCTGCCCGCCACCCCGACATCGCCACCTGCCCCCAACCAACTCTCCTCCTGGAGTCACCACAAGGAAACGGTAGGTTGTTGAGATCCGGGATCGAACACCCGACCTCCTAAATAAGGGCATGCCACCCTAGCATCACCACCATAGGGGCCCACCATGGCATCTCACCAAGGAGGCTTTATCACAGTTGCAGCTCGTACACCCAAATCAGCTCTCCGCCTGAAGTCACCACAAGGAAACGGTAGGTTGCTGAGGCCCGGGACAGTCGCCTTTTACTAATGATATTTTGCGTCTGCCGATCTTGCACAACAAAAGAGGAGGAAGAGAAGGTTACAGAGTAACCAAGGTCTTGAGCAAGATGACTGACAGAAAGAAGGTTGAAAGTAGATCCTTGAACATGAAGAACCGAGCAAAGAGATATAGAGAGAGATGAAGTGAGGGGCATATCAGAAAAACCAGAAACCAGGGTGGTGTCACCATTAGCCACTATGATGAACTTAAGATGCACAAAATTTAAGTACGAAGACAGTTTTTGAGGAGTAATATGGTGTGTGACACCCAAGTCCACAATCCAAGATGAACTACAGTAGAGACATGAGATAACTTCATTGAATATCGATGCAACAGAGCCAGACGAATGACAGATCATCCCCTGAAGATGCTAGAGCTAGGTGCGCAAGACACTATCAACAAAGCTAGATGTGGCTAGGAGTAGCGGCAAGGAGCGCTGGAACCTGGAAGGCCGCCGAAGCCGCGGAGGGCCTCCGGAAGGCGGGGAATATGTGGGAGGCCGCTGGAAATTGTAGGGAAGAGCCGATGTAAACGCTAGAAACTGTTGTCGGCGTCGGCTGGAGGCGTAGCAGGGGGAAGGCGCTGGCGGCGATTGACGGCGCAACAAGCGGCAGAAACGCTGCTGGAAGAGGCCGACGACGCTGGAGAGGTTGGAGTTGTCGGCGTAGAGGGGAGAGAAGGCACCGACGGTGGTTTACGGGTCTGAACGCGGTGATGCGTCCTCGTCGTGCTGAACAGAAGTCACAAGGGTCCGACGGGGCTGGATCGGGATTGATCGAAATGGCGGAAACCATCCATGCGGAAATGGAAGCAGCGAGCAGCGGAAATAGGGCTCACGGGGAATTAGGGTTCACGGTAGAACCCTAATCGAGGCAGGTCAGACCAATTGATAGCAAAACGAGAAATTGCATTACATGAAACGATAAAAGATACAATCAAGAACTAGTTCGCCAAGCATCTGGAGGTTGGGTCCTCCTTGACACTTCACTCTCAAAGAGAGCCAAACCCTAGACTTCCAAAAAGTCTCCCTAAATAAACTACCACTTATATATAGGCGAGTGGGGGAAAATACAAATTACAAAATTGCCCATGGACTACATAAACTAAAATAACATGTGATGGTCGCTTCATATCATCTTTGGTCTGCAGAACACGGCGAACAGAGTGCACTCACTCAACAAAATTCTTCTTCCCACGAATTTCAATTAGTGGTGTGGCAGCACGGGTCGGAAGAGACGAGGCATCATTCACGTCCATGGAACTAAGTGAGAAGCGTGATCACGTCGAGGCCGCGGTCACACCGTGGAAATAAGCAAGAATTTGGTGAAGGGGAGAGCTTGCAAAAAAAAAGCTTGTGGGATAAGTCAAGGGATTAGGAGCATCAAATAGAAGGTCTCTGTCGGATAGAATCTTTGGCAGTCAAGAGCGGTGGTCAAGAGTTCGGGCAAGCCAAGACGATCAAAAAATGCAAACAGGAGGTCTGGCGAGCATGCCTCTAAAGGGCAGGAGCTCTAGCGAGCGAGAGCGGTGAACAAGGACTGTGATCAGACACAACGAGCAGGAGTTGTGATCAGAAACAATGAGCAGATACTCCGTTCAGAAGCTTGGCGAGACACCACCGATGATCACAAAGGAGCGAAGAGTGGGGGTTGCGATCAGACGCAGCGAGCAGGAGTGGAGAACAAGAGCTCTAGCGAGCAAGAGCGACAAATAAGAGTTCTGGTGAGCAGGGGTTGCGATCTGACGCAGCGACCAGGAGTTCTAGCGAGCAGGGGTTGCGATTAAACGCAACAAGCAGGAGTTGTGATTAGAAGCTTGGTGCAAACATAATGAGCTCAGTGCGAGGAGCTGAAGCGCTGAGACCACAAACAGGATGAGCTCGACGATCAAAGAGGTTAAAGATGAGAAGCCTCGGGAGACCTTAAAGCAAGTGAGTTCTGGTTGGTAGTGAGGTAAATCTATAAAAGGAGGAAGGGATGGAGGCAATCAATTACAGAGAGTAGTAGAGAGAGAGAGAGAGATGAAAGCTCGCGGTCAGACGAAGGGAGCTCGCAGTTAGGAAAGGAGAGTCGAGTAGAAGAAAAAAAAGATTCGTTTGGCTCTGATACCATGTAGAAAAACATGGAAATGAAAAATAAATAAAAAGAAATATTTTATTATATTTCTCACACACATACTGTTGGAGCTTGAGAAGACCGGGCGGACTTGTGTCTAACCGCAGCGGTCTGTCTGTCTCAGCGACCTAATGGTTTGGACCAGCGGTTTGGTGGTTAACCTCAGCTTGCGGTCAGGTGGACAGCAACAGTGACGGTCTGGGGGATAGCCGCAACAGCGGTCTGAAGGTTAGCCGCAACGGTCTGAAGGAAGCCGGAGTGGTCTGGCAGAAAGCCGCAGTAGCGGTCTGTCGGTTAGACGCAGCGGTCTGAACGAAGCAGCAGCGGTCTGGCGGAGGCCGCAACAACGGTCTGTCAGTGAAGCCGCAGTGGTCTGGTAGAGAGCCGCAACAGCGGTCTGTTGGTGAGCCGTAGCGGTCTGGATGAAGCCGCAATGGCTTGGTTGAAGACGCAGCAGCGGACAGATGGTTAACCGCAAATGCGGTCTGGTGGCAACCCGCGGTTGCAGTCCGATAGCTTGCAACAGCTGCGGTCTGATGGGTAGCCACAACTGCGGTTTGGTGGCAACCCGCAGTTGCGGTCTGATGGTTTGTACCAACGGTCTTCCCTGGCAGTTAGGCGACTTTTCTAATTGCTGATTGATGTTTTATTATTTGTTGTATAGTGGGTGGTTTGACCATGTCAAACCGCGTAGACCGCCCGACTTGTATTTAGTCCCACATCGATTGTTATATTCTCTCATCTTCCCCGATTTCTATAAATAAGAGGGGCATACCTATGTAATGATTAACTTTTTGGAGCAATAAAATTTAACTCTTTTTCACATGATATCAGATCTAATCGGTCGTTTGCTCTAATTCGCGTGGCTTCTATTCTGTCCGCGCGATTTTCCTCCCTGCCCTCCCTTGCTTCTCTTTCTGTCCGCGCGATTTCTCTCTGAGTCCTGTTCTGTTTCGGCTTATGCCCTTCTTGGTCGCGCGGTTTCCTTGTACGCGTGCTTCCTTTGCTTCTCCTCCTCTTTTCTCTTCTCGATGTGGTTTCTCTAACCGCTGCGGGCTCCGTATCCTGGTCATGGCTTCTTTTCTTGCCGTTGGTGTGTTGCCACCTTGACCGTGCGGTCTTTCTCTTATCTGTTGCGGGTTCCGCATTTTGGTCGCGGCATCTTTCCTGCCGCTGGTGTGTTGACACCGAGACCGTGCGGTCTCTCCTCTTGTCCGCGCGGTTTGTTTGCGCTGTTTTGTCCGCGCAGTTTGTTTTGTGAAACCGTGCGGTTTTTATCTGTTTTCTATGGACACTCCTACTCTCTCTGTTCCCCCTTCTCTTTCTACTTATTCCTTCTCTGCTTCTGGTAATTTGGGGACTGCTTTGAAGCTTACATGTCTAAATTACCCTGACTGGAGTGTATCTTTCATTTTTCTGTTGCGTTCTCAGCGTAAACGTCATCATTTGACTGATGACCCTCCTCCTTCTGGATCTGTTTCTTTTGATGATTGGGATGCTTCTGATGCGTTGGTGCGGACTTGGTTGGCCAACAGTTTATCTGACGAGTGTCTTCCTGTCATCCGACATGATCCGACGGTCAAGTTTGCCTGGAATGATCTTGCTGCCTTGTATTCCAAGGGAGCCCAAACTTCGCACATTTATACTCTATATGCCGATCTTTTCGCTCAACCAATCATGACTCCTGTTTCTGCCTATCAGAAGGTTCAGAATCTTGGTGTTGAACTTCTTCAGCATTGCCCTTTTTTTGCGGATATGGCTGAGCAACACCGACATTTTCAGGAGCTTCTGATTGTTTGTTATCTGCTTCGTCTGTCGGATTCCTATGATATGCTCCGCCAGCAAATTCTGGGAGAGGCGGATACTTCGACTCTGGATGCTACTGCTGCTAAGATATCTGTTGTTACTACTCTTCTTCAGCGTCCTTTGCTCTACTCTCCGTCTCCGTCTCCTGATCTTGTGGCTCATCCAGCTCGTCATGACATCTCTGGTGGCTGTACTGGTGGCCGTGGTGGTGGACGTGGTTCCTCCAAGCATCTTTGTTCTCATTGTGGACGACTTGGTCACTTGGTTGATCGGTGTTGGACCAAGCACCCTCATCTTCGTCCAACATCAGCTGATTCCTCCAAGTCGTCCACGTCTTCTCTTGCTACTTCTGGAACTGCTCAGTTGCTTACTACGGGCAGGTGACTTATTGATTCTGGTGCAACAAATCATATGACTGACAATTCTCGTCTTTTCTCTTCTCTTGACAAGATCAACCGGTTACCTCTGGTTCTTATTGCAGATGGTTCTCATTCTCCGGTTTGTGGGTCTGACACTGTGCATATTACTCACTCTCTTCAACTGCAGGACACCATTTATGTCCCAAATTTTCCAAGCAACCTTCTTTCTGTTACTGCTCTTTGTAAACAGTTGCATTGTGAAGCTATTTTTACTGCCTCTACTTGTGTTTTTCAGATTCCTCGTTCCAAGGAGGTGATTGCTACTGGGACTGAGAGCGGCAGCTTGTTCTACCTTGATCCTGCTTCTGCTTTTCTGCCTCTTCTGCTCTGCTTCAGTGGCATCTTCGCCTTGGGCATCATCCTCCTCGCATTCTTTATCATCTTCTGCCAGATTTACCTCGCGTCGATTCTACTTTGAATTGTGAAGCTTGTCAGTTTGGTAAACATCACCGATCTTCTTTTCCTGCTAAGCAGTTCTTCTCGTCCTTTTGATTTAGTGCATTCCGATGTTTGGGGTCATAATCCCCTTCAAACTGTTGGTAGGGGTAGTTTATATTTTGTTACATTCATAGATGATTTTTCTAGGTGTACGTGGTTATATTTGTTACGCGAACGCTCTGAGATTTTCTCTGTTTTTTCTGCTTTTTATAATGAATTGCATGTTCCCCGGTCTTATTGGGGTCATGCCGTTCTTCTTTCATGTTTTCTTATTAATCGAGTTCCGTCTTCGGTTCTTAATGAGAAAACACCATTTTCTATTCTCTATCCAGATGGGACACCCTTTCCGTTATCTATTCGTGTCTTTGGTTGCACAGTGTTTGTTCACTCTCCTGCTTCTGGACGTGACAAACTCTCTTCTCGTTCTGTGAAGTGCATCTTTTTGGGCTATTGTCCGACATAGAAAGGGTATCACTGTTTTGATCCGATTATTCAGAGACAGTATATGTCGGCGGATGTTACTCTCTTTGAGAATGCTCCCTTCTTTTCTTCTCCCTCCCTTCCTTCTTCATCGGATGGTTCTTCACCTCCTGATGTCATGGCACCTCTTCCGGAGCCTGCCCTGCTTTCTTCATCTCCTATTTCTGATTCTTCTCCTTCTGACTCCTCTACTGTCCCTGCTTCTTCTCCTGAGCCGCCGCAACCAGATCCCAGGCCAGTAGTCTCTTCTTTGGATGGGGCTGATACAGTAGACATGTTAGATTTGGATCTTCTGATTGCACTTCGGAAAGGTATTCGCTCCTGCACCCAACATCCTCTTCAGGCTGTGGTCTCTTATGCTCAGCTCTCTCCTTCGTTTAGGAGCTTTGCTCCGGCCCTCTCGGCTAATATTGTCGTTCCTCTCCTCATTGGAAGGCTGCTATGAATGAAGAGATGTGTACTCTTACTGAACGGGGTACTTGGACTCTTGTTTCTACACCTCCAGGTGCTGATGTAGTTGGTTGTCGCTGAGTCTTTGTCATTAAGTTTCTACCTAATGGATCAATTGACCGTTACAAGGCCCGACTTGTTGCTAAAGGTTTTACGCAGACTTATGCCGTGGATTTCTTTGATACTTTCTCTCCTATGACAAGGATTATTACAATTCGTGTGCTCTTTTCAGTGGCCATCAATCGAAACTGAGAAATGTCTCAGCTGAATGTGAAAAATGCCTTTCTTTATGAGGATTTACAAGAAAATGTCTATATGGAGCAACCTCCTGGGTACTCTGGGGGAGTCTCAGGTCTGTAAACAGCGAAAGACAATCTACGGTCTTAAACAAAGTCTCAGGGCCTGGTTTGACAAGTTCAATGAGGTCATTTCGTTGGTTGGGTTTGCTCGAAGTGTTGCGGATCACTCGTTATTCATTCGCAAGACATCAGCCGGTCTTGTTGTCCTTACTGTTTATGTGGATGATATTCTTCTTACAGAGGATGATAGAGAAGGTGTGAATATGACAAAGAAGCATCTTCTTAAGCATTTTGTTACTAAAGATATGAGATCTCCAAAATATTTCTTGGGCATTGAAATATCTAGGAAACCAGGATCTGTTGTTCTTTCACAAAGAAAGTATGCCTTGGACCTCTTTAAAGAGACGAACCTCCTTGGGGCTAAACCTGCTCGTTCTCCGATGTCGGTTGGAGATGACAAGTGTTGGAGTGAGGACTCACCTCTTCTTGAGGATGTCACCAGGTACAGACGGTTTGTGGGGAAACTCATTTATCTGACAATCACGAGACCGGATATTTGCTATGCAGTAGGAAGACTGAGCCAGTTTATGCAAGCTCCTAAGGAGTATCATCTGCAGTCGGCAATGAAGATTCTATAGCATGTGAAAGGTGCTCCAGGAAAAGGATTTCTGTTTCAGAAAAAGGGACATTTGAAGGTTGAGGCATATTCTGATACAAACTATGCAGATGATAAGAACGATAGAAAGTCCACATCTGGATTTTGTACTTTTGTTGGCGAGAATTTGGTCAGCTGGAAGAGCAAGAAACAAGTTGTTGTCTCCAGGTCAAGCGCAGAAGCTGAGTATAAGAGCATGACTCTAATTACTTGCGAGCTGAAGTGGTTACAGTCACTTATGCTTGATTTTGGAGAGCTTTATGATCATACTCTGCTAATGTTCCGTGACAACAAGACAGCCATATATATTTCGAGAAATCCCGTCTTTCATGAGAGGACGAAGTATATCGAGGTTGATTGCCACTTCATTAGAGAGGAGATTTTAAAGAATTAAATTTGCACTCCGTTTGTTAGCTCAGAGAGAGAACTAGCTGATTTATTCATCAAGCCAGTTACTCCTTCCGAGGAGGTTTGTAGCAAGCTGGACATGATAGATATATATGCTCCAGCTTGAGGGGGAGTGTTGGAGCTTGAGTAGATCGGACAGACTTGTGTCTAACCGCAGCGGTCTGTCTGACTCAGCGACCTAGCGGTTTGGTACAGCGGTCCGATGACGAACCTCAGCTTGCGGTCAGGTGGACAACAGCAGTGACGGTCTGGGGGATAGCCGCAACAGCGGTCTGGAGGTTAGCCGTAGCGGTCTGAAGGAAGCCGGAGCGGTCTAGCAGAAAGCCGCAGTAGCGGTCTTTCGGTTAGCCGCAACGGTCTGAATGAAGCAGCAGCGGTCTGGTGGAGGCCGCAACAGCGGTCTGTCGGTGAAGCCGTAGCGGTCTGTCGGTGAAGCCGTAGCGGTCTGGCAGAGAGTCGCAACAACGGTCTGTTGGTGAGCCGCAGCGGTCTGGATGAAGCCGCAACAGCCTGGTTGAAGCCGCAGCAGTGGACAGATGGTTAACTGCAAGTGTGGTCTAGTGGCAACCCGCGGTAGTAGTCCGATAGCTTGCAACAGCTGCGGTCTGATGGGTAGCCGCAACTGTGGTCTGGTGGCAACCCACAGTTGCGGTCTGGCGGTTTGTACCAGCGGTTTTCCCTGGCAGTTAGACGACTTTCCTAGTTGTCGATTGGTGTTTTATTATTTGTTGTATAGTGGGCGGTTTGATCATGTCAAACCGCGTAGACCGCCCGACTTGTATTTAGTCTCACATCGGTTGTTGTATTCTCTCATCTCCCCCGATTTCTATAAATAAGGGGACATACCTATGCAATGATTATCGTTTTGTAGCAATAAAATTTACCTTTATTTAGCTTTTTTTCACATGAGCTAAATAAGGGGGCATACCTATGTATTATATTTCTCACACACATACATACAAGTATTTGTGCACTTATAAAGAAAGAGAGGAAAGAGCTATAATCTCATTCTAAGATGCGGGACTAAATCCTAAGAGTTAATGAGCTCAATCTTGGCCTTTGTACACATTTTATTCAGCACCCATAATTCTCCATAGGGAAAATCTTGAATTTGTCATACTTTATACAACAAACTATATATCATATCACTTGAGATAAGTACATAAACATTTCCACGGAAGAAGCATCTCAAGTAGTGCAAAATGTCAAGACAATAACTTATATAAGTGTGACTTCTAGCATTTTATCACAGTGTAGATACTCATACAAGAAATCATAATTCTTAAGGAAAGCATTTGTCCTTTCTATAAGAGAATTCAACCCAATTCACTCTGATTATTTATTACGGCATCTTATCAATTCCTTCTTTTCCAAATCATGTTCCATTCTTTTTAGCATGGTCCCATCGCAACCGAATATGGTAGGATCTTTTGCTGATAGTCGAGTTTAGAATCGTTTTAGTCGCATCGGTGTCGGGAGACTTCGTGTTGAATGACTCTTATGTTATCATATTGTTTGATCTGATTATAGGTATGAACTAATAATCTGCAGACAAAATTAGATCGCTTGTAGAAGCAAGTATGGAATGACTAGGCCAGTCTAGTGCTACATCTTGAGGCATGAAAGGAGTTTCCAATATAGTTGCCTCGTTGTTTAAGAGAGTTATGAGTATCTGTATCAGTTATGATGTGTTCTAATTGATGCACATCTAAATCAAAAACATTTTTAAGGATGTCGCACTAGTTTGAGAACCTTCAAATGTTTACCCTGAGGATCTACTAGCATGACACTTGGGAGTATTAGCGGGACTAATGGTTCAACTGCAGGAGCGTGCTTGAGTTGAAATTAAGCAAACCTAACATCATTTCCTTTCAGAGTTCCTCTGCTTCATATCACAAGTGTCCGTCGGGCATATGAAATGATGTTAAATTAGATAGGGGTATTACATAAAAACTAATTTGCAAATGCCTTTGAGTTCAATTGGTGGTCAAAGGATGGCGCATCTAGTCTAAATCTACGAGTAACATAATCCTCATGATACATAAATGAGATCCATGATACCTATCATAGTAATCACCTATAGAAGGATCAATTTGTGTCAACAGGTTAAGACGATTTTTATAAAAGCAGGGGGGGGGGGGGGGGATGACGATCATCGTAATAGCACAAAGATCTCTCATGAAAAGCGCTATCAGATCGAGCATGGATGGACTCTGGTTCCCAAAATAGAAGAGAGGAGTAATGACGACTACTATGATATGCCATGAATGATCTATAAACTCTAGTCCCGAGCATCATACACTAAGCCCGAAACTGAGGCTCTGATACCAAACTGATGCAGGACTATAGTGAGTGCAATTGTGTCTTAAGGAACTCTAATGAATGTGTGCAAGTATTGCGTTGAGGGAATCTAAATAATGTGATTTACATGCAATTGTCAAACGATTATCTACAAAATTCTGAAATCATTAGTTTAGTTTACAAGCTTTCACACTAGAGATTAAGCATTAGAAAGAAAAGCAAAATCAAATTAAATTTAAAGAGAAAGTTGATGCGGAGCAGAGACGAGGACACGTTTTGGGCCCGTTCAGGGCTGTTGGCAACTTTCCATATATGGCGTGCCCGGATCGACGATCGGACTCCGCGATTGCGTCCGGAGCATCGGCGCGAGTCAAAACGCTATATTACTTTATATTTTTTGAGTTTATTTTGATGTATTTTAAGGGCTAACCCACCGGCCAATCATAGCCGTTGATGGGGATGCCCTAGTTTGTGTTTTCTTATAAATATGATGCTAGGGGGCTGATTTGGGGGCATTGCAGAATTTGGAATTCATTTTCGGATTCCTGCGATCCTTCCCCGGTGCCGACCCGTGGAGCCCTAGGTGACGACTCCTAGGTGGTTTTCTTCATCCCCAAGGTAATACCCATTCATAGTCTTCTCCCTCCCCCCTCGAAACCCTCATCCGCATCCCCTACAACCCCCAAATCTCAATCCCCACCGCCAATTACTGTTCATGATCACTGTTCACCGAAACTGTTCACGGGGCACTGTTCACTGGCACTGTTCATCCGTCATTACTGTTCACTACTGTTCACCCCCGCTGTTCATCCGCCGCACTGTTCATCCGCCGGCCCTATACCAATCCCGCAGCCTCCTTCCCTCCCTCCGTGATCCACTTCCACCGCCCCGAAAACCCTAGATCTATTTTGATCTAGTGCTACCACCCTCCGATCCGTTTTCCACCGCACAAACCTTCCATTTTTTCCCCGGATCCGCTCCTAAATATCGGATCCACTCACCCCCCGCCCGGATCTACTCATTCGTGTCCGGATCCGCCGTTTTACCTTCCGTTACCACCACTTTCCACTGAGGGCAGCCACCGTCACCGTCGTCTCGCCACCGGTTCCACCTCCGATCGCCCGTTTTGCATCCGGTCCCTCAAATTCTCCACCACCTCGGATCAGCCCACTGCATCGTGAGTATCTCGTGGTATTGTGTTTTTGTTTGACATTTGCACTTGGTTGTTTATCTATATTTGTGCTATGATCATAGTTTGGTAGTTTTTGTACTTTTGCGCTAATATTTATTTATGGAATTAATCGCCGCCGCTTGCTTGGGCCCTCCGCGCGGAGGAAGCCGTTGTCAAATCGCTAAATTATTTAATTGCTTCTTTATTTTGATTAGCTGCGTGGTGTTGTTAATTCTCATTGCTTAAATTAATTGTCGTTGCTATCCGACTGTTTCATTGCATGTAGCATTGCATTCGCATATCCTCTCACACGTGCACGTAGAGTCCTAGCTTCCGAGGCCCCACTACCTACCCCTACATCATTTGGTATCAGAGCCTAGGTTAGGCTATTTGCATGCTTTGTAGTGGTAGGTCATATAGAGTCTTTAGCTTCATCCATGACTATTATCGTTGTCGTTCCTCTCCTCTCTTGAGACATTCTGAGTCTGCCTATACCCAATCTCATAGAGCGACTTCAGAGAAATCCTCACGTTATCATGATGATTATTATCGTCTGCGGCACACCACTTCTCGAGATCGTGTCGACCCACCGACACAACCTCACCACGCCAGAGACGATCAGTATGATGATTGTCGTCGTTCATATCCTTACACGCGAGCGGATCGTGTTGATCCTTCGACTCGACCCGATTACCTTAGGGATGACTATTATGAGGATCGTCACTTTGAGAGAAATCTTGAGAGTCAGTTTCGTATAGTTTCTCCTTCCTTTGACGGCTCATCGAGTCCCGAGTCTTTCAGTTATTGGCTTGTGGACATTGAGTATTATCTTGATTATTTTGAGTTATTCGGTGAGCGTCGCGTTAAGTTTGCGAAACTTAAACTTTTAGATCAGGCGAGAGCACATTGGGCTAGCGTTGAGAGGACCCGCGAGCGAAACCGTCTTTGTCGCATCACTAGTTGGGTGGACATGAAGCGTACATTGTGTCAGAGGTACCTGCCTTCATCATATCGGAATCGCTTGCTCGACCAATTATTTTCCTTCAGCAAGAATCCATTCTGTCGCTAATTACAGGGATTGCTTGATGAGTTAGTTGTGAGGAGCGATATCCAGAGGATTCAGCCATGACCACTTGCAGATTTCGGTCTGGGCTTTCGATCTGACATCCGTACTAAGGTGGGTTATCATAGCTCGAAGTCCCTGGAGCAGACGTATCAGCTTGCCCTTCACTACGAACAGTCTTTGAGATCCGCCAGAGCTGGTCGGTTGGACCCTCACCTTGGTCTCCGCAGTACGAGTCCTCATATTGAGGTCACCATGACGTCTACCACTGTCCTGTTACCCACGACGGAAGTGGTACCTGATACGGATTGCTCTCACCCCAGCGAGATGCTTATCCCAATGAGTGACCTATCTCTTGTCTCTGATCCGTCTCCGCGACCCCGAGTGAGAGTGAGCCTGAGCGACCTATTGAGTCTGCAGTATTGTGTGACTTGTGTCCTCTCACCCACATCTCTTCTTTTGTCATGTACCGGGTTAGTTAACACCCTCACCGTAGACCCAATTCTTGACACTACACCCACAGACCCATTCTTGAGTGTAGGTCTATGTTGCTCTCCCCTTTGTCATTGCCCCGAGTCACATCACGACCGAGAGCCCAGAGCTTGATGTTGATCTCACAGTGACTATGCCACTCATTCAAGGGAACACGACCCCTTACGATGGTACTCACATGGAGGACCTTGACCTTAGTGACGAGCCCCCTGTTGAGCCTCCTGATGATCATCCGCCACATCTGATAAGGTTGAGACTCAGGTGAGCACTCAGGTAGCGCCTCTTTCATTATCATTTCTGACCTTGCCAATGAAAGGGACCTTGAGTGGAGCATGACATATGTAGGGCCTACCTTGAGTCCACTTGAGTATACTCATATTGGGAGGACCTATCTTATGATGCCTCACACTCTGGATGAGTTTTGGGACACGCCACCCGCTGAGCCACCCGATGAGTTCTTTCTTGTCTGGGACGCTCACCATATTTTAGAGTCACGACTTCTAGTCAGTGCACACGATTTTCACTCAGGTGGTCGTCTCCTTCATGATGACTTTTCTTACACACCTCCTGGGACCCCCCTGATACGCTACGTTTCCCGAGACATTTGGCTCTTTACGAGCACGTATTTGAGTATAGTTGTCTCTCACGGTCATCTGAGCGCTCGTCACACACAGGATGAGTTTTGTCTATACTCCACCGAAAGAACCTCCTGATAGGCCACCACATTTGAGAGACATCTCAGGAATTATTGGATTTTCTTATAAGGAGTGTACTGTGTCTGTCATGTTGTCTTTGCATCATTTGCATTACCTGCATGAGTCTGCTGAGTCATTGCACAACATTTGCATGATTTGCATGAGTCGGTCCGCCGACGAATATTAACAAGCAATGATAATTATAAAGCCCATCAGATAAGCGAAGCGAGAGCAGATATTTAACGTAGGCGAGAAGGTAATGGTGCGAGTCCGCCCTGAGAGGCTCCCTTCGGGCCTGCCAAGAAGTTAAGCGCGAGGCGAATAGGTCCATATTCCATTATTAGTCGTATTGGGACCAACGCCTACCGGCTTGACATCCCGCCAGTATGGGAATTCACCACGTGTTTAATGTTGAGGACCTGACTCCATACTATGAGCATCATGAGTATGTGGACCCGAGCAGTGGAGATGCCCAGCCACCCCCACCCCCACGGTCGTTACCATATCATCTCATACGTCCTCACCCATTGTTGGCTTCCACCCACCCGGGGACTCGTCTTCTTGGTTTCACCCGCAGGCACCACTGATCGCACCGGGATCCGCCACTCGTGAGTTGACCGTTGAGAGCTTCATGGAGACCAGACTCCACCAGTGCATTCCCACTACAGACGTTGGTGACTCTTGGGTACTTGCAGCAGAGTTTGATCGATTCGCCCATGGACTTCGACTTCAGCACGTCCGTCTCCATTCACCGGAGATGACATCTTTTTTTCGGTCAGGGGGAGTTGATTGGCGAGGACACTTTCTAGCGACGACACTTGGGCGACCTCAGGTGGACTTCTTCGAGTTTTACCCGGCATGCAGCGAGGAATTTTGATCCCTATTCATCGGGAGATGAATTCTTTCAAGCGGGAGATTGATGCGGAGCAGAGACGAGGACACGTTTTGGGCCCGTTCAGGCTGTTGGCAACTTTCCATATATGGCGTGCCCGGATCGCGATCGGACTCCGCGATTGCGTCCGGAGCATCGGCGCGAGTCAAAACGCTATATACTTTATATATTTTTGAGTTTATTTTGATGTAGTTTAAGGGCTAACCCACCGGCCAATCATAGCCGTTTATGGGGATGCCCTAGTTTGTGTTTTCTTATAAATATATGCTAGGGGCTGATTTGGGGCATTGCAGAATTTGGAGAATTCATTTTCGGATTCCTGCGATCCTTCCCCGGTGCCGACGCCGTGGAGCCCTAGGTGACGACTCCTAGGTGGTTTTTCTCTTCATCCCCAAGGTAATACCCATTCATAGTCTTTCCCTCCCCCCTCGACCCACCCTCATCCGCATCCCCTACAACCCCCAAATCTCAATCCCCACCGCCAATTACTGTTCATGATCACTGTTCACCGAACTGTTCACGGGCACGGTTCACTGGCACTGTTCATCCGTCATTACTGTTCACCCGCACTGTTCACCGCCGGCACTGTTCATTCCGCCGGCCCTATACCAATCCCGCAGCCTCCTTCCCTCGTGGATCCCTTTCCCACCGCCCCGAAACCCTAGATCTATTTTGATCTAGTGCTACCACCCTCCGATCCGTTTTCCACCGCACAACCTTCCATTTTTCCCCGGATCCGCTCCTAAATATCGGATCCACTCACCCCCGGCCCGGATCTACTCATTCGTGTCCGGATCCGCCGTTTTAACCTTCCGTTACCACCACTTTCCACTGAGGGCAGCCACCGTCACCGTCGTCTCGCCACCGGTTCCACCTCCGATCGCCCGTTTTGCATCCGGTCCCTCAAATTCTCCACCACCCTCGGATCAGCCCACTGCATCGTGAGTATCTCGTGGTATTGTGTTTTGTATTTGACATTTGCACTTGGTTGTTTATCTATATTTGTGCTATGATCATAGTTGGGGTTGTTGTACTTTTGCGCTAATATTTATTTATGGAATTAATCGCCGCCGCTTGCTTGGGCCCTCCGCGCGGAGGAAGCCGTTGTCAAATCGCTAAAATTATTTAATTGCTTCTTTATTTTGATTAGCTGCGTGGTTTTGTAATTCTCATTGCTTAAATTAATTGTCGTTGCTATCCGACTGTTTCATTGCATGTAGCATTGCATTCGCATATCCTCTCACGTGCACGTAGAGTCCTAGCTTCCGAGCACCACTAGCCTACCCCTACATCAAAAGTGCTACAATTA
>CM077163.1:11715381-12006198 GCA_039583875.1 Platanthera guangdongensis
TCGGATTCATTAGGTCGTAGCCTCTTGACCGATAAAATAAGTCCTCCCAAACGGAGCTTAATCTTCTGACAACTAAAGGCATATCAATAACATCATGAAAAACAAGCATTAGATAATAATCTTCAGGATGCCAAAGTAGGAATTCATAATGAGAATAATTTTCAGTTATCAATGCATAGCTGTTGCCCTAGGGACTACAAAACAAATGAAAATCACTCGCTCAGCCTGTACAGGTGCTTGCAGATCAGAGATTTGAGGTACCACGTCTATCTTAAGGCGTTCATCATAGAAAACTAGGCATCCACTATCAAAGCATCAGCTAGCATTCTACAATCTCCATAGTCAGTGGTCTCTACAGATGCCTTTGAAACACTGCTGAGAAGACTTAAAGGAAACAACACTAGCCTTCTTAAGTATAGTTTTGGCTCTAGAATTTGAAGATTCTATAATTATGACTTGATGATTCTATGAATAATACTTGGATCAAGAATTCAATGATTATGTCTTGACTCTAAATTTTCTCACTTGTTATGAAAAATTTTTTCCATAGTCCATCTAATTCTCGGTACCAAACTGATGTAAGCCCATCTTAATGTGTTAATCATGTTCGAGCAAGTCACGCTATAGATCTACTACTAAATGTTTCATCAAGATTTTTCTATAATTAAGGGCTCATTTGGGAGAGCGTTTAATGTCATCCTGTTTGATAAAACGCACCGCTGCGAATTTTTTGCATTTGTTTTTCCTCCATTTTTTTGGAATCGCTCCGTTTCACTCGAGGTGTAAAAATACCGCGGACGAAACCCTGTCCGCGCCTTTAGTTCGCCGCGTTTAGGGAGGAAAAGATTTTGTTGTGCCGCTCTCCTGTGCCCCGCATTGTGCCGTCTCCCGTACCCCTCCACTTTTTTCATAACGCTTTTTAGGGTTGCCGGCGGCGGCCTGCCCAGAGCCCACCGCCGGGGTCGGCGGATCCTGGCGAATCCGCCGGAGGTATCCCGATGGCACTTCGGCAGGGCCACTACCGCGATGGTGCTGCCGGAGCCCCACCGGACTAACCCCAGCGGGTTCGTCGGGGTCCGGCGACCCCTCCGGCGGTGGAGCCGCGTGGAAGCATGGCGGAGGCACGACGGAGGCGCTCAGATATAAATAATTATCTACACTAAAATATATAGTATAACAGAAACATTATATTAATATGCTTTTTTCAAAATATTTTCAGCAATTTAAATATATATCTCTACCGTATATATCAATATACATATCTTCAAGCACACCAAACACTTTCCCTTAACCGTTTGATCAAAGAGCATATTAAATCTCATCCTTTAGATATATAGAGAGAGAAAAAATGATTGAAGAGAGAGGGGGAGAGAGGAAAAGGAATATTATATGTCTCTTAAAGCTATATGAGAGAGGGAGAGGGAGAGGAAGAGAGAGCGAGAGAGAAATTAAATTTTTACGGTAAAGCGTACATTTTTTTAAAAAAATAAAAATGGTAATCTTGATTTATATTTTTTTTACGGTCATTTGGAGTACTCATATGTATATGTTGCGGGTGTAGCCCGTTTCGATGCGGGCGTAGCCGCAGCGAGACATCGAGCACGGGCGAAGCCCGTGCGAAGGCGGGCGAAGCCCGCCTGGATGCGGCCGAATGCCGGCCCGAGAGCATCGCACCCCGTGCGAAGATCCGTATATAATATATATAGATTAGAAAAAATAATTAAAAAAATTATAAAATAGAAAATATTCATAAATCGTCACTGCTGTTTTGCCAAATGGTTCTCTGTTCTGAACAGCTATGCAAACACAAACTATCCAAACAGATCTCCATTTTCAACAACAAGTTCCAACAGCTCCATTTACAAACCTGCATTTATAATAATGCCTTTTACAACCACACCACTCTCCCAAATGAAGCCTAAATGTAAATTCAGTCAAACGAAATAATGAGCTCAATTACAATTTCAGGGGCAATGCCCTCTATTTATACACAACGAATGAAGACCCAAAAATAAGAAAAATAAAGGGCACTTTATAATTATGCTACAAATAATGATTTAATTCAATTCTCCTCCTTAAGATGGGAGTATATGTCAAACACTCCTAGTTTTGATAATATTTCCTTTGAACAAGTCAACTCAGGCACTGGTCAAGACGTTTGCAAGTGGATCTTGAGATTGAACAAACAGAGTGCAAACGTTGCCTTTTTAAAGGTGAGTCTTGATAAAGTGTCTATCAATTTCGATATGTTTCGTTCGATCATGTTGAACATAATTATGTGCAATACTGATAACAACTTTGTTGTCACAATATAATATGGTAAGCTTTACAATTTGTAGTCTCAAATCCAGCATTATCAAGTTAAGACATAACCCCTCACATATTCCTTATGACATTTTACCTTATACTCAGCTTCTGCGCTTGATCTTGCTAGAATATTTTGCTTCATGCTTCGTCAGGTCACTATATTCTCCCAACAAAGGAACAATATCCAGTGGTGGACTTTCTATCATCTGATTTTTAGCCCAATCAGCATCCGTTTAACTTCAACATCCAACTGTTTATTTCGAGAAAATAAAAGTCCACATCCAGGGAGTTCTTCAAATGTCGTAGCACTTGCATGCATCTGCCAAGATCCCAACAACATATGTGATATCTGAGCGAGTATGCGAGAGATAGATCAGTCTTCCCACTAGTCTTTGATAGCTAAAGAAGTTCACATTCTCACTATCCTTTTCTTCATCAATCTTACGGTTAACTTTCAAGGGAGAATTAGCAGGAGCATACTAAAGCTCCCTGATAAAGTTTGTAGAAGAATTGAGTAAACCTTGTATATTTTTCTTGAATATAAAATTACAAGTGTGAGTACACATATATAGGGAAAGAGAGAAAACCTTATTACAAGATGTGAGACTAAACATCCTAGTTAAGAGACTAAATGAGCCTTTACGAATGGGCCTTTACATATATCATTCAACACTCCCCCGCAAGCTGAGCGTACAATCGTAGACACCGAGCTTGGACAAAAACTGATAGTATAGAGGTCGTGGTAAGACCTTGGTGAGGATGTCAACAACTTGTTCGGTAGCTGGAACATGCATTAACTCCATCTTCTTTAATTTAACCTTTTTCTCGAATGAAATGACAATCAACCTCAATATGCTTCGTCCGTTCATGAAAAACAGGATTCTTGGCAATGTGAATGACATCCTGACTGTCGCAAATAAGGTGGCCGGTGCGGAAAGCTTGACTCCTAAACCATCAAGGAGACCCTCAAGCCATGTGAGCTTAAATACAACAGCTGCCATTGAACGATACTAGGCCTCAGCAGATGAACGAGCAACTACAGACTGTTTCTTGTTACGCCATATAATAAGATGTCCTCCAAAATAAGTGCAGTATCCACTTGTGGAACGTCGATCATCCAATGAACCAACATAATCAGCGTCATAATAAGCACTCAGAGATAAGGGAGATGAAGAGGCATGTATACAAGTCCCTGTTCAGGAGAAGTCTTCAAGTATCGAAGAATGCGCTCAACTGCCTGGAGATGAGAGATACGTGGCTCATGCATGAATTGATTGAAAATCCCAACAACAAATGATATATCAGGTCTTGTAACATTGGATATATCAGCTTTCCCACAAGACAACGATAATACTCTGGGTTTGGAAGGAGTATTTCAGAGACTTGTGCATGAGCGCAAAGCTTATGATTACTATCCATGAGAGTGTCGGGAGGCTTGCATCCAGAGTAGCCAGCATCATGCAGCAAGTCACGACAATACTTCCTTTGAGATAACACCAGTCCATTAGGTCGCCGAGCCACCTCGAGACCAAGAAAGTAACGAAGGCTTCCCAGATCCTTTGTTTGAAACACAATTGTCAGATGTTGTTTGATCATATGTATTCCTGTAAGATCGTCTCCCGTAATCAGAATATCATCAACATATACCAAGAGAATTACTGTGCCTGTTGGACGATGCCGAGTGAATAATGAGAAGTCGACTGAACTCTGAGTGAAACCCAACAGCACTAACCGTCTGACTGAATTTGTCAAACCATGCCCGAGGCGACTGTTTGAGACCACAAAGTGACCTCTTCAGACAACAGACAAGAGACTCCTCCGTGATCTCAAACACGGTAGGTTGTTGCATATAGACGGTTTGCTGTAAATCACCGTTAAGAAAAACATTTTTTACATCCAATTGGTGGAACTGCCAGTGCCGATGAACATCGATGGAGATCAACACACGAACAATATTCAGATTGGCAGCTGGAGAAAAAGTCTCATCATAATCTACTAGACCTTATTTTTGAGTAAAACTACGAGCCAACAGATGAACTTTCAAATGTTGAACCGTTCTATCAGGACCTTGTTTGAGGGAAAACAACCACTTACAGCCCACACAAGTTTGTCTAGAAGGAAGATAGATAAGATCCTAATTGTGGTTTGCCCAAAGACCAGACATTTCCTCGTCCATACCCGCTCGCCATCCCGGATCTTGGAGAGCCTCCTGCACAGAAGTAGGGATGGTAATAGAGGATAAAGAAAGAGCAAACTGGCGAAGTTCCGGAGAGAGACGGTGGAAGGAGAAAAAATTCGCCATTGAGTGTGCAGTAGAAGTAGTTGCTGGATCCGCAGGCTGAAAAATATCATCAGAGGAAGGCATCTCCCGTAGGGTAGTGGATGAGGGAGGGAGACAAGTATACACACGAGTGATAGGTGGTTTGTGTGGAAGTGGCGTGGTATGAGGAGGTGGGTTTGGTGGGAGTGGTGTAGTAAGGAGAGGCGGAAGGTTGGAAGTAACTGCGACATCAGGCCGCAGAAGGAGTGGTGGAAGGAGAGAATCAGTTGGTTGAGAATGATATGACAGGTTTTCGAGAAAGGTGACAACAACAGAAGTAACAACCTTATGATCTTTAGGAGAGAAACAAACATAACCCTTCTGAGTACGAGAGTAACCAACAAACATATATTTCGTGGCACGACGAGCGAGCTTGTTTGTGGACGGGCCAAGATTATGAACATATCACACACAGCCAAACACGCGAGGGGTGACTGAAAAAGGAGGTGTTGAGGGAAAAATGAGGTTGAAGGGAACCACAACGTTAAGAACAGAGGAAGACATGTGGTTAATAAGAGAACATGCAGTAGAGACCGCAAAATTTCAATATTGGTTGGGAACATTCATTTGAAACATAAGAGAGCGGGTAACCTCAAGGAGGTGACGATTGTCGCGTTCAACAACGCCATTTTGTTGGGGGGTATAAACACAAGAGGTTTGGTGGATGATTCCAAACTCAGTACACAGGTTGGTAAACACACGACTAGTGTATTCTCGGGCATTGTCAGAACAAAGAGTTTTCACGGTAGTGGAGAACTGGTTGCGAGTTTCAGTGATAAAGGCACGAAAAACACCCGACAGTTCAGAGCGATCATGAAGGAGATACAACCATGTCACCCGTGAGTAATCAACTACAAATATAGCAAAGTAACGATATCCAAAAACACTGGTGAATTGTATGGTCCCCAGATATCAGAGTGAACAAGATCAAAGAGAGCAGTACTCGAGTGGGACGAGGCGAGAACGTAGACCGATGATGTTTTACATAGATACAAGACTCACAAGTGAATTCTCGGATGTAAACATCGGGAAGAGCTTTGCGGAGTATGTTTAGAGGAGGGTGTCCAAGACGTCGATGCCACTCAGAAGAGCTAATAAAAGACAAAACCGTCGAAGGAGAGGGGTCAAGGATGTAGATACTATTTGACAGATGCCCTTTTCCAATGATAGACTGCGTCTTGCGATCCTGCAAAACACAATAGGTGGAGGAGAATGTCACGTAACTATCAAGATATTGAGTGAGACGATTAACAGAGAGAAGGTTGAAAGGAGATCCCAAAACATGAAGAACAAAGCGAAGAGTGATTGAGAGAGTAATGTGAATATCGGCGGAGCCAGAGACAGGAATGATGTCCCCACTTGCAACAACAATAGACGTGGGATGCACCGAGTCCAATTAGCGAGATGGCTGCCGCGAGGTAATGTGGTGGGAGACCCCTGAATCCAAGATCCAGGACGAACTATGGGCAAGACAGGAAAACACAACACTAGAAATGGACACAACAGAGCTCAGAGAATTTTCGATCATCCCTTGAAGTTGCTGGATTTGGAGTTTCAAGTCAGCAATGCCATTCTGAAGGCTTTGTGAAGTAGAATGTGCAGCCAAGTGCAAAGGAGCAACGACAAGAAGCAATCTGTGCGGCAAGGCGAAGTCGCCGCGGCTAGTGACGACAAAGATACTCCGGGAAGACCTAGCGGCCAGATAGCATCTAACGGCAAGGGCAAACTGCGGAGAACAGATGCAGGAGAAGAGGCCAACCCGCAACAAACCTCAGACGACAAAGCAGAGGCGGCAAGCAGGGCCAGGCCGCAGCGGGAATTAGACCCCGCAGGTAGGCATGAGTGTTGAAATCTCACAAGCTGATCAGATGGTAGTTCTGATACCAAGTAAAAACTTTCAGAACTATCAAGCTGACAACTTGATCAAGCAGAAAGCGGGAAACAGGAGCAGGAGAACTGAGCTAAGTAAATCAGAGACAACAAAAAGCAACCACATATCTTGTATTATCAACCATCTTCATTACATGGCAAAACATACATGACGAGACATGATTTCGCCAAGTACAAAGGAGAAGCAAAACAAGCAAACAAGAATTTCAAGCCGGGCGGACTGCCCCAGAGACCGCCGAGTCCGCCGAGTGCGCTGAGACCACTAAGCCGCTGTTGCACCACTGATATACGGAGTCCGCGAAGTCCGCAGACAACCCGTTATTCTGCTGAACGACCGCTCTGCAAGCCGTCGCCGAACTGAAAGAACAGACCGCCTAGCCCGCTGAGACCGACGTACAGGTTATTGAACTTGAATTGCTGAAGGAGAGAAGACTGGCTGGCCGCAAATGCGACCTGCTGCAAACCGCCGATTGTAAACCGCAAGATCCATTGATTCTTGACCGCAGTCAGAACAAGACTCCTGACTTTACAGTGCTAGCCACACAACCTGCAAACAGCAACCGGTTAAACCTTATCAATCCGCGCGGACTAGAAAACCGAGGCCGCAACAATTAATTCACGCTCAGCTTACTGTTCATTCAGTTACTGTTGATGTGACAGGGAGTCCTATTTATAGGCGGGGTGAGGAGTGTGGTCACCGCCCTTGTGGATAGAATCACCACCCCAGCTTGCAGATAGCACTATGCAGTCCGCCTAGTCCGCAAGGACAAAGCCGGAAACCAGCCAATCCGCCAGGCACCAAGGCAGGAAGCCAGTCCGCTATCCGGCAGACACCGCACCAGTCCGCACGATGCACAGCACGCAGACACAGCAACAACCCACACACTGCATCAATCCGCACACCACACACAGACACAGCACCAGCCCACACAGCCCGCGAACACCGCACCAGCCCGCCACATAAGTCCACGACCAACAGACACAAAACCGCCCGGTCAACAAGCGGACATTGCGGACTCTGTGAATACACTGGACTTGTCACAGATTGTGACCAAGTCCAGCAACCAACCAAAACCTGGCGCGAGCTCGACGGACAAGAAGCCAGACCGCCAGCTCCCAAGACAGTCCGCTTACCACGAATGCGGTTATCACCAACCGCTCCAGGGCACGGGCAAATGTCGATCTCGCGATCTCCATACGCAGTCAGCAACAAGCGGGCTCCGCGAACACAAAAGGAGACCGCCACATCCCTGCGGATATACCACCTATCCGCCCGATTACTTCAAAAACAGCCAACTGCAGAACCACAAGCCGAACTGACTGAACACCACTACCAGGTCACTGAACAACACTACCAGGTCGCAACAAACAGGCCGCCCAGGCCGCACCATGAGTCCGCCCAGGCCGCTCCATCAGTCCGCCCAGCCGCGCGGTCTGCCCGATCAAACCCCACTTTCACTTCACAATTTTCAACACTCCCCCTTGAAGTGAGAAGTGGTGATCAAGCCCAGCAGTCCCCGTAACCGTGTAAATGACACCTTCGACAACGGCTTCGTGAAGATGTCTGCAATGTTGTCGTCACTCCGCACATGCTCCAATATAAGAGATCCCTCCAACATCTTCTCCCGAATGAAGTGGTGCTCAATCTCTATATGCTTGGTCCGTGCGTGACAAACTGAATTATTCACCAGTTTCAGGGCACTTTCATATCACCGCACATCAGAGTAGGACCGCACACTTCTTCATAGACGTCCTCTACTAGTCTCCTGAGCCAGATGACTTCCCGAGTTGCAAAGCCAAAACCTTGTATTCTGCTTCCGTAGTAGAGACAGACACCGAGTATTGCTTCTTGCTAAACCAAGAGATACTGGCTGATCCACACATGAAGACATAACCGGATGTTGACATCCGATCATCGGATCTCCCCATAATCAGCATCCGAGTATCCTTGAAGAGTAAAACCTGTGCCTCTCCTATAAAGGAGACCCATATCAGAAGTGTACTTCACGTATTTCAGAATATTCTTTACCTCCATCATATGAGGCTTCCTGGGTTCTGCCACATACCGACTTACTCGGCCAACTGCATAAGCAATGTCAGGCCTTGTAATCGTCAAGTAGATAAGACTCCCAACTAGAGCCCGAAACACCAAAGGATCCAGAAGAATCCTCCCCTCATCCCGCAGAAGTTTGATGCCTGAATCAAAAGTAGTAGAGCTACTCTTCCCCTCATACATGCCGAATCGCTGAACGATCCGTTCCGCATAGCCCTTCTGGGACACGAGTATGCCACTCTCTTTCCTTTCCACCTCAAGTCCAAGGAAATGGTGGAGCTCGCCCAAATCCTTCATCTCGAACCTAATAGCTAGCTCTGACCTGAGCCTAGCTACCTCGTCCTTGGAGTTCCCCGTGATGATCATGTCATCCACGTACAACAGCACTAAGACCAGAAGCTCCCCTTCTTCTTGACAAAAAAGCTCGTATCTGAATTTGAAGCAAGATAACCGCAGAATTGGAGGTATTCTGCAATCTTTCCATAACAGGCTCGAGGAGCCTGCTTCAAACCATAGAGGGCTTTCCGGAGCTTGCAGACGTAGTCCGGATGTTCTTCAGAAACATACCCCAGTGACTGATCCATGAAAATATCTTTGTCGATCTCCCCATAAAAAAGACGTTTTTTACGTCAAGCTGCCACATCTTCCAGCTCTGGCAGGCTGCCAAAGCCATCACCACCCGTACTGAAGTCATCTTCGCCACAGGACTGAACGTCTCCTCATAATCTTCGCAGTACTGTTGTGAAAAGCCTCGAGCTACAAGGCGCGCCTTGTACTGCTCAATGCTTCTATCCGCCTTTTTCTTCAGCTTGTAGACCCACTTGCAAGACACATGAGTAATGTCATCAACCTTGGACACCAAGTACCAAGTTTCATTCTCTTGAGGGCAGCCATCTCCTCATTCATGACATCTTCCCACTCCTTGACTCCAGTGGCTTCTTCAAACTTTGAAGGCTCCCGCTCATCCAAGGGGCCTGCGAAGAAACAAGAGACAAAGCTCACCGTGTTTCCATCGCAATAACGAGCTAGTGACTTGATGGTCCTCTTCGATCTCTGAAGATTTTGCTCCTTGCTCACCACCTCCGCTGTTTCATCAGAACCAGCTCAATTCTCGGGTACGCTTGGAGCGTCGCTCCCCCTGCTTCCCGAACCAGAAGCTTCTGCCCTAGAGCTTGAAACACCTGGAGGTCCTGGTGACACAGGCAACTCCACATGAAGATCTTCAGCAGTTTCCTTCTGCCCTTCATCAACCCTGCTCACGCAGCTCAACAGAGCCACCTCCACACGATGTGAGTTCATCAAAAACAACGTCTCTTGATACAACGAACTTCCTTGTCGCAGGATCCATGCACTTCCAACCCTTCTTCCGCTCATCATAGCCCACAAAGACAAACTTCCTCGCCTTTGCATCAAGCTTGGTCCTCTGAGCCTCCGGGACGTGCACATAGCAGGTTGATCCAAACACCCAAAGATGTTCCACGCTGGGCTTCTCCTTGAACATCAACGAGAGACTTCATGTTGATCGGACTCAGAGACATCCAATTGATGACATAAGTTGCGCAGTCCATTCCTTCCGCCCAAAAAGACCTGAGAATGCCCTTTGCATGAAGCCAACACTTGCAAGTTTCCGTCAAGTGACAGATCTTCCTCTCCGCTACTCCATTTTGTTATGGAGTATAAACACAAGTTAGCTCTCTCCGGATCTCGTGTTTCTTACAGAAGTTAGAGAACTCAGATGAAACAAAATCACCACCGTTGTCCGATCTGAACTTCTTGATCAGCAGGCCAAGCCGACCCTCCACCAGCTCCTTGAACTCCACAAACAATTGGAAAGCTTCTGACTTCTCCTTCATAAAATACACCCAAGTGTATCTTGAGTAGTCATCAATCAGCACCAGCATGTATCTGCTGCCTCCAAGACTAGCGGTAACAGTTGGCCCCATCAGATCACCATGGATACACTCCAATGGTGTCTTGCTCCTTGTTTGTGACTTGTCAAACGGAAGACGATGAGCCTTACCGTACTGACACCGCGCGCAAACGTGACTATCTCCGTAGGACAACTTCGACAAGCCTTTCATAAGATTTATCCTCGCCATGGCTTTCAGCTTTGTCCATCCCAAGGTGCCCTAGTCTTTCATGCCAAATAGCAGCGCTATCATTGGTCCTCATCCGATCAACATAAGAGCTTGTTGATAAAACAAACAAGTCTCTTACTCTTCTCCCTACATGAGCAACATCAGTCTTTACCGCTGATACGTTGCGGAAAAACTTCACTTCTATTGGCCCAAACAGAACGTGATAACCCGCGTCAACTGCGTTGTTCACCGATAAGAGGTTCTTCTTCATGCTAGGCACGTGATACACACTCCTTAACGTAAGTGGACCCCGAGCACTATCCAAAGAAATAACACCCTCATTCTCTACAGTATGAACAAAATCATCACCTGTAATAATAGCTTCATTACCTCAGAATGCTTGCAGCGATGAGAACTTCGACTCGTCTCCAGTGAGGTGATGACCACACCCCGAGTCAACCATCCAGTCATCTTGGTAGTCGACGGTGGAAAGAGCACGAACTCACGTGCTTGCCAAGAAGGCTCCTCCCCACCCGACTTCCTCAGCACTGGAACCAGCTCCCTCCTTGTCTGCAATATGCCCAGGCTGCAGCTTGACCTTGCAGTCACGCTTGAAGTGACCTGGCTGATTGCACCTGTAGTACTTCAACTCCTTCCAGTTCTTCTTAGGAGCAACACTCCTCTCTTGCTGAAAGGAAGTTGAAGGCCCATCCTCAGCAGCAGGCTTGTTCTTATTCTCCCATCTCTTATTCTTCTTCTTATCAGTGAAGAGAGACTCACTACCTCCTTCAGAGATAGTCACCTCGACCATCTGCCTTTCCGAGCTCTCCTGTGAAGTCAACAGATTTTCCAGCTCCAACAAAGATGGCTGAGTCGCTCATCCTTGAACAGAAGTTACAAAAGCCACATACTGCTTCTGCAAACCGCAAACTATGTGCCTCTTCAACTTAGTTTCAGAAATGGGCTCATCATGATCCAATGCTGATATTTCAGCGCATAAGTTCTTCATCTTAAGGAAGAACTTTGAGATGGACAGATCTCCTTGAGTTGCTTTAACCAACTGATTTTCTAAGAACTGTAGCCGTGCTACATTCTTCCTTTTGAACAGACCATCAATGGTTGTCCAAATCTCAGCAGCAGATTCACATCCTAAGATGTGATCAAAGAGCTCAGGTGAGACAGCACGCTTGAGAGCAAACTCTGCCTTTGCATTGATCTTCCTCCAAGCTCTCACCTGCTCAGCAGAACCAGTTGCAGCAGTCACTTCTTGCTTGTCGTCACCACCGACGACGTCCCACAACTACTCACCCAGAAGATAGATCTTCATACACGACTTCCACTTCTTAAAGTTAGTCACTGTAAGAAGTTCAATACTAAGACCCCTTGCGTAAGCTCCTTCCATTGCAACAACCACTGATCTAATAACTTCTAGAGCTGTCAAACACAACTGATGTTGATCACTGCTCAAGCCAAAACTCCCTCTGATACCATGTTGAAATCTCACAAGCTGATCAGATGGTAATTCTGATACCAAATAAAAACTTTCAGAACTATCAAGCTGACAACTTGATCAAGCGAAAAACGGGAAACAGACGCAGGAACAACTGAGCTAAGTAAATCAGAGACAACAAAAAACAACCACATATCTTGTATTATCAACTATCTTCATTACATGACAAGACATACATGGCGAGACATGATTTCGCCAAATACAAAGGAGAAGCAAAACAAGCAAACAAGAATTTCAAGCCGGGCGGACTGCCCCAGAGACCGCCGAGTCCGCCAAGTGTGCTGAGACCGCTAAGCCGTTGTTGCACCACTGATCTACGGAGTCCGCGAAGTCCGCGGACAACCCGTTATTCTGCTGAACGACCGCTCTGCAAGCCGCGCCGAACTGAAAGAATAGACCGCCTAGCCCGCTGAGACCGACGGATAGGTTATTGAACTTGAATTGCTGAAGGAGAGAAGACTGTCTGGCCGCAAATGCGACCTGCTGCAAACCGCCGATTGTAAACCGCAAACTCCATTGATTCTTGACCGCAGTCAGAACTAGACTCATGGCTTCACAGTGCTAGCCGCACAACCTGCAAATAGCAACCGGTTAAACCTTATCAATCCGCGCAGACTAGAAAACTGAGGCCGCAACAATTAATTCACGCTAATCTTACTGTTCATTCAGTTACTGTTGATGTGACGGAGAGTCCTATTTATAGGCGGGGTGAGGAGTGTGGTCACCGCCCTTGTGGATAGAATCACCACCCCAGCTCGCAGCTAGCACTATGCAGTCCGCCTAATCCACAAGGACAAAGCCGGACACCAGCCAATCCGCTAGACACGAAGGCAGGAAGCCAGTCCACTATACGGCGGACACCGCACCAGTCCGCACGCTGCACAGCATGCGGACACAACAACATCCACACACTGCATCAATCCGCACACTATACGCGGACACAGCACCAGCCCGCACAGCCCGCGAACACCGCACCAGCCCGCCACATAAGTCGACGACCAACAGACACAAAATCGCCCGGTCAACAAGCAGACATTGCAGACTCTGCGAATACCCTGGACTTGTCACAGATTGTGACCAAGTCCAGCAACCAACCAAAACCTGGCGCGAGCTCGGCGAACAAGAAGCCAGACTGCCAGCTCCCAAGACAGTCCACCAATCACGAATGCGGTTATCACCAACAACTCCACCAAAGATCAAGGGCACAACCAAATGCCAATCTCGCGATCTCCATACGCAGTCCGCAACAAGCGTGCTCCGCGAACACAAAAGGAGACCGCCACATCCATGCGGATATACCACCTATCCGCCTAGTTACTTCAAAGAACAGCCAACTGCAGAACCACAAGCCGAACTGACTGAACACCACTACCAGGTCGCAACAAACAGGCCGCCCAGACCGCACCATCAGTCCGCTCAGGCCGCGCCATCAGTCCGCCCTGGCCGCGCGGTCTGCCCGATCAACCTCCACTTTCACTTCACAATTTTCAACAAGCAGCACAAAGCAACGGACTAGCAGGTAGGAAAGAAGACACAAGGCGGCCAGAGACAAGGCAGCCTGAAGAAGAACAACTGCTAGAGGAAGAGCCGCGGCGGCTAGAGATCAGCTTCCAGATAAGTCGGAGCGAATAACCCTGGCGGTCAACAGGAGTGGCCGCCAAGGGGTAGAGACAAGGCGGGCAATGACTTAGAGCAGAAAAACCAGTCCACAGGAGGTCGCGGTGAGTATAAGAGAAATTGTCCGGCCGCAATGAACATCAACGAGAAAGCAAACAACGAGTAGAGCGCGCGATAAGTCTGACAAGAGCAGTCCGCGAGAAGAGAAACGAAACCGGAGCGACAAGAGACAACCACAGCGGACAGAAGTAGGACTGAAGAGGGAAGCGCCCGACAAGCAAAGCGGTGGTAGAGAAATGGGAAGAGGGCCAGCGGGTAGAGAATAAGCTGCGGAAGAGCACGCACAGCGGCAAGAGGAGAAGGAGCCGGCGAACATTGAAGAAGACCGGATAGCCATAAAGCAAACCGCGACAGAAAGGAAAGAAACCGCACGACTAATGACGGCAAGATCACAACAACGGCTAGGAGAGCACAAGGGCGGCTAGCAGATCAACCCGTAAGTGCCGGCAGGAGAGCAGAGAGTATATAAAAAGGGCAGGGCAGGGAGAGAGAAGAGGTGGAGGCCACGAGATTTGGAGGAGGAAGAGGCGGTTAGGAGATTTCTAGCCGTAAGGAGCGATTAAGAAATTTCTAGCCGCAAGGAGCGGTCAGAAGAGGTGGAGGCCACGGGATTTGGAGGAGGAAGAAGCGGTTAGGAGATTTCTAGCCGGAAGGAGCATTAGAAAGACAACAGACCACGCCCTACGCGAGCAGAGAAGGCCTGACGGTTAGAAAAATGCTAGCCACAAGGAGAGACCGATTGACTCTGATACCATGTAGAAGAATTGAGTAAACCTTGTATATTCTTCTTGAATATAAAATTACAAGTGTGAGTACAAATATATAGGGAGAGAGAGAAAACCTTATTACAAGATGTGGGACTAAACATTCTAGTTAAGAGGCTAAATGGGTTTTTACATATATCATTCAACAAAGTTGATCTTGCTTCGTCAGGTCACTATTCCTTGAGGTATTGCCCTATACTATGCTTCTGCACTAGATCTTCCTAGAACATCTTGCTTTTGCATTGTCAGGTCACTAGATTCCCTCCAACAAAGGAACAATATCTGGCGGTGGACTTTCTATCATCTTGACTTCCAGCCCAATCAACATCCGTATAAACTTCATCATCCAACTATTTATTTCGAGAAAAAATAAGTCCACGTCCAGGGGAGTTCTTTAAATACCGTAGTAATTGCATATATCTACTAAGAATCCCAACAACATGGGTGATATCTGGGCGAGTATGTGAGAGATAGATCAGGCGTCACACCAGTCTTTGGTAGCTGGAGTTCACTTTCTCACCACCATTGTCTTCATCAATCTTATAGTTAAATTCCATGAGAAAATTAACAGGAACGCAACCAAGCATCTCTGATAAAGTTGATTTCGCTTTATCAGGTCACTATTCCTTGTGGCATTGACCCATACTCTGCTTATGCGCTTGATCTTGCTAGAACATTTTGCTTCTTGCTTCATCAGGTCGCTAGATTCCCTCCAACAAAGAGAAACAATATCCGATGACGGACTTTCTATCATCTTGACTTCCAACCCAATGAACATCTGTATAAACTTCAACATTCAACTATTTATTTTGAGAAAATAGAAGTCCACATCCAGGGGAGTTCTTCAAATACTGTGGTACTTACATGTATCCGCTAAGGATTCTAACAACATGTGTGATATCTGCGCGAGTTCGTGAGAGGTAGATCAACCGTCTCACCAGTCTTCGGTAGCTAGAGGATTCACTTTTTCACCATCCTTGTCTTCATCAATCTAACAATTAACTTCCATGTAAGAATTAGAAGGAGCACAACCAAGACACCTTGTTTCTTCTAGAAGATCCACGACATTTTTTTTATGAGAAATGAAGATTCCCTAGTAAGTGCCTGCAACTTATATTCCTAGAAAAATACTTCGACTTTCCTAGATCTTTAACTTCAAACTCTTTACATAGGCGCGCTTTAAGCCACATGATTTCTGCAATATCATTTATCGTGATGATTACGTCGCCGACAAAAACAATGAAAATTGCCACTTTCTCTGTTTTCCTTCTCTCAATGAGGGTATGATATGGGTGACCCTGTTTGTATCCCAATGCGGTCATAGCAATCTGAAAATTTCTAAATCAAGCTCTGAGAGATTACCTGAGATCATAGAGAGATTTTTGAAGTTGACACGCCTTTCCCTCAAATCCTGCCTTCATGAAACCAGGTGAAACTTTGATGGACTTCTTCTTCAAGATCACCATGTAAAAAAATATTCTTGACAACAAGTTGTTGCAACTCCCATCCTAAGCATGCAACACATGATAAAGTGACACGGATAGAGTCCATCTTGGCAACAAGATCAAATGTTTCATGAAAGTCCACACATGGGGTTTGAGTATACCCTGGAGCAACTAACCTTATTTTATATCTCTCCACGACCCCTCTTGATTCTGTTTAACCGAGAACACCCATCGGGAACCAACATGCTTTTTCCCGGTAGGGAGATGGGTAAGAGTCCGAGTTTGGTTCTTCTCCAATGCTAGCCATCTCTTCTTCCATTGCCTTGCACCACATATGTATATCTCTATGGCTTCCTGCCAAGTACTAGGAATGCGAATAGAATCCAAGGCGGAGATGAAGACCTTATGTGTCTGTGTCAGGTTTTAATAAGTGATTTATTTGGCGAGCGAGTATTTTTCAGAGGTCAGTTTTCGCTTTAGATGTATAAGAGGATGATGAAGATCATCATCAAAATCTGAATCAAAAGAGCATACCTGCGGAGGCAGAATAATCGAGGGTAGTAACACTGTAGAACCAGGGTTGGGTCTGTGATAGACCAGAGGAAGGGGATTAATAGATTTGAATGATCATTGTTAAGACTCCTGATTAGAGATTTAAAGATGGTTGAGTTATGTCACGCTCGTACCGTACACACTTTTGAATTGAAAAATCACACTTGTAACGAATTATGGATAACAAATATATGTTTGGTGATTCGATATCATGCTCGGTAGTGAACACATGTTTTTCTTGGAAGATAATTGTGCCCTAGAAATTGTTAACCTAGGCGAATTCTTGACATCTCCGATCCAATACACTTCAACTTACCTTTGCTTTTTACTTGAAAATTATCCGGTTTCTGACGTATGTCTGGTTTCTGATGTCTGTCTGCTTTCTGATGTCTGTCTGATTGTAAGACCCGAGTAAAACTTATTTCCAATCTGATCTTTCTCGTTGACGTGAATCTGTTTCACGATCTGAAGTTTCCTCTCATAATATTGTCATAAAATAATATGATAAATAATCTCGTATGAAACTTGAAAACAAATCCGTGGTTGTAAGCGAATCCTTGAACTGTAGCGTCTAATTGGGCATCTGTCTGTTGTCATGGTCACGGCAAGCAGGATTACTTTTCCGATAAGACTTGCACTCAGATCTGATCGTGAGTCATGTGCGTCCGCTATAGCACCTACACCCTTCATCGATCACAATCTTACAACCTATTACATGAATAATTTTAGACTATTCTCCGGAGTAGTCTAATTAACTAACTTGATCTATTTAGCTTTTTGTTTGTTTGTCCCGAATAGTTTTGCTTCATGAGAATTTGGTAATCATATTTTTTGCTTCTATTACTGTTCTGTACTTTACTTTGCTCATTCTGTTTATTTTAATGTTCTGAGGCTTTTCCTTTGTGTTTTGGAATTGACTTAGCTTTCGTGTCAGCGCCGCCAGGTCCTCGAGCCCGGTCTGCTTCAAGTTTCAGGTTCTATGTTTACATTTATTTTACTGTCAATTAATTTTTTTATGTAATAATTGCAATCAGTCATTTCTCTGATATCATGGACAACTGCTAGGCTATATAAATATTTATGTACTAGAATCTGAATATAACGCATGTGCACTCTCTGTTGCATCATAATGACATGAAAACTATATTAGCAGCCTGTAAAACATGAATTTTACAAAATACATATGCATTTAAAACTTTGAAAGCCTCTGCATTAAAAATCAATCAAACTGTTTTCTCCAAATTAACTACTTTTAAACTATTTTCAGTGTTCTCTGCATCCGCCTTAGCATGCATGACTTTCTTTCCGCCCATGCCTGTGGCATCACGACTCGTCTCAAAGCGCACTCTGACTTTTGTCGAGACGGGTCGTGACAGAAGGGATCGGGGAGAGGCATACTGTAAGGTGTTGGAGAGAAGACGATTGATGAGGTAAACAACAGTGAGAACTGCGTCACCCTAATAGAGTTTGGGAAGATTCATAGTGAGAAGAAGACATCTAGTAACCTGAAGGAGATGCTTGTTCTTACGTTCAGCCACATCATTCTAAGTAGAGGTGTTGACATATGTTGTTTAATGAATAATCCCATGGTATCTAAGATAAGTGTCAAAAACATGACGATCGTCGTACTCACCCCTATTGTCACTAAGGAGCACGTGGATGGTACTGAAAATAACTTGAGAAGATAGCTGGCGGAGGGATGTCCAAGACATTGATGTTATCGACGCACATCCACAAGTGAAGGACGAGGACTGGAGAGAGCTAGAGAGACACTAGAGAGAGCTTGAGCTGGAGGATGGTCCAAGATGTATAACTCCCTAGAGTTCCTACCTATGTCAATACACTGCTTCGTCGCTAGATCCTGAAAAACACAACCATCAGAAGAGAACGTGACAGAACAATTTAAGAATTTAGCCAGACAACTAATAGATAACAAATTGCGAGGAAAAACAGGAACATGCAACACGCCCAGAGGGACATGGCAGTGGAACATAGAATGGTCCCCTTAACATTGGTGAGTGAGCCATTGGTAGTTACAACATTATCACGCCTTGAGAGGGGGTAATCCATTCAAAGAAAGTTGCAGAGGCAGACTGGGCGGTGGGCAGTCCAGTGGTGGTGAAGGCAACAAAAGGAGAAGAAACCCGAGTGTGCATGTGACTGCGCAAAACATCCAGTTCCTCCAAGGAAAGACTGTCAGAGGGAAGTTGACCAAGAGCAACTTAAGTAGTGTGAGCATCAGAAGAGCTATTAGGTTGGGGAGAGGGCCCGCAACCACGACCACGATCACGACCATGAGAGCCTTTAGGCGATGGAGCAAGATGAGGATGGAGACAAAAACAAGAGTCTCGGGCATTTCCCGATTTGCCACAGTAATCACATAGCTTGAGAGACGATAGAGGTGCGTGAAGGAGACCAGCAAAGGCGGAGTGATCAGAACCACAATCAGACTTGAGAGTACGGGACGATATTTGTCCCCTAAGACCATACTGAAGGATTCCCGAAGAGAGGGCAAAGGTTGTCGGTTCAAAACATGAGTTCACACCATATCAAACTCCATATTGCGGCTTTGAGAAAGACCTGGAGTCGATAACAGCATTCCTTGGTTTTTAAGGTCCGAGCATCAGCAGTGCAAGCGAGAGTGAAGTCCTCTAAGTAGTCCAACTCTTGGTAGAGACGTTCAAACTCAGATAAATAAGCGGTTATAGAAGAGGTGCCTTGTTTGAGTTCAAGGAGACACCGAGTGAGCTTGTATAGCTGGGTAGAGCTACCAAGCTGTGAATAAGTCTCACATGTCCAAGTCCAGATGTCAAAGGTCGAGTCCATCAGTATGTAATGCCCCAGTCTACTGTGAGTGCGCTACAGGTCTGCATACTAGTGATACCAACCCATCTCCATGCATCTGATTGGCCGCATCCGCTAATTTCAATGGAGGGTTGTTGAGGCTGGGGCTTGAACACCATACCTCCTGGATAAGGGAGCTTTAAAGTGGTCCTCATCACCAATTGGCGTTACACAACATGTAGCTACGATAGACCAATGGAGACATCGAGCGAAACAACCACGAGAAAACAAGGGAATTTTCAGCGTCCCACTTTCACCAACCCGAATCAGTACTGGGTGATCGGTCATCCCATCGATGTACCCATAAAGTTGATGGATGTGGATAACATGTTGTGCTGCGCGAAACACTCGAGGTAACTTGTTCCATCCAAAGGAACAATTGTAATTTGGAGGGTACCGGAAGAGCCATGAGGTCATGGGAATTCACCACCCGAAGGAGGGATTAGCTAGGAGGGAGATTGAATGCTTGAGTCTGAGGAGTTAGCCATGCTGAAGAAAGAGGTCGTGGAGAAGAAAAGACCACAAGGACCAGACAAAGAAGGATTTGCTGCGGCTAAGACGAGACTGCACTATAGAGAAGACGGCGAGGAGCACACATAGCTCGCATAGGTTGTTGGGCCACATAGCTCGTGCAAATAGCAGATGGAAGATCGTAGTGAAGCAACAAAGCTCGCGTAAAACATAGCCGTAAAGCACGCAAAAGGGAGGCGAGCTCACGTAACTCGCAGAGCTCACACAGGTGCAAAGCTCGCAAAGGGGGAAATGAGTTTGCGTAAATCGTAGAGGTCACATATGCACACAACTCACAGAGGGGAGACGAGACTGTGAGCTTGCGAAGGAGGAAGGCGGTTTGAGATCACATAGGAGAAGGACGCACACACAGACTGAGCGAGCGACAAAAGAGGTTGCACACACGCAGGAGAAAAGGGGACTAAGCGCACAGATCGGCCATGCCAAGAAAAGAAATAAGACGGTGGGATATATTGATCCACAAAGGAGCTTTAAATAGCACATACAATGACTCTTAAACTCAACTAAAATTTGAGACAAACCCAAGCACTCCTGAAGGCAATAATATTAATAACTTCAACACTCCCCCCCCCCCCCCCCCCCCCCCCAGCTGAAGGGGAAATCTCCAAGTTGAAAACATCATAAAAAAGATAAATGTGATATTTTAAGTGGGAAAAATCAATAGACGAGCCATTGGGGAGGATCCGATCGAGGATACTCCAAATCATAGCGGTCCCACCGATCATGAACTAGCTGGAAAAAATCAACAGACGAGCCACCAGGGATATTTACCACCGACCATCGGTCCACCGATCATGAACTCACTGTATAAAATCAACAAATGAGTGACCAAGGATACTTCCACGCGATACAACCTGTTGGTTAAAAATCAACAAAGACCATACCACCTACCCAACAACCAAGAAAATAGAGAAACACAATCAACACAAGAAATAAGTCTGGACGCCACGTGGGACTAAGGAGAGAATCGTCAAATATCATCTAAGTCATCTCCGTCTCAAACAACTTACCATACAACCTACCCAATAACAAAGACAAATGTGGAGACACAATCAACACAAGAAATAAGACTGGAGGTCGAGTGGGACTAAGGCGAGAGTCGAGAAATATCATCTGAGTCATCTTTGTCTCAAACATTTCCCCTCACGTGAAACACACGTACATGAAAACATGAAGACAATATCCAAAACAAACATTAACAACGACAATACAAAGACCGGTTAAAGACACAAAAGCCTACCAAATAATCAAAAAAAATCATCATCAACAAGAGATGAACACCTCGGAAGGGGTAGCAGCTGGTAGCGTCCGAGACAGGAGGGCAACAACCGGAAGAGACTGGAATCGTCCGACAAATGAAAGGGCAAGCGAGCAGTGGTTGGAATTGGAAGCTCCATACAGGGAGAGGAGTGGAGGCTCTAAAACAGCAGCAGAGAACATCCCATAGAGGCGTGGAAGCTCCGGATCAACAAGTGTCATCAACATAAGAAGCTCAAAGCGGGAATGTAACATCCCGGAATTTTAAATAATTGTTTTGATCCCTTTTGTGGCGTAATTGTGACGTAAAAGAGTTACGTTGACGGATAGTTAGCGGGGCGCCGTCGTTAGTGCAAAATTTTGTCCATCAGTAATAGAGTTTTTGACTTGGGAAATTTAAGTGGTTAATTTTTAGCGTGTTTGTAAAGTCTGGTGGCGATCCGGGCTTATTTGGGATCTCGGTGAATTTTTCAAGAATTATTGTCGTTTTAACTTCGGGAAAATTTTAACCCGAGGTTGGTTTGTCAGATCCTGATTTCGACTTTGTCGTTGGATTCGTAGCACCGTGATTTAGTTTTGGTGCGAATTTCATCGAAAACCGAGGTGTTTTAGTATTTCGCGTTGTTTGAGTTTTCTGAAAATTATGATAATATATATATATATATATATATATATATCCTTATAAACCGAAAACCCTATTCGTCTTCTCAAACCAACAGACATCGCAGAGAGCGGAAGAAGAGGACGGCGCGTCGCGGAGTCTTTTGGCCGCCGCCGAACGGAGATCCGGTGCACGACTTACTCGATAGAGCATAGATCCGGAAAGCTCTCGCCGAGATCTTCGCGTGCACAGTAAAATTTTTCCGTTTCGTGGATTTTTGACGTTAGGGTACTTGACCTTAACCCTTGTTTTACCCCGAAAAAGTTTCATAAATCGTAGACGAGTTCTTGCGGCCGATTCTTGCAGCGGAGTGCTTGAGAGGCCGATTTTCGGAAGATTTTGAGGCAAGTGGTGATTCCTCCCCTCTTGCTAGATCCTTTGTTCTTATTTCACCTCTTTTTTCGTTCCTTTATAGAGTGTAAGAGTAGGGTAGAAATTCTGCTAAGTCCGAATTCGTCGAATAGGGTAGAAATTGTAACGACCCGAATTTTAGTATAATACTACTAATAATAATAGAATAAAAAAATTTATTTTTCCCCAACATAAAATCCGAGCCATCCCCGCCCCCGCTTTTAATTTTCTCCGCAAAGCCGCAAGCCGCAAACCCGTCGACCTAGGGTATTTCTCCCGACCCAGCTCGATGCCGACTCCCGATTTCCGCCTTCCGCCGCATGTGCCTCCAGCCGGCGCCGCCTTCTGCCAAGGCCGATGTCAACGCCTCCTCTGGATCCTCCTCCGTCTCAGGCCGCCGCCTCCTCTGGCTTCTTACCCTGTGGCCGGCGCCTCCTTTTCCCCTTGTTTGAGCCGGCGACAACTCCACTCTCCGGGCCGACATCAGTGTTTCTTCTCCGCTTCTGGAGGCCGACATCAGCAGCAGATCCCTCTTCTGCCTTGGCCAACCAGAACTCCTCCTCCCCAAGCCAAGACAGCCTTCTCTCTTAGGGTAGCAACCTCAATCTCGCATCCTCTTCCTCCGACAACCGCTCCCTCTTCTTTTTGGCCGAGATTTGCGGCGAGAAATAACTAGGGTTTTCTTCCCTCCCCTCCTTGAGTCCGGAGTTGTCTTCCTTATGGTAAGAATCTTCCTCCATCCTTATTCAGATTTTCCTTGATTTCCTAAATAATTTTTGTGCCCCAATTTGCGTACGACTTGTGTTTCATGATTTTGCCCCATAATAATCGGTTAATTATCGTTGTAGTTGTGTTCTCTGGCATCGTTCGTCGCACCCTTTGACGCTTCGTGAAGGAAGTCCTCTCCGAAATAGGGTTTTTGTAACTCAGGCGTCGTCAAGTCTTCGTCTCCGCATAACGTCTCTTCTCCCCTCACTCTTGAGGGAGGTATATTCTCTGACCCCTCTCATGTTTAGGTTATTTGATAATAAATTGCTTGTGTTGGCATAGTGAATTATGCTGTCTCTTTTGTTGTTCTTAAACAGCTTCAATTAGGGTTTCTAAATCTTGCTTGTACCGCTTGGCCGCCGCCGCCAATTTCAGCTTCCTTCAGGCAAGTAAATATCATTTCTCTCTTGCAAACATTGAACTTAATTGTTTTGTCTGATCTTATGCTTATATGAATCAACCCTTGATAACTTGTTTCATCAGATAAATTTAGACATCGAATCTTTTATTAGACTTGTTACTAGTTTGAGGTTCACGCAATAGGATTAACACGAGTTGTGAATGTAAATGATGATATTTGAATAATTGGGAGACGAGTTAGTAAATGATAGTTAATTGGATATTCAATTTGGGGATTTGTATCTCATTTGATGAATAATTTGAGGACAGTAAGCATGAACACGAGCATTAATAGATTTGAATGATCATTGTTAAGGCTCCTGGTTAGGGATTTAAAGATTGTTGTGTTATGTCACGCTCGTACCGTATACACATTTGAATTGGAAGATCACACTTGTAACGAATTATGAATAACAAATATATGTTTGGTGTTTCGACATCATGCTCGGTAGTGAATGCATGTTTTTCATGGAAGATAACTGTGACATAAAATTTGTTTAACCCAGGCGAGTTCTCGATATTTCCGATCCGACACATGTCAACTTACCTCTGCAATTTATTCGATAAATCTTCTTGATATTATGACCTTGACCTCTCAAACCCGCAAGGCTTAAACTCACTGTTTGGTTCCTTCTGTATTGTCGAATCTGGTTTCGTACGTCTATCCGAGTAAAACCTATTCTTAGTCTGATCTTTCACTTTAAGTGAATTAGTTTCTGTTAAAAATCACTGCAGTGTGAATCATGTAACTCATAATATCATAAACAAACATTGAAACGTGTTGGGGTCACCTGAGTTGCAGCCTTCACGGTGCCAGTCGGGACCCATTAAGACTCCTTGAGCCGGGGCTGGGCCGTGACGAGGGTCACGACAAGCAGGAAGTTCCTGATAAGACTTGTATCTGAACTGAGTGTGAACCATGCGCACCACTCAAAACACCTACACATTTTATTGATTGCAGCTGATGATATTACTGGTTCAATATATATTGTGCTCCGGGGTAAATTAAATTCAGCTATTTATGTTTGACTATTCTACTTGTCTGTTTTGGTAGCATCGCTTCATGAAACTGATACTTATACATTTCTGCTTCTATTACTGTTCTGTACTTTAATTTTGCTCACATGTTTATTTCAATGTTCTGAGCCTTTTCCTTTTTGTTTTGGAATTGCCTTAGTGTTTGTGCAACGCCAACTGTTACTCGAGCCCAATCTGCATCAAGCTTCTGCTTTCCGATGATTGATCTTGTAGCCGTGTCAGGTTTGATGTTTTTGATTCATTTCTTTTGTTGTCAGATGTTTTTTATGTGATAATTATGAACAGTAATACATGAACAACTGCAAGACTATTAAATACTATGTACTAGAATTTGATGTTAATGCATGTGCACCCTCTGTTGAATCATAATTGCATGAAAATTGTATCAGTGTCCTATAAAAACATGTTTTTTACAAAAATTGCATGTGCATTTAAAACTCAATGTTTTAAACCCTAAAATCTTCCGCAACATAAAAATCTAACTATTTTTACTTAAGAATAATTATTTTAAAACTATTTTCAGTATTCTCTGCATGCGCATTAGCAGACATGAATTTCTTTCCGCCCATGCTTGTGGCATCACGACCCGCCTGAAGCGCACTCTGACTTTTGTCGAGACGGGTCGTGATAGAAATTCTGCTAAGTCCGAATTCGTCGAATAGGGTAGAAATTCTGCTTAGTCCGAATTTGTCATGTTTAATTCGTCGAGTATTCTCGACGAATTCGTCGAGTGAAGCGCCAAGTGATTCTGTGAGATTGAGTCCCTTTCATCGAGTATAATTCGTCGAGTATTCTCGACGAATTCGTTGAGTGCCTGCAGGATTGGCGTCCAATGTCTTGAATTCGCCAAGTGTAATTCGTCGAGTATCGTTTGGTTTTGCTTGAATTCATCAAGTCAAATTCGTTGTGTAGCATTTGTAGGAAGCTTCTAAGTAAAATTAGACGTGTGTCAAGCCTTTTCACTGAGTAAGATTCGTCGAATATCGTTGCATATTGGTTGATTTCTGTCTTGAATTCGACGAGTATCGTCGGATTTTGGTTGAGCTCATTGAGTCCGTCTTGAATTCATCGAGTATCATTGAGTACACTAAATTTTGCCAAGTTGTATTCGTTGAGTTTATCTGTCGAACCAAGTCATATTCGTTGAGTGAACCGTGAAATCGTCGAGTGCTTTCAACGAATCTATGTGTACTTGGAAACTTTTCGCCGAGTGAAACTTTTCGACAATTGACCTTCTTATTCGTCGAATTTGCCTTAGAGAAATTTTGGGACTTTTCCTTCCTCTTCGTCGTTGGGGAATTTCGATGCTAAGTTTTGGATTTTATCTATGTTTTTTTTATGTTTCATTGTGGCCTTTGGTTGACAGTGGATAAAGGACCACCACCTCAGTGTCAGCTTGTGAACTACTACACCTGGTGTGTTTTCTTCTCTTCTTATGGACTGTTGGTTGTGTTGAAAAATGTGTTGACCACCACAGAGCCTTTTTGAGATGTTTGGTCTGATGGTTTGTGTTGGACAAGGTGGCCACCGACACAGAACTATTTTTATTGGTGTTAATGATTCACGTGTTTGAGCTGATCAGTCTCTTTCTTTTTATATACATATATATGTTCATATGCATACTCTTGTAGATATTATTGCAGCATGATTTCATAACGCATTTGGTGCAACTTTTACATGTTTAACCTCTTAATTATTCATTTGCTTATGGAGTTTTGACTCATGTGCTGTGGGTTGGCAGTTTTTCTGTCCTGTGTTGGTAACCCTTGGATTTCTCTTGATTGTTTACTTTTGTTCTTTATTGTCACTTGCTTATTTTCTTGCTGAGGCGTTCTTTCTTTTGAATGTCTCAGGCTCGGAGCAGTAGCGGTCCGAACAACTAGAGTTGGTGGTTCTTGGCGTGGGCTTAGCAGCTGTGGTTTTCTTCCCTCACCTTCGTGAGATCGAGGCACTGTTCGCCCCCTTGTCCCATATCAGGAGGGGCTTGCCGAGCTCGTCAAGGTGCTTCTCTCCATAGCCGAAGTTTCGGTGCCCCCTTGGCACAGGTTTGTCAGCGAGCTCCTGTTCTCGCGCCTTGGAGGTGTCGGCCGCCTCGCCGGGGCTCGTCGGGCGGGATCTCCAGAAGTGGCGGCCTTATCATGGTGAAGGCCCGCCGGTGCTTTCCCTTTTTCCCGGGGTGCAGGAGGTTTGCCGCCCCGGGTCTTCGATTTCTTTGATGTAAGCTGTGGGGAGGACTGCTCGCGAGCGACCCGTTTTTGAGGCACAAGGGGCGCCGGGACCTTGCGATGCGCGGCAGTAGCCGCTTCCACGAGGGCGAGCTTGGCAGGAGCGATCCGAGCGCTCTCATATTGCAGGTGTAAGGGAAGGTCTCGCTCACCTGCAGCAGTCTAGGGTCAGAACTAAAAGTGAAATGAGAGGAAAGGGGAAAGGCGAGTACGAGTAGCCTTACCTTCCCCGGGAGGAACGGGGGTCAGGGTGTTGACGTTCCTTCGAATGAACGCGACCTCGAAGTTCTTCCCCAGAAAGAACCCGAAGAGGTCGCTCTATGGCCCCCCAGGCTGGGAGGATGGTAGCTCGGCTCGCTGAGCTGTACCGACGAGAATGGGACGTTGTCGAAGTCCCACTTCACGAAGACAAACTTTCTTAGCCAATTATGGCACTTGTTCACCATCTCCTGCACCTTCATGTGGTTGCTGGAGAAGTATGTGGTGTCGTCCCTGTTCGCCCGGAAGGAGAAACAGCTTGCGGAAGACCGCGAAGCTGAACTCAATCCTCTCCTCTCGCAGGAAGCAGGCGAACGGGACCGCCACGACGACGAAGTTCGGGGTTAGCTGGCCAGGAACAACCCCGAAGTATTTCAACACCTGTCGCACCTCAGGACACAAGGGAAGTCGCAGCCCCGCGTCGAAGTGGGAAATAGGGATCGCGAGCTCGGTGTCGAAGAGGTCGTTGATCTTCTCGAACTCTCCCAGTCGTCTCTCCTCGAACCCGGGCGAGATGAAGTTGGCGATCACCGAGAGGTACTCGTTTTCAGTAAGGTTGGCGGGGTGGAAGGCGTCGTCGGAAAAGGTCCATGCGCATTTGCCTCACCCCCGTCTCCTCCCATCTCGCGAGCTGGTGTGCGGGCCGTGTACTGGAGTGCCTAGCAAGTGGTGGCGAGCTGGGAATGGCGCGAACCGCATGGGCTGAGCACTGGAGGACAAAGGGACCAAGAAGGGGCGAGTTAATGCGGTAGATAGAGAAAAAGAGGGGAGGGTATTTATAGAAATAAAAGGCGGGAAAACTCCCTTTTTGGCGGGAGGTGTGCGGAGAGAAAAAGTGTAGTCCGACGCTTCGATACCCGAGCCCGCTCCCCTAAATCCTTCTATCGGCTTGCAACGGTTCTAGTACAGTAAAGGCTAAGAGGCAACAAGACAAGAGGCGAGCGAGAGCGGTCCTTACATATATATATATATATATATATATACATATATATATATATACATATATATAATATATACATATATATATACATATATACATATATATATACATATATACATATATATATACATATATATATATATATACTATATATATATATACATATATATATATACATATATATATACGAGCATCTTCGCACGGGCTACGCCCGTGCTCGATGCTCTCGGGCGTCCTTCGGCCACATCAAAGCGGGCTTTGTCCGCTTCCGCACGGGCTTCGCCCGTGCTTGATGCATCGCTGCGGGTTGCGCCGCATCAAAGCGGGTTGCATCCAACACATGCATATGGTACTCAAAATGACCGTAAAAAATTATAAATCAATATAACAGTTTTTTTTTTTAAAAAAATACATCTCTTCTCCCAAATAATTTTTTTCTATCCCGCTCTCTACCTCTCACTTGTATCCCTCTCTCAGCTCTCTTCTCATTCCGCCTCTCTCCCTTCTTTCTTCTCTCTCTTCCCCCTCTCTCCTACTCACGGTCAAAGACCATTCCTGCCTCTCCCTCTCTCCTACTCACCCTATAAAAGGCAAAGTTTCTCCCTCCTTATCCCCTTCGCTCTCTCCCTCTCCCTCCCGCTCCCGCCCTCTTTTTTTCCAACGGCTGCTATCCAACCATGCTTTCTATCCAATGGACTATTATACAATCTTTGGTGTGCTCCAAATACATAACTTTCTTTATATAATAAGATATATATATATAGCATCTTCGAACGGGCTCCGCCCGTTCTCGATGCGTCGCTGCGGGCTTCGCCCGCTTGGCTTGCAAGCGGGCCTCGCCCGCCCCGCGGCGGGCCTCGCCCGCCCCCGCGCCCGCCCCCAGGCAAAATTTAAAAGTATTTTAAACAATTATTAGAAATTTTTTTATTAAAAGTATTTAAATTTTATTAAATACATTAAAATAAAAAAAAACAATTTTTATAATTTATTTAATTACTGCCCGACCCCCATTCCGTCAGCCAAATTATAAAAAACCAAAATATATAGTTATAATTTAATAATAATTTATTTAATAAAAAACAAATAAAAATGAAAAAGAATATAAAAAATCAAATTATATAATTATAATTTAATAATAATTTATTTAATAAAAAACAAAAAAATGAAATAAAGAATAAAAAAAATACCCTTCCGCCTCCGCCTCCCTGCCCGTCTCTGCAGCCGATGGCGGAGCCGCCGGCGGCCAGCCCGGCACCCCCCGGCGGGTTCGCCGGCCTCCGGCGAACCCGCTGGTGGGCGCCGGGCTGGCCGCCGGCGGCAGAGATGGGCGCTGGAGCGGTTCGGCGGAAATGGGGTATCGGGTTTGCTCGGCTGATGAACAGGCCGACCTGCTGGGCCAGGCCGACCTGCTCCGTAGCCCGCTGCAGTTGTTCTCAGCCCATGCGAAGTGCACTCCGGGTGAGGTCGTCCCGTCGCCTCCTTCTTGGCGCCTCCCGTCCAAGGCCCCAAAGCGCGCCTCCGCCTCCGCCTTGTCCTCGTCCACCTTGCCGAAGATCTCCCGTAGCATCAGGGAGTGCTTCGGGAACAGCTCGGCCACTCGCGTCTTCATCCCCTCAGCATCCCGAGGGTCGCCCAGGTAGTCCGCGATCTTGTCCGGAGAAGGAGGAGGCGAGTACTCCTTACTTGGATCCATGACGAGTACTCCTCGCTTAGATCCATGTCGGATGAAGAGGCCTCCGCTCATCCTAACTCCTCATTTTGTTGTTCTTGTTTTTAGTTCAGACATACACTTTATTCTGTGGGTTCGTGTCAGGTTGTTGATGCCCACAAAAAATTGTTGTAGATGATAGACTATTTGCTAGCTGCTATGCTTATTTCTTGCCGTTTGTTCGTATTTACTTGTCTCTAGGATGATTTTATGTTAGAATTTCATGCTAGTTATTTTCAAAGTATAAAAAAGATAAATACTTTTACCTCGTACTCATAGTATCTTTTTAAATCAAATATCACCCTATTTTAAAGAACATAAAAGTTCTTTGATAATAAATGAAACAAACCTGGTACTTTCCGCTGCGTACATATATTTTCACCCGTGGAATAGTTGATCCACTGAGTAGAGAGACACGACCATATAACCCTAAACTCAAACCATATTTTAGTCGTAACAAACTCGAGAAATTTCATGAAAATGAGTTAGAAGTAGGTTCTTGCCTGAGCGTCTGCAGTTGTCCCCTGCACGGCGTGACATCACATCACGTACTTTCTCTTAACTCTGATACTTTAGTAAATGCTGAGAAAATGCGGGTTGTGACAGGGAAGATCAGTACAGGAGAACGACGTCTGGCTGGTTGGAATGTGGCGAGATCAACTAATCGACAGGAGATCATCGACAAAGATCAAAAGCCGGTCGATGACGAGAGCAGCAACGAGGGATCGATGAAGGTGTAGTAGAGGGAAGCGTTGTCGAGCACGATGACGCCATCTGAGAGGTTATGTCGACAGGATCGGCCAGCGATGGGCTTGACGAGATCAAAGACGAGGAGGTAGGGGATATGATGAAGAAGAATAGCCGGATGCAACGAAAACGCAGAGCAACATGAAAACAAACGCAGAGCCGTCCGTCGGCGGGATCAAAAGTCGCTACCGTAAATTAAATCAGAAGCCGGTCTCAGAAACGGGACAGAAGCAGGATTATAAAAGAGGCTTACGGAAAGAGAGCTGGGATGCATAGGATGAGCGGAGGCCACCTCAAAATTAGATCGCCAACATTTTAGGGCGCTGAAATTTCAAGGACTAAATTCCTTCTTTGATACCAAGTCGGACAAAATAATAAGCTCAATTGCAATTTCAGGGGCAACACTCTATTTATACACAATGGTTGAAGACCCAAAAACAAGAAAAAGAATTGGCCTTTTATAACGGGCCTTTTTACAATTATGCTACAAATAATGATTTAATTCAACTATTTATTGATTATTTGCATTTTTATACTTGGTGACAATTCCCATCGACAATCCCTAATTTTTTGAAGCAATAAATGACAAGTGGAATGACTAGAGCTGGCTTGAGTAACTGTGGGGATAGGGCATTACATAATCTTAAATGCATCAACAACAAATAGAGGCAAGAACATGGGTCAAGAAGTCGGAGAACTTATAAGCGTCTTGACGAAGCAGCTAACCATGCATCAAAAAATCCTTATGTAGAACATACTTCTCAAAAACAGAGAAAACTCTTTATAAAGCAAAACTAAGCCAATCATGTGTAACTAAGAGTATACATCTGAGCAGCATCCAACCAGAAATAGAGCACAAACTGATGGGGATCCGAAAGAGAAAGGATACACTGAAATATTTGATTTTGATTAATAACAATGTTTTTCCATGCTATTTCCTGCATGATTAGATACAATATAAAGTACATGTACAACAAGTAGTAGAAAGAAGCACCTTACAGTGAAGGCAGTTTTGAGCATTGATTTGGAGCTTCGGACCATCATTTTCATCTTGAGCATATCTTAATCAAGAAAAAAAACGATTTTAGAAGTTTGCCCTTGGAGTTAAAACTAAAATACTTGTCATATTATCTGGGATTGGTGTTCTAAGTTAAAATTTTCCTACCACTAAATTGACCAAAACGGTCCCCTGCTTATTTGGAGGTACTGACTCAGACACCAAAAAATCTTCTCCAATTCTAGTAGATGCACACGTGGTCAACCACATGCTCTCTCTCCTTTCTTCTCCCTTTCTATAACTTTCTAGCTATAGGGGTAAAAGAAAATAAACTAGGGGGAAAAAGGAAATCCAAAAGTATGGCACCAAAATAGAAGGTTTTAGATGCGGATCAAACTTCGAGCGTGGGCCGTCGCACAATGAGTCACATACGTGTCTATTATTGAAAAAAGCATTGATTGAATCATTATCTGGACAATCCAAGTCCGCGATGGCGAACAAAGCACAGTCTGGATATTTCTATGTATTGTTTTGTATTTTTTTAGTACTTTATTTGATAATATCGAACACTTAATGTTTACGGACAATCATAGCCGTCCACAATGTGTGTGATGCAGGACAGGCATCGCCACCTGCCCGCCACCCTGACATCGCAACCTGCCCCCAACCAGCTCTCCTCCTGGAGTCACCACAAGGAAACGGTAGGTTGTTGAGATCCGGGATCGAACACCCGACCTCCTAAATAAGGGCATGCCACCCTAGTATCACCACCACAGGGGCCCACCTTGGCGTCTCACCAAGGAGGCTTTATCACAGTTGCAGCTCGTACACCTAAATCAGCTCTCCGCCTGAAGTCACCACAAGGAAACGGTAGGTTGCTGAGGCCCGGGACAGTCGCCCTTTACTAATGATATTCTGCGTCTGCCGATCCTGCACAACAAAAGAAAGAGAAGGTTACAGAGTAACCAATGTTGGAACCACCTTTCTAGTTCCTCCTAAAGTTCGAAACAGGATGCAGCCCACAGGTACTCTCCCTGTGCTATACTCCTGACGAGAGTCGGAGACCTGAAAACAGACCGAGGGGTCTCAGCTCGGAGGTCGCACCTCTTTCCCGGAAGAACTGAAAATCTTCCCCTCCCTAGCCAATGCTGAGCTAGGTGTCTGTGAGGAAGACAGTGGGAAGGTTCAACAACCCTCTCAGGCACCTCTATCGGTCTATTTATAGGCCTCAGAATCTGATCTGCAAATATCACTTCTGAATTAATCTGAAATGACCAAAACACCCTGGGCAGGGTCTGCCAACAGCCAAACTCCGCTGTTCTGGAGAGCTATACGCAGACCTTCAGGGGTAGAAATGTAAAATTACCTGGGGCACAAAGGTAAGATCCTCCTTCGGGGGTAAAAAGGTAAAGACATCTTTTCTCCCACGCGGCGAGTGGGGAAGGCACTGGCGGGCGAGACGACCGCCCAGTCCGTCTCGCCGTCCTCTCGGCCTGTTGGCTCTCTCACCTCCTAGAATGATCTCGCCCACTAGGAGGTCTCGCCCACTTCAGAGGATCCCCGATCTCGCCTCCTGCAGGTGGGCATCCTATCATCTCGCCAGTCTCCCCTTCTCGCTCGCTGGACCACCTCTCGCGAGCCCAAGGTTGTACACAATCCACGCTCTTTTCGAGCTTGCTCTAACCTCGGAAAGATAAGTCCAACCGCGGCTCGCGATGCTAGGATTCACTCATGAGAATCTTTGGTGCCCCCCTATGGGGCCTATAAATATGAGATCCCAGCCTTCATTAGGGTCCCTTTTGCCTTCCTTCATTTCCTCATCCTTCAGAATGTCTCACAGCCACAGTTTTCGCGAGTGCCTCGCGATGGTGCGAAGGCGAAATAAAACCAACACGAACGCCCTATTCCCGGATCTGGGGGTATTCCTCCCTCGGCCCCTCCGTCCTCTCGCCTGAAAAAGATGAAGGCCGCCTGCCCTCCCCTCTCGGCGGGCGCGACCTCCTCTGCCCCTTCAACAGACAATCCTTTCGCCTCTCCCGGGGAAAAACGGGTAATTTCTCATTCTTCTCTCTCTTCTTTCGTCCCGCCTATTGACCACGCTTTTCCAGGGAAGCTTTGCTGATTCCCCGATGCCCGTCAATCCTCCTGATAATATCAACCAAGCTCATCAGCGCACCGACTCGCCCGAGGCATCCTCCCCACCCCTCTCGAGGAAAGAAAACCTCTCGCGGGTTGTGGGGAACCCTCGCATTCCAAGTAAGTGTTGGAGTTACCATTGTGATCTGGAAGTGGTCAAACATGTAATCTCACTGCCAACGCGATATGAGCCTGCAGGGTCGCACATAAGAGATGTGGAGAAGTTGGATGATTGACTGTGTTGGTAAAGGTTACCAATCACCGACCTGAATGGGGTTATGGGCAAAGTGTTGCCTTAAAGGATCATCGGGTTGGGCAAATGTTGCCTTGAAGGACTGGTAAGAATAGTCGACCGACGGTCGACGAGAATCGACGAGAATCGTCGAGAATTAGTTCTCTGATTCTCGCCGATCGACGAGAATCGTCGAGAATTAGTTCTCTGATTCTCGCCGATCGACGAGAATCGTCGAGAATTAGTTCTCTGATTCTCGCCGATCGACGTGTTTCGTCGACCCACGATCGGCGTGAATCGTCGACCCACGTTCGGCGTGAATCGTCGAGTGTTGTACTCTGATTCTCGCCGATCCGGGTGATTCTCGCCGATTGTGATTCTCGCCGACTGATTCTCGCCGATCCTAACTGATTCTCGCCGATTGATTCTCACCGAATCTGCTTGGTGATTCTCGCCGATTCTGGAACCCTAGTTTTGGGTGGTCTGCGGATAGCGATTTTCCTAAGTCTATTTATGCCTTTCGTATAAATACACACTTAGGGTTTTCGGGAAAGATGATGTGTGCGTGCTGATCGAATCGAAGCCGACGGAAGGGTTCCGCTCGCCGTTCGTTCGCTCCGCCGATCCCGAATCCCGCCGACGGAAGGGTTCCGGCGCCGTGCTCGCTCCGTTGACCACCTCCTCTCCGGCGATCGTCGCTGGTGTTGCTCTTCCTGGCGCGGACCTAGCAGTCCGTGGAGAAGCAAGGTGCGGTCTTTCTCCTTGATTCACCGTGCGACGGAAGATCGGCGTTCTCCCGCTCGTGTGGATTTCTGCAGAGACGTGGATATTATTCCACGTAGAACTCGCCACTTGCAAGAAGACGAAGCTTGGAGCATCTCCGTTGAGTTGCGACTCAACGCCACCGAGGTAATTTTTGCCTAGTTGTTTGTTAACTTCTTGATTCAATTATCATGGCCCGATCCCATCCCTTTTGGGTTTTTCTTGATGTTTTATTCTTCCGCTGCGTGCACAAGCGTTGTGCCATCCTCATAGAGAAAACCAACAGTAAGAACTTACCCTTCTCGATTTTCCTCCAATTCACCTTCTTTTATCCAACCCATGCGAGCTCATCCTTGTTTATGATTTCTCGCTCCCTGTGCAGGCATCCAATTTGATTCCGACACTGAAGAAGCTCCCGCGTCTCTCCCCCCTCTCGCCTCTTCCTCATCCTGGCGAGATCGATGACTACTTGGGTGATCCCATGGATACCCTGGAGCTGAAGCGGAGGACGGCTAGGATGTTCCGCAAATACACGCATATAATCCGCGAGATGGAGCTGGAGAAGCAGGCCTCCGACCGGCGCATGGGCTGGCTAGAAACAGAGTGCTACCGCCTTTCTGCCGAGATGGAAGCTGGCAGTGCAATGGACGGGACAGACCCCCAAGACATCCTAAACGAGACGGACGAACATCTCTATCTCGTGCGCCGCGGCGTGGTCGCCGCTCGCGCCTTTCATCTTCCCGGCCGCCCTCCATTCGCGGGAGGTCAAGATGGCCGCTGGAAATGAGTGCGGAACTAAGCTGTCGCGGTCCCGTCTCGCCTTCTCCAGGCCCTCCTATATTATCATTGCCAATTTAATTATGTTTAATTATTGATGCGCTGTATAAACCTTTTCTGGGCGGGATGCCCCCCCCCCCCCCCCCCCCCCCCCCCCGCGGGATGAACTATTTTATCATTACGGTACTGTGTCTGTCATATCATGCTATGTTTTTCATCATTACCATGATTAGCTCCTTTTCCAATTAGTTGGTTTATAATGATGGCTTTTACCTCAAAAAAACCGCTGCGGCGCCTCCGTCCCTTGGGTTCTAGAGAGAGAGAGAGACGAAGCGTCGGGGTGCCTCTTCATTTCCCGCCGCTTGATTTTCCCGCTCAATCTCCTCTCTCCCTCATTCCTTATAAATACCTCAAATCCAGATATTCCCCTACTTCTGTTATTCTTGGCCGTCTTTTCGGCTGGAGCTTCCGCCTACATCTCCTCTTCTGCACTCATCTCGCGTCCCGCTCTCCTAAGTCGTTCTCTTCCCCTTTGCTGCCTTCTCGCCTGCTATGGGAAAGAAGAAGGTGGAAGAAGGTGAGGGCCGCAGCCGCTGCGGAAAGCGGTTTGTGGATCACGACTTTCCTCTCGGCAGACTGCCAGAGGAAGAATATGCTCGCTTCGCCAACGAGTACCTCGCTGATGGATACTTGTCTCGCCCACCCAAGGTTGGCGAGTGCATCAATACTTTCTACCCCAACGAGCTGGCCTTCCCCGTCTCGCACTTCGAGGCGGGGCTGCGACTCCCCCTTTGGCCAGAGGTCAAATTAGTCCTTAAATACTTCGGGGTTGTCCCCGCCCAATTCAACCCCAACGCCATATCTATGCTGGTTGCTTTCGTCTGCTACCTGCGGCGAGAGCGCATCGAATTCAGCTTGACCTCCTTTCGCAAGCTGTTCGTCTATCACGCAAAGGATGATGGCGTGTCCTACTTCACCGGCCAAGGCCTAAAGGTGTGCGAGACACCGAACAAAAATCATCACTGGCTGACTCGCTTCGTCTTCATTCGCGGGGATTTGGGAGGCATCCCTCTCGCCCCGGTGTCTCCTGCTGAATGCTACTATGAAACCCCCAAGGTTGGGGGTGCCGAGAAGGATCTCTGCGACTTCTTCGCGAGGAAAAATTTCGAGGTCAATTACCTCAGGCGAGACCTCGACTCGCTTCCAGCCGTCTTCCCCGGCGAAGGTATACTCCTGTCCCCCCCTTAGCTTTGTAAATTTTTGTTCTCTGCTGACTGTCATCCCGTCTAGGAGAGAGAACCATCCCTGTTCATCCCCCTTACCAGAGTAACCGGGATCTTGCCTTAGCGAGTATGGCGGCGGAGGCCGTGAAGGACACGCTGACCCCCACCCCAAAGAAGAGGCTCGGGGACGAGGGCACTTCTCGGCATAGCCCAAAGAAGAAGGTGAAGAAATCCGTGTCTTTCAAAAAGGAGAAGAAGTCTGCCAAAGAAAGGAAAGAACCATCGGGATCCCTGTCCCCCATCTCTTTAGCGTCTCCCTCACCTCCCCGACTACCCGTCTCTCCTGCCGGCGAGACGGTCTTGTCAGAGTCAGCTGCCACCACCAATGTTCAGCCTGCTAAGTTCCCTTCCGGCGAGGCTGGCTCCTCCAGCCGCCCCGCTCCCGCCTCGCACCCCAATTACAACATGGGGCCTGTGACCGATGTGCTGCCGGCGAGCCGGTGCTCCTATGGGACAAGGATGCTAACCGCGTGTCGGTGTCCACTCTCCTTAATTCCTGGAAAGAGCAGGACCCCCCCCCCCCCACCAGTCACGCCTTCTCCCTAGGGTTTGGGCTATATGGTGGCCTTGGCTCTGAGCCCGCAGACAATGAGGCGTCGCGAGATCTCATTCTGAAGAGCGCCCACTCTCAATTTCGCTCCCTGGAACTCGCGCACCGGGTCTCGCGCCGCCTGGTTTTCAACAATAGAAAATGGAAGGAAGCGGAGGCCGGTCTCGCCGCGGAACGGGAGAAATCCAGCGACCTGGAGAAGCGGTTGGTCGTTGCCGACAACCTCCTCACGCAGAGCCCGAGTGGTGTGGTAAGTTTTCTTACCGCTGCTTTGCTAGTCTTACTCGCTGCTCATTATGGTCCTTTATTCATTAACTCTTACTGCAGGATGCCGAGACTGCCGACCGGATGCGCTCGCGCATTGAGGAGTTGGAGGGAGAGAACAAGAAATTGAAAGCTGAAAATCTCCGCCTTCGGAACAACGCGGCACCCCCCTCAGACCAATTTCCCGTTCCTTCCCGCTACTCTGTAGACGAGGTGGATGCCCTCTGCCGAGACTCCAATATCAAGACAGCGGAGCTTGTTCTTAAAATGATGAAGGAGCTGGGGGTGGTGCGCGATGATGCCGAGACGGTTACTGCCCGCGACCTGGTCCCCCGCTTATACGGAGAGACGGACGACAACTCTTCTTCCGGTAGCGAGTAGAGAAGCATCAGTTCCAGTGACTCCCCCCCCTTTTATCTTTTTTATCTTTTCCGGTACTTGTAATCTTGATAGACAATTCCTTGAAAATAGCGAGGTGTTCTTTATTTTTATGATGATCCAAGGAAATTTTGTTAAACCTCCTATATGTTACTTAATTGTTGCTTTTATCTTCAGCTGTTTTGCTTAATAGTTAGCCAAAAACGAGAGACCTTGGATCTCTCTTCGCGTATACCACCCGCGAGATCAGCTGACCCTTAGCGCTCGTCTCGTCGTAAGATTAACCTGCGTTGAAGTCTCTGGAGACCAACCGTCCCGCTTGACAGGCCCTACCTTTTTACGCCGGGCTTGCACCTTGAACAAGGAAGGCCCACTCGCTATGGGCGAGACCGCCCATGCCGAGTGTCGGCCAGAGACCCTCCTCCCTGGCTTGATCCCCGATCCTTCCTTTTTCTAGGGATTTTCCACCAATCTTCTGATGAATATGGACCTTTCTCCCCGTGAACTCTCACCACTAGACTTGCCCTTGAGCCTACGGCCCTGCCAGCTAGATGAGAGCCTGGTCAGCGGGCCTGCTCGAGGTCTCTTCTCCTAACCCCCAACCACCGAGTGAGCTTACCGCCCTGCCAGCTAGATGAGAGCCTGGTCAGCGGGTCTGCTCGGGGTCTCCTCTCCAAAACCTCTAACCACCGAGTGAGCCTACAGCCCTGCCAGCTAGATGAGAGCCTGGTCAGTGGGTCTGCTCGGGGTCTCCTCTCCAAAACCTCTAACCACCGAGTGAGCCTACAACCATGCCAGCTAGATGAGAGCCTGGTCAGCGGGTCTGCTCGGGGTCTCCTTTCCAAACCATCCCCAACCACCGAGTGAGCCTACAACCCTGCCAGCTAGATGAGAGCCTGGTCAGCGGGTCTGCTCGGGGTCTCCTCTCCAAACCATCTCCAACCACCGAGTGAGCCTACAGCCCTGCCAGCTAGATGAGAGCCTGGTCAGCGGGTCTGCTCGGGGTCTCCTCTCCAAACCATCTCCAACCACCGAGTGAGCCTACAGCCCTGCCAGCTAGATGAGAGCCTGGTCAGCGGGTCTGCTCGGGGTCTCCTCTCCAAACCATCTCCAACCACCGAGTGAGCCTACAACCCTGCCAGCTAGATGAGAGCCTGGTCAGCGGGTCTGCTCGGGGTCTCCTCTCCAAACCATCTCCAACCTTAGTGCCATAAAAAGGTCACCCACACTCCCATCACATCAAAAGAGCACATCAAAATTGCAAAAAATGTAATGAGCGCGAAAAGTGCTACGGGTAAAATCTCTTTAAATCATCACCACTTCGAGCGCGACCGAGGGATACCCCGTCCACATCCTGGAGGTGGTACCCTCCCGACTTCAAGACCTCTTTTACTACAAAAGGACCCTCCCAATTGGGATGGAGCTTCCCTACGGAGGCTCCTCTACCTGCTACGTCTACCTTTTTTAGGACCAAATCTCCCTTCTCGAACTGTCTGACCCTTATATGCTTGTCGAAGTACCTCGCCATCCGACGCTTGACCTCCTCCTGCCGGACCATCGCCAAATCCCTGAGCTCCTCCACGAGATCCAGAGAGAGTCTCTGCTCTTCCTCGTTCTCCGCTCTCCATCCTTCGCCCCCTTCCCTTGCAACAGTTACTCTTGGTGATGTGACCTCAAACTCGATAGGTATGACAGCCTCTGAGCCATGAGAGAGCTTAAACGGGGTTTCCCCCGTGGCGGTGTTTGGTGTGTTCCTCAAGGCCCATAGGACTGAAGGTAGCTGCTCCACCCAGTTCCCCCTCAAATTCTCCACTTTCTTCTTCAATAGATTGACAATGACCTTATTAGCTGCTTCCACCTGCCCATTACTCCGTGGATGATGAACAGAGGCAAAGCGGAGATCTATTCCCAAACGGATGCAGAAATCAACGAACTCTCTACTTGCAAATTGTGGTCTGTTATCTGTCACAATGGCCAGAGGTAACCCATGCCGGCAGATGATCTTCCCCCATACGAAATTCTTGACCACCTGCGATGTTACCTTAGCCAGCGCCTTCACCTCCAGCCATTTCGAAAAGTAGTCCACCATGACTAGCAGGAATTTCCTCTGGCCACTCGCTTGGGGAAGAGGACCCACCAGATCTAGCCCCCATATAGCGAAAGGCCAGGGAGCTGTGATTGTCCGTAACCTCTGGGCCGGAAGGAGCTGGAGGGGGGCGAACTCCTGGCATTTTGACACCTTTTCGCGAATTCCTACGCATCTTTCCTGAGGGTAGGCCAGAAGTACCCCTGTCTCAGCACCCTCCCTTCTAATGTCCGGCTCCCCGAGTGACTCCCACATTCTCCCGAGTGAATCTCTTGCAGAACCTTTGGAACCTCCTCTGACACACATCTGGCCAGCAAACCCGACAACGTCTTGCGATATAAAACCCCATCCTTCAGCAGGTAGTACGCCGATTTGTATCTGGTATGCTTCTCGTCGAGTTCTTTCGCGGGTAACTGCCCCGACGCCAAAAAGGTGATGAAGGGGTCCATCCAAGACCTCTGCTGGCATATCTCCATGAGTTCCCCTTCTTCTATAGACGGCCTGAAGAGCTCCGTCATTGTTCCTCCAGCTCGAGGGCCATATTTGGCGAGTTGGTCAGCCTGAGTGCTCTCCCCCCTCGGAACGTGCTGAATTGAAAAGCTTCGGAACTGTCCGATGATGCCCTTGACCTTTCCTAGATACAACTGGAGGGTGGACTCCCTTGTCTCGAACTCTCCTTTGATCTGTCCTGTCACCACCATGGAGTCAGTCGAGGCCTCGATGTCATGTATGCCCAACTCCCGGGCTAACCTGAGTCCCGCGATGATCGCCTCATATTCCGCTTGGTTGTTGGTGATCGTGAAATGAATCTTCAAGGCCTGTTCAATCCTGGTCCCCTCCGGACTGATCAAGACCATCCCCCTCCAAAGGAATTTCTTCCCGATGCTCCATCTACTAACATCTTCCAGGTTGCTCGAGGGGACACTTCCGTCTCCTGGATCTCAACTACGTAGTCCACCAGGAAATCGGCCACCGCCTGTGCCTTAATGGCGAGCCGAGGAACGAAAACGAGGTCGAATTCACTGAGCTCTATTGACCACTTGGCCAGCCTCCCGGAATGTTCTACCCCCTCCAAGATCCGACGGAGGGGGTGATCCGTTACCACCTGAATAGAATGAGCCTGAAAATACGGTCTGAGCTTTCGGGCCGAGACGATGAGGGCAAACGCTAACTTTTCAAGAATGGGGTACCCGAGCTCCGCTTTCTTTAGGACCCTACTCACGTAGTAGATCGGAAATTGCTTCTTTCCTTCTTCTCGCACAAGAACCGAGCTCACTGCCCCAGTCCCTACCCCCAAGTATAAAAACAAGACCTCTCCTTCCCTTGGCCCCTGGAGTAAAGGCGTCTGGGTGAGCTGTTGCTTTATAGCCTGAAAAGCCTTCTCACATTCTAGGGTCCACTCGAACCTCTTGCCTCCCCGCAGTGTCCGAAAGAAAGGCGAGCATCTCTCTCCGGCTCGAGAGAGAAACCTGCTTAGCCCAGCCAACTTGCCGGTGAGACGCTGAACTTCCTTAGCATTTCTAGGGGACTCCAACTCCAGGATTGCTTTCACTTTTTCGGGGTTGGGTTCCACTCCCGATGGGGTGAGAAGATGTCCGAGGAACTTTCCCCTATTGGCTCCAAAAACACATTTCAGGGGGTTGAGTCTCATTTTATACTTCCTTAGGGTCTCAAAGGTCTCCTCAAGATTTAGGATATGAGCTTCGAGGTCCTTACTTTTGATCATCAAGTCATCCACGTACACCTCGAGGTTCCTCCCTCTCTGTTTTCGGAAGATCCGATCCATCATTCTTTGGTAGGTTGCTCCCGCATTTTTCAAACCGAAAGTCATCATATTAAAACAGAAGCATCCATCCTCCGTGACGAAGGTGACGTCCTTAACGTCCGGAGGATGCACGCGTATTTGGTGATATCCGGAAAACGCATCCAAGAAACTCATAAAAGGAAAACCGACGGCTGAGTCAACATGCGCGTCGATTCGGGGCAGCGGGTAACAATCCTTAGGGCATGCTTTATTTAAAAGAGAAAAATCCACACACATTCTCCACCTACCCTCCCCTTTTTTAACCATTACAACATGACTCACCCACCCCGGATACTTACAGGCGGATACAAACCCTGCCTTAAGTAATTTCTCTACTTCCTCTCTAATAGGTCCGACCATCTTGGAGGCGATGACCCTCTTCTTCTGCTGTATGGGGCGAGTGTTGGGGTCGAGATTGAGGCGGTGACAAGCGACGTCCGCATCGACCCCGGGCATGTCTGCGGCGCTCCACGCGAAGACGTCAATATTTTTCTGCACGCAGGTCTTGATCTTCTCTCGGTCTTCCGGGCTGAGCTCGCCGCTGATCTTTATCTTCTCCTCTCTGCCTTCCTTAGTACGGATCTCTACCTCGAGTACCTCCACGGCCGCCTTCAGCCTTGATGGCTCTTCCTCTCCTTCCTGCTCTTCCAGCGCGTCCTACTCTCTGGCTTCGTCTTCCGCGATGGCCATCACCATTTCTTCCCCAAGCTTTTCCATCTCCCACTTGCTTGCGTCCTCTCCTTCCTGTCGTGAGGCCCTTCTTTTTTCCGGCCGGGCCCCCTTCCTGGGCGACCCTCCCGCTTCCTCCATCTTCCTCTTCTCTTTCCTCCCTTCATCTTCTTTTGGCTCCCTTTCCTCTGCCGCCTCCATCTCTCCCCCCTCCTTTCCAGTCATTTCTAGCTTCCCCGCAATGTCTCCAACCACCACTACTTCTCCCTCTCCTCCAGCACCTTCCTCTCCTCTTTCTTCTACCATCCCCGTCTCTCCGTACTCCTCTCCCGCCATTTCTGGCTCCCCCGCAATGCCTCCAACCACCACTACTTCTCCCTCTCCTCCAGCACCTTCCTCTACTCTTTCTTCTACCATCCCCGTCTCTCCGTACTCCTCTCCCGCCATTTCTGGCTCCCCCGCAATGCCTCCAACCACCACTACTTCTCCCTCTCCTCCAGCACCTTCCTCTCCTCTTTCTTCTACCATCCCCGTCTCTCCGTACTCCTCTCCTGCCATTTCTGGCACCCCCGCAATGCCTCCAACCACCACTACTTATCCCTCTCCTCCAGCACCTTCCTCTCCTTCTTCTGCTTCGCCCCCCAGTTCCTGTTGCAATTGCTCCATCCTCTTCCCCATCTCTTCAGCGTCTCCCTGCCAGGAGACGGTGTTTACTGCCGTTACGTAGCATTCCCTTGCAGCCTTTGGATCCCCCCGCACCCTGATTTGGGTACCTCCTGAGTTCAGTTTCAAGCACTGGTGAAACGATGAGGGAACGCACCTGAAAGCGCTGATCAAGGGGCGCCCAAACATGGCGTTGTAACTACTGGGGGCATCCACTATGACGAAGCGGTAGTTTCGGGATAGCCCTCCCCGGGTTACTTGGAGTCCCCCCCCCCTCGACTTCTTTCCTCTCTCCTGAGAACCCAAACAATGGTCCATCCGCCGCCAGCACCCTCCGGGCCTCCACCCTCATCGCATTGAATGCTTTTTTGAAAATCACGTTCACCGAACTCCCATTGTCTACTAGGATCCGTGACACCGTAAAGTTCTCGATGGCGGTTCGTATCACCAGCGCGTCACAGAAAGGGTCTTCATGATCTGGCATGTCCTTCCTTGAAAAGGTGATCTTTTCCTCTGGGGGAGGGGATTGTGACGTCGAGGCTACGCCTCGGCGGTACATAGTGTGAAGGTTCGCCTTTCGGGCCACCTCTATCCCTACCCCCCCATGGATTACTCCAATTCCTCCGCGATCTCCTTCATCCGTTCGATCCACACATCGATCCTCTTCTCATGTACCTGTCACTTCCTCTATCCGTACCGGTCTTTGTTGTTCTCCTGCTCCTCTAGTTCTCCTCATTTCCAAGAAATCGGGGCAGGTAGCCGTTGCGTGACCTTCCTCCTCGTGGAAGTCACAATATGGCAACGCCACCTCCCCCCCTTGCCTTCCTTCCTGAGGGTTTCTTCTCCTCCCAGCTCCTGCTCCTCTTCCTCTCTCCCGGCCTCTTCCTCTGCCTCGGCCGATAGCCATAGCCTGCTGCGGAGGGGGCAGGGGTGGTCTATGACCATACCCCCACCCTTGCTGGTGAAATCTTCCCGGTCCTCCTTGTTGGTTCCTCCCCCCATGGGGAAATCCTCTACCTTGTCCTGGGGCAGGGCCTCCTTGTTGCCTCCATCCCAGCTCTTGATATGTCGGCGCCCTCGGCTCTTCTCTTCTCCTTGCCTCCTGCTGTCTCCCACCTGACTCCCTCGACTCCACCTCAGTAAGCCTTGCCAATTTTTTTGCGAAAGCGGGGTTTGCCGCCTCCATCCCTATTTCCTTTGTCGCCTTCTCCATCAAGCCCTCAAAAGACAGCGGCGCCTTCCGGGTGAGGCTCATTTTGAAGAAACCTTCCCGTAGTCCCACAGTAAAGGCCATCTGGAGGGCAAACCCTGACACCTCCTGTATATCCAAGATCTCTTCTTGGAACATGTCCACGTACTGAGCCAGTGACTCATCTGCCTTCTGCTTAATCAAAAAGATTGACTCCGGGTTCCTCTTTCTCTTCTTAGAAGTGGAGAACCGCAACTGGAAACTCCTGCTTAGGTCCTCGAAGCAGTATATCGAGCCTGTCGGGAGCTGATGAAACCAGTCTCTAGCTTTGTCCTTCAGAGTGATGGCGAAAAGACGGCATTTAAACGCGTCCGTCATGGGCCTGATCGAAACTGCGTCCTCGAACCATTGCAAGTGATGAAGGGGGTCATCCTTCCCCACATAGTAGTTCATTTCGGGTTCCCGGAACCCTTCCGGGACGGGAGCTGACAGGATCAGCTCACAAAAAGGCGACCCTCTCGCCGCCGGTCTCGCCGCCCCCACTCGCGAGACGACATCTCCTGGCGAGATGGTACTTACCGGGCTTGGGAACAGCTCCCTTCCCGCCATGTCTCTCCCGCTCCCTTCCACCATCACCTCCTTCCCCGGCCTCCTTCCCGGTGCATCTTCTCCCACTCGCGCCGAGACGAGCACTTCTTGTGGTGCGAGAGTGGGCACCTGAGGTACTGGGGTTGAACAATCTCCCAGTCGTGAGATCCCCTGCAGCAAGTCCATGATGCCCTTAATTAAAGCCATAAACTCTTCTCTTCTAACAAATTCTCCTGGGTTATCCGACCCCTCTCCTTTTCCTTCTCCGTGACCTCCCGCCATGTGGTTGCTCAAGTTTCTTCTCTGAGGGCTGGCAGGGCTGTAGGCTCACTCGGTGGTTAGAGGTTTTGGAGAGGAGACCCCGAGCAGACCCGCTGACCAGGCTCTCATCTAGCTGGCAGGGCGGTAAGCTCACTCGGTGGTTGGGGGTTAGGAGAAGAGACCCCGAGCAGGCCCGCTGACCAGGCTCTCATCCAGCTGGCAGGGTCGTAGGCTCAAGGGCAAGTTTAGTGGTGAGAGTTCACGGGGAGAAAGGTCCATATTCATCAGAAGATTGGTGGAAAATCCCTAGAAAAAGGAAGGATCGGGGATCAGGCCAGGGAGGAGGGTCTCTGGCCGACACTCGGCATGAGCGGTCTCGCCCATAGCGAGTGGGCCTTCCTTGTTCAAGGCGCAAGCCCGGCGTAAAAAGGTAGGGCCTGTCAAGCGGGACGGCTGGTCTCCAGAGACTTCAACGCAGGTTAATCTTACGACGAGATGAGCGCTAAGGGTCAGCTGATCTCGCGGGTGGTATACGCGAAGAGAGATCCAAGGTCTCGCGTTTTTGGCTAACTATTAAGCAAAACAGCTGAAGATAAAAGCAGCAATTAAGTAACATATAGGGGTTTAACAAAATTTCCTTGGATCATCATAAAAATAAAGAACACCTCGCTATTTTCAAGGAATTGTCTATCAAGATTACAAGTACCGGAAAAGATAAAAAAGAAAAAAAAAGGGGGGGGGGGGAGAAGTCACTGGAGCTGATGCTTCTCTACTCGCTATCGAAAGAAGAGCTGTCGTCCGTCTCGCCGTATAAGCGGGGGACCAGGTCGCGGGCAGTAACCGTCTCGGCATCATCGCGCACCACCCCCAGCTCCTTCATCATTTTAAGAACAACCAAGGTCTTGAGCAAGATGACTAACAGAAAGAAGGTTGAAAGTAAACCCTGGAACATGAAGAACCGAGCAAAGAGATAGAGAGAGAGATGAAGTGCGGGACATATCAGAAAAACCAGAAATCAGGGTGGTGTCACCATTAGCCACTATGATGAACTTAGGATGCGCAAAATTTAAGTACTAAGATAGTTTTTGAGGAGTAATATGATGTGTGACACCTAAGTCCACAATCTAAGATGAACTACGGTAGTTACAGGAGATACCTTCATTGAATATCGATGCAACAGAGCCAGACGAATGACAGATCATCCCCTGAAGATGCTAGAGCTGGGTGCGCAAGACACTATCAACAAAGCCAGATGTGGCTAGGAGTAGCGGCAAGGAGCGCTGGAACCTGGAAGGCTGTCGAAGCCGCGGAGGGCCTCCGGAAGGCGGGGAATACGTGGGAGGGCGCTGGAAATTGTAGGGAAGAGCCGATGTAAACGCCAGAAACTGTTGTCGGCACCGGCTGGAAGCGTAGAAAGGGGGAAGGCGCTGACGGCGATTGACGGCGCAGCAAGCTGCAGAAACGCTGCTGGAAGAGGCCATCGACGCTGGAGAGGTTGGAGTTGTCGGCGTAGAGGGGAGAGAAGGCACCAGCGGTGGTTTACGGGTCTGAACGCGGTGATACGTCCTCGTCGTGCTAAATAGAGGTCACGGGGGACCGACGGGGCAGGATCGGGATTGATTGAAATGGCGGAAACCGTCCATGCGGAAATGGAAGCAGCGAGCAGCAAAAATAGGGCTCATGGGGAATTAGGGTTCACGGTAGAACCCTAATCGAGGCAGGTCGGACCAATTGATAGCAAAACGAGAAATTGCATTACATGAAACGATAAAAGATAAAATCGAGAACGAGTTCTTGCCAAACATCTGGAGGTTGGGTCCTCCTTGACACTTCACTCTTAAAGAGAGCCAAACCCTAGACTTCCAAAAAGTCTCCCTAAATAAACTACCACTTATATATAGGCCAGTGGCGGAAAATACAAATTACAAAATTGCCCACGGACTACATAAACTAAAATAACATGTGACGGTCACTTCATATCATCTTTGGTCTGCAGAACACGGCGAACAGAGTGTACTCACTCAATAAAATTCTTCTTCCCACGAATTTCAAGTAGTGGTGGAGCAGCACGGGTCGGAAGAGACGAGGCATCATTCACGTCCATGGCACTAAGTGAGAAGCGCGATCACGTCGAGGTCGCGGTCACACCGTGGAAATAAGCAGGAATTTGGTGAAGGGGAGAGCTTGCAGAAAAAATCTTGCCGGATAAGTCAAGGGATTAGGAGCATCAAACAGAAGGTCTATGTCGGATAGAATCTTTGGCAGTCAAGATATGACGAACCAAATATGGCGCACCGCATATTATAAATGTTTGCTTTTATATAAATAGTTGTTTTACTTTCCCCGATGATGACAAAGTAAAGGCAGTACGATATTTTATTTTTCTCAAGATGTTTTTTTTTCCTTTTTGCGCATTCAGTTGAGTTTATTTGTGGGAGTGCCAATAACATTTTTCCGTTTCACTTATTTCATTTGATTTTCTGGTTTATGTGGGCTGGCTGCTTGTTGGTTGACATGTTAGTAAGCTTATATCCTTATATGGGCTGGCCGGGCTTGCTGCCTTTAATGGTGGGCTGGCTGTTTTGCTGGATATTGGATATGGAGAAATGGATAATGCTAGCTGAGGTGTGAGATGGCTGTGCTGGCTGAATGGTAGATATGTTTGCTGGCTGAAATTTGGCTTGTGTTGGATGGTATGTTGACATTTGCGGTTTGACATTTGGCTTGAATTTGGACACTTGGCGGTTGGTGTAATGGATAGCGTGACACCTAGCTGAGTTAATAAAACTAGTTTGGCTTCTTCTTGCCTCTTCACCGCCCTACTCCTCTTTAAATACTGGGGTAAATTTTGCCTCTCCTCATCCACCTGCTCTCCCTCTCCTCTATTGCTTCCTTGCTTCCTGAACTGCTGTACTTTGCTGTCTTGCTGCAGCTCTACCCCTACCTGTTGCTCCCAAGACTGCTTGCTGCCGCCCTGTTGCTGTTCCTCTTGGCTGCTGCTCCCGAGCTTCCTCTTCTCTCTTATTACCCTCTCTCATTTTCTAGCCACTGCTGCTTTCCTCCTGGTGCCCTTGACTGGACTGAGCTGAGCTACTTTGGAGTTCTAGGAAGGAGTTTGCTACACTCCGGCGATCCGTCAAGGATCGGTTGCGTAACATCCTTCTTCCTTCCTCTCCCGCTGTAAGCATGCTTCTCCTCCTCTTCTAATTCCTGTTTTAGACGTCATTGCTGAGATTACTGCTGTACTTATTCCTCAATATGGCTGATTTGTGCTGTTTTATGACTGATTTACGCACAGATTTGGGGCTGTTTTCGATAACTGTTTAGTGGCTGTTTTGTGGTCAATTAATACGAATTTTGAGCTACTTTTCGCTGCTGGTTGTGCTGATTAGCTGCTGGACAGCCGGTTAAGAGGACGGGAAGTCCATTTGGGGGGGCTGGTTTGGCCCATTCAAGTCATATCGTGGCTGTCCAGCACTAATTGAGGGCTGATTTTGTGATCTAAACGTCTTTTCCTCTTATTTTTCCCGGTTTCTCGATTTCGACTCGCCAAATGATACTTTCATATTCTCCTTTCGTATTATCCTATGAGTAAAACGAGACGCAACCCGAATTATATGCATTCTTTCAGTGGTTTCCACGACTCGGACAAAAGAGGATGGCGTCCCGCGATAATCATGGTCATAATACATCAAAGGATACGGGTAAAGGTAAAGCGTTGGTGAGTATTTTATTTCTTGAATTATGTTTATTCAAGTATTTTCATATTATTTGGTTATTTTCAAGGACACTGCCTGTGCATATGAGTTTAAACACTCAATGAAATAATCGCTAAATCAAATAACTGTGGGCGAGGGGAAAACATATAGCGATACAAATATTTTCTGAGGGGAATATTTTAAACTCTTATATGTTATTGTTTACATTCAATAAAGATAATAAAACATAAAATCCAGCATAAGGAAATACGAAGGTTTTGAATCCTATGATGTAGAGGCATCTACTGATGGATTCACCAGTAGGGGTGAGCCTACAATTTCGCCCTTCGGGGGTGTGACCAATTAAAGTTGCATATCTGAGTATTTCCTATTTTATGTAAATAAAAATGGTGGGATTTCAGGAAGAGATATCAGGAAGAAAACATATATCTATATTTATTGTATTGTAAGCATATTGCTATACCCCCTTTCTCTGCATGTAGAACTGTTTCACGAAATAATTGTCTCACATAGTCATATTTGTATGACTAAGCCAGTTGATTTACATGTTTTAGGCAACAGGAGCAAGTCCCAGCACACCACAGAGGATTCCGCCGGAAGAGCTGGCGAAGGTATGGTTGAAGATCTTTATCGGTATCGGGGAATGCCAGGAGAATCATCGAATCACAAATCCAAACTGCGAATGCGATTATTGTATGTGTTATCATGTGATGTGTAATAACTGAAAGAAATAAACTGGTGTGTTCTTTTCTTGTGTACTACTGTGACTCAATTTTTGAAAACTTCTGATTTATCCTCATATCATTTGGGGGAAACTTGCGAAAGGGTTTCCACACAAGAGCGGTGGTCAAGAGTTCGGGCAAAGCCAAGATGATCAAAAAATGCGAACAGGAGGTCTGGCGAGCATGGCTCTAAAGGGCAGGAGCTCTAGCGAGTGAGGGCGGTGAACAAGGACTGTGATCAGACGCAACGAGCAGGAGTTGTGATCAGAAACAATGAGCAGATACTCCGTTCAGAAGCTTGGCGAGACACCACTGATGATCACAAAGGAGCGAAGAGTGGGGGTTGTGATCAGACGCAGCGAGCAGGAGTGGATAACAAGAGCTCTAGCGAGCAAGAGCGGCAAATAAGAGTTCTGGCGAGCAGGGGTTGCGATCTAACGCAGCGATCAGGAGTTCTAGCGAGCAGGGGTTGCGATTAAACGCAACGAGCAGGAGTTGTGATTAGAAGCTTGGTGCAAACAGAATGAGCTCAGTGCAAGGAGCTGGAGCGCTGAGACCACGAACAGGATGAGCTCGACGATCAAAGAGGTTAAAGATGAGAAGCCTCGGGAGACCTTAAAGCAAGTGAGTCCTGGTTGGTAGTGAGGTAAATCTATAAAAGGAGGAAGGGAGGGAGGCAATCAATTACAGAGAGTAGTAGAGAGAGAGAGATGAGAGCTCGCGGTCAGACGAATGGAGCTCGCAGTTAGGAAAGGAGAGCTGAGTAGAAGAAAAAAAAAGATTCGTTTGGCTCTGATACCATGTAGAAAAAATGGAAATGAAAAATAAATAAAAAGAAATATTTTATTATATTTCTCACACACATACTGTTCGATCTTGAGAAGACCGGGCGGACTTGTGTCTAACCGCAGCGGTCTGTCTGTCTCAGCGACCTAGCAGTTTGGACCAGCGGTCTGGTGGTTAACCTCAGCTTGCGGTCAGGTGGACAACAGCAGTGGCAGTCTGGGGGATAGCCGCAGCAGCGGTCTGGAGGTTAGGCGCAGCGGTCTGAAGGAAGCCGGAGCGGTCTGGCAGAAAGCCGCAGTAGCGGTCTGTCAGTTAGCCGCAACGGTCTGAATGAAGCAGCAGCGGTGTGGCGGAGGCCGCAGCAGCGGTTTGTCGGTGAAGCCGTAGCGGTCTGGTAGAGAGCCGCAACATCGGTCTGTTGGTGAGCCGTAGCGGTCTGGATGAAGCCGCAGCGGCCTGGTTCAAGACGCAGCAGCAGACAGATGGTTAACCGCAACTGCGGTCTGGTGGCAACCCGCGGTTGTAGTCCGATAGCTTGCAGCAGCTGCGGTCTGATGGGTAGCCGCAACTGCGGTCTGGTGGCAACCCGCAGTTGCGGTCTGGTGGTTTGTACCAGCGGTCTTCCCTGGCAGTTAGGCGACTTTCCTAATTGTCGATTGGTATTTTATTATTTGTTGTATAGTGGGCGGTTTGACCATGTCAAACCGCGTAGACCGTCCGACTTGTATTTAATCCCACATAGATTGTTGTATTTTCTCATCTTCCCCGATTTCTATAAATAAGAGGGGCATACCTATGTAATGATTATCTTTTTGGAGCAATAAAATTTAGCTCTTTTTCACATGGTATCAGAGCTAATCGGTCTTTTGCTCCAATTCACGCGGCTTCTATTCTGTCGGCGTGGTTTCCCTTCCTGCACTCCCTTGCTTCTATTTCTGTCCGCGCGATTTCTCTCTGAGTCCTGTTCTGTTTCGGCTTATGTCCTTCTTGGTCGCGCGGTTTCCTTGTACGCGTGCTTCCTTTGCTTCTCCTCCTCTTTTCTCTTCTCGTTGTGGTTTCTCTAACCGCTGCGGGCTCCGTATCCTGGTCGTGGCTTCTTTTCTTGCCACTGGTGTGTTGTCACCTTGACCGTGCGGTCTTTCTCTTCTCTGTTACGGGTTCCGCATTTTGGTCGCGGCATCTTTCCTGCCGCTGGTGTGTTGACACCGAGACCGTGCAGTCTATCCTCTTGTTCGCGCGGTTTGTTTGCGCTGACTTGTCCGCGCGGCTTGTTTTGTGTAACTGTGCGGTTTCTATCTGTTTTCTATGGACACTCCTACTCTCTCTGTTCCCCCTTCTCTTTCTTCTTATTCCTTCTCTGCTTCTGGTAATTTGGGGACTGCTTTGAACCTTACATGTCTAAATTACCCTGACTGGAGTGTATCTTTCATTTTTCTGTTGCGTTCTCAGCGTAAACATCATCATTTGACTGATGACCATCCTCCTTCTGCATCTGTTTCTTTTGATGATTGGGATGTTTCTGATGCGTTGGTGCGGACTTGGTTGGCCAACAGTTTATCTGACGAGTGTCTTCCTGTCATCCGACGTGATCCAGCGGTGAAGGTTGCCTAGAATCATCTTGCTGCCTTGTATTCCAAGGGAGCCCAAACTTCGCGCATTTATACTCTGTATGCCGATCTTTTCGCTCGACCAGCCATGACTCTTGTTTCTGTCTATCACGAGGTTCAGAATCTTGGTGTTGTACTTCTTCAGCATCACCCTTTTTCTGCGGATATGGCTGAGCAACACCGACATTTTCAGGAGCTTCTGGTTGCTTGCTATCTGCTTCGCCTGTCGGATTCCTACGATATGATCCGCCAGCAAATTCTAGGAGAGGCAGATACTCCGTCTCTGGATGCTACTGCTGCTAGGATATCTGTTGTTACTACTCTTCTTCAGCGTCCTTTGCTCTACTCTCCGTCTACGTCTCCTGATCTTGTGGCTCATCCAGCTCGTCATGACATCTCTGGTGGCTGTGGTGGCCGTACTGGTGGCCGTGGTGGTGGATGTGGTTCTTCCAAGCATCTTTGTTCTCATTATGGCCGACTTGGTCACTTGGTTGATCGGTGTTGGACCAAGTATCCCCATCTTCGTCCAACATCAGCTGATTCCTCCAAGTCGTCCACGTCTTCTCTTGCTACTTCTAGAACTGCTCAGTTGGCTACTACGGGTAGGTGACTTATTGATTCTGGTGCAATAAATCATATGACCGACAATTCTCATTTTTTCTCTTCTCTTGACAAGAACAACCAGTTACCTCCGGTTCTTATTGCAGATGGTTCTCATTCTCCGATTTATGGGTCTGATACTGTGCATATTACTCACTTTCTTCATCTGCAGGACACCCTTTATGTCCCGAATTTTCAATGCAACCTTCTTTCTGTTACTGCACTTTGTAAACAGTTGCATTGCGAATCTATTTTTACTACCTCTACTTATTCTTTTCAGATTCCTCGTTCCAAGGAGGTGATTGCTACTGGGACTGAGAGCGGCGACTTGTTCTACCTTGATCCTGCTTCTGCTTTTTCTGCCTCTTCTGCTCTGCTTCAGTGGCATCTTCGCCTTGGGCATCCTCCTCCTCGCATTCTTTATCATCTTCTGCCAGATTTACCTCGCGTTGATTCTACTCTGAATTGTGAAGCTTGTCAGTTTGGCAAACATCACCGATCTTCTTTTCCTGCTAAGCAGGGTCGCAGTTCTTCTCGTCCTTTTGATTTATAGTTCATTCCAATGTTTGAGGTCCTGATCCCCTTCAAACTGTTGGTACGGGTAGTTTATATTTTGTTACATTCATAGATGATTTTTCTAGATGTACGTGGTTATATTTGTTACGCGAACGCTCTGAGATTTTCTCGGTTTTTCTGCTTTTTATAATGAAATTCGTACACAATTTGATACCCCTATTAAAATTCTTCGTACTGATAATGCTAATGAATACCTTAGTCATCAGTTTGCTTCATGTTGTTTGGATCATGACATAGTCCATCAAACTACTTGCCCTTATACTTCCCAACAGAATGATGTTGCTGAACGTAAGAATTGTCATATTTTAGATGTGCCTCGTAGTTTTCTTACTCATATGCATGTTCCCCGGTCTTATTGGGGTCATGCAGTTCTTCTTTCATGTTTCCTCATTAATCGAGTTCCGTCTTCGATTCTTAATGAGAAAACACCATTTTCTATTCTCTATCCTGATGGGACACCCTTTCCGTTATCTCTTCGTGTCCTTGGTTGCACAGTGTTTGTTCACTCTCCTGCTTCTGGACGTGACAAACTCTCTCATCGTTCTGTGAAGTGCATCTTTTTGGGTTATTGTCCGACATAGAAAGGGTATCACTGTTTTGATCCCATTCTTCGGAGACAGTATGTGTCGGCGAATGTTACTTTCTTTGAGAATGCTCCCTTCTTTTCTTCTCCCTCCCTTCTTCATCGAATGCTTCTTCTTCTTCTCCTGATGTCCTGGCACCTCTTCCGGAACCTGCCCTGCTTTCTTCATCTCCTATTTCTGATTCTTCTCCTTCTGACTCCTCTACTGTCCCTGCTTCTTCTCCTGAGCCGCTGCAACCAGATCCCAGGCCAGTAGTCTCTTCTTTGGATGAGGCTGATACAGTAGACAGGTTAGATTTAGATCTTCTGATTGCTCTTCGGAAAGGTGTTCGCTCTTGCACCCAGCATCCTCTTCAGGCTGTGGTCTCTTATGCTCAGCTCTCTCCTTCACCTAGGAGCTTTGCTCTGGCCCTCTCGGTTAATATTGTTCTCGCCTCGTATCAAGATGCTCTTGTTATCCCTCATTAGAAGGCTGCTACGGATGAAGAGATGTGTACTCTTACTGAACGGGGTACTTGGACTCTTGTTTCTACACCTCCAGGTGCTAATGTAGTTGGTTGTCGCTGGGTCTTTGTCATTAAGTTTCTACCTGATGGATCAATTGATCGTTACAAAGCCCGGCTTGTTGCTAAAGGTTTACACAGACTTATGACATGAATTTCTTTGATACTTTCTCTTCTATGACAAGGATTACTACAATCTGTGTGTTCTTTTCAGTGGCTGTCAACCGAGACTGAGAGATGTCTCAGCTGGATGTGAATAATGTCTTTATTTATGATGATTTACAAGAAACTGTTTATATGAAGCAACCTCCTGGGTATGTTGCTCTGGGGGAGTCTTAGGTCTGTAAACTGTGAAAGACAATCTGCGGTCTTAAGCAAAGTCTCAGGGCCTGGTTTGACAAGTTCAATGAGGTCATTTCGTTGGTTGGGTTTGCTCTAAGTGATGCATATCACTCGTTATTCATTCGCAAGATATCGGCCGGTCTTGTTCTCCTTGCTGTTTATGTGGATGATATTCTTCTCACAGATGATGATAGAGAAGGTGTGGATATGACAAAGAAGCATCTTTTTAAGCATTTTGTTACTAAAGATATGCGATCTCCAAAATATTTCTTGGGCATTGAAATATCTAGGAAACCAGGATCCGTTGTTCTTTCACTAAGAAAGTATGTCTTGGACCTCTTTAAAGAGACAAACCTCTTTGGGGCTAAACCTACTCAATCTCCGATGTCGATTGGAGATGACAAGTGTTGGAGTGAGGACTCACCTGTTCTTGAGGATGTCACCGGGTACAAGCGACTTGTGTGGAAACTCATTTATCTGACAGTCACAAGACCAGATATTTGCTATGCAGTAGAAAGACTGAGTCAGTTTATGCAAGCTCCTAAGGAGTGTCATCTGCAGTCGGCAATGAAGATTCTAGAGTATGTGAAATGTGCTCTAGGGAAAGGATTTCTGTTTCAAAAAAGGGGACATTTGAAGGTTGAGGCATATTCTGATGCGAACTATGCAGATGATAAAGAAGATAAAAAGTCCACATCTGGATTTTGTACTTTTGTTGGCGAGAATTTGGTTAGTTGGAAGAACAAGAAACAAGCTGTTGTCTCCAGGTCAAGCACAGAAGCTGAGTATAAGAGCATGATTCTAACTACTTGCGAGCTGAAGTGATTACAGACACTTATGCTTGATTTTGGAGAGCTTTATGATCATCCTCTGCCAATGTTCTGTGACAACAAGGCAGCCATATATATTTCGAGAAATCTTGTCTTTCGTGAGAGGACGAAGTATATCGAGGTTGATTGCCACTTCATTAGAGAGGAGATTTTAAAGAATCAGATTTGCACTCCATTTATTACCTCAGAGAGAGAACTAGCTGATTTCTTCATCAAGTCAGTTACTCCTTCCGAGGAGGTTTGTAGCAACTGGACATGATAAACATATATACTCCAACTTGAGGGGGAGTGTTGGAGCTTGAGGAGACAAGGCAGACTTGTGTTTAACCGCAGCGGTCTGTCTATCTCAGCGACCGAGCAGTTTGATCCAGCGGTCTGGTGGTGAACCTCAGCTTGCGGTCAGGTGGACAACAGCAGTGGCGGTCTGGGGGATAACCGCAACAACGGTCTGGAGGTTAGCCGCAGCGGTCTGGCAGAAAGCCGCAGTAGCGGTCTGTCGGTTAGTCGTAGCGGTCTGAATGAAGCAGCAACGGTCTGGCGGAGGCCGCAACAACGGTCTGTCGGCAAAGTCGTAGCGGTCTGGCAGAGAGCCGCAACAATGGTCTGTTGGTGAGCCGCAGCGATCTGGATGAAGCCGCAACAGCCTGGTTGAAGCTGCAGCAGCGGACAGATGGTTAACCGCAACTGCGCTCTAATGGCAACCCGCGGTTGTAGTCCGATTGCTCGCAACAGCTGTGGTCTGATGGGTAGCCACAACTGTGGTCTGGTGGCAACCCGCAGTTGTGGTCTGACGGTTTGTACTAGTGGCTTTCCCTGGCAGTTAGACGAATTTCCTAGTTGCCGATTGGTGTTTTATTATTTGTTGTATAGTGGGCGGTTTGACCATGCCAAACCGTGTAGACCGCCCGACTTGTATTTAGTCTCACATCGGTTGTTGTATTCTCTCATCTCCCCCGATTTCTATAAATAAGGGGGCATACCTATGTAATGATTATCTTTTTGGAGCAATAAAATTTGTCTTTATTAAGCTCTTTTTCACATGAGTTAAATAAGGAGGCATACCTATGTATTATATTTCTCACACACATACATACAAGTATTTGTGCACTTATATAGGAAGAGAGGAAGGAGCTATAATCTTATTCTAAGATGCGGGACTAAATCCTAAGAGTTAATGAGCTCAATCTGGGCCTTTGTACACATTCTATTCGGCACCCATAATTCTCCATAGGGAAAATCTTGAATTTGTCATACTTTATACAACAAACTATATATCATATCACTTAGATAAGTACATAAAAATTTCCACGGAAGAAGCATCTCAAGTAGTGCAAAATGTCAAGACAATAACTTATATAAGCGTGACTTCTAGCATTTATCACAGTGTAGATACTCATACAAGAAATCATAATTCTTAAGGAAAGCATTTGTCCTTTCTATAAGAGAATTCAACCCAATTCACTCTGATTATTTATTACGGCATCTTGTAAGTTCCTTCTTTTCCGAATCATGTTCCATTCTTTTTAGCATGGTCCCATCGCAACCGAATATGGTAGGATCTTTTGCTGATAGTCGAGTTCAGAATTGTTTTAGTCGCATCAGTGTCGGGAGACTTCATGTTGACTGACTCTTATGTTATCATATTGTTTGATCTGATTATAGGTATGAACTAATAATCTGCAGACAAAATTAGATCGCTTGTAGAAGCAAGTTTGGAATGACTAGGCCAGTCTAGTGCTACGTCTTGAGGCATGAAAGGAGTTTCCAATATAGTTGCCTCGTTGTTTAAGACAGTTATGAGTATCTGTATCAGTCATGATGTGTTCTAATTGATGCACATCTAAATCAAAAACATTTTTAAGGATGTCGCACTAGTTTGAGAACCTTCAAATGTTTACCCCGAGGAGCTACTAGCATGACACTTGGAGTATTAGAGGGACTAATGGTTCAACTGCAGGAGCGTGCTTGAGTTGAAATTAAGCAAACCTAACATCATTTCCTTTCGGAGTTCCTCTGCTTCATATCACAAGTGTCTGTCGGGCATATGAAATGATGTTAAATTAGATAGGGCTATTACATAAAAACTAATTTGCAAATGCCTTTGAGTTCAATTGGTGGTCAAAGGATGACACATCTAGTCTAAATCTACGAGTGACATAATCCTCAGATACATAAATGAGATCCATGATACCTATCATAGTAATCACCTATAGAAGGATCAATTTGTGTCAACAGGTTAAGACAATTTTTATAAAAGCGAGGGGGGGGGGGGGGGGATGACGATCATCGTAATAGCACAAAGATCTCTCAGGAAAAGCGCTATGAGATCGAGCATGGATGGACTCTGGTTCCCAAAATAGAAGATAGGAGTAACGACGACTACTATGACATGCCATGAATGATCTATAAACTCTAGTCCCGAGTATCATACACTAAGCCCGAAACTGAGGCTTTGATACCAAACTGATGCAGGACTGTAGTGAGTGCAATTGTGTCTTAAGGAACTCTAATGAATGTGCGCAAGTATTGCGTTGAGGGAATCTAAATAATGTGATTTACATGCAATTGTCAAACGATTATCCACAAAAATTCTGAAATCATTAGTTTAGTTTACAAGCTTTCACACTAGAGATTAAGCATTAGAAACAAAAGCAAAATCAAATTAAATTTAAAGAGAAAGTGCTACAATTAAATACTAGGAGAATAAATTCCGCAAAAAGAATATATGTTGGACGAACAAATACAAATTAATATGTAAAATAGTATGATTGTTCACAAAATGAGTAATAAAAACTTTATGCTAGAATTTACACAAATAATAGGAGTCCAGAAGGGTAGAATGAGGCTGATTCGGTGGCTGGACAACCAAATTAATGTACTCGTGCACTGATTCCAAGTCTTTCCCGGGGCTGTTTGATGTATGAGGGGGTTCCAGGTGGACTGCAGGGGTAATGTGGAGTGAGAAGGTGATGAGGGTGTTTGGAGAGGTAGTTGAGTAGTTGATAGGGTCAATTCGGGGGGGGGGGGGACCTAGAAACAAATTTAGAAGAAAGCAATGAGTTGTGGACAATCCCGTTCACATGCCGATGCAGGATAAGGAGTCCACCTGCTCGCCACCCTGGAATCCACCAGGGGCCCACCTTGGAGTCCACAAAAGGAGTTTATCAGGGCCGCAACCCGTACACCCCAAACCATCCCCGGTACCACCACAAGGCTGATAGGTTGTTGAGGCCGCGACTCAGTTGGTGATATTCCTTCCGCCGAAGGGCGTTTATCATGGAGGTCGGGGGATCGAGCCCCGACCTCAAGTACCTATTGGCCCTGTGGTGGGACCGGGGATGGGTTGGAGTGTACGCAAGATTATAAGGATCGCGATTTGCATCGTAGGATCACACGATCCTACGATCCAGAAAATGATATTCGATCTGGATTGTTAACTGGATCGGATTTGGGCTCGGTTAGCGTGGGATCGCGCGTTGGGTCGTGGGATTGTTAGGATCGCGATCCTTGAGCGATTCTAACGATCCGAAATGTCTTAAAAGAAATCACACTTGTTTTTATTTCACATCGCACGTCCTCCCTCAAAAAACCCTAGACTTACCCAAACATGGCCATCGTAGTCATTCCATTAGTCCAACTGTCAAAAACACAGAAAAACATTATGTGAAGCACATGCCAATAACATAATTGACCATTTATGAACAAAGGAAATGCCTACTATTTTTAAGGCTTGCCACATGGATTTACCCCAATGTATAACAAGAACATTGGAATGGTCAAGGATGATGGTCTAGGGGCCATATTGAAGGAAAAAAGGAAGTCTAGTGTCAAAATCAATGCATCCAACGTAGCCAGGGGACCATTTTGATCATTTCCTCTATTTTGTTATAATGCATGAGATTTTATTAATCCATAACATCCAGCCACTAACAAGGAGCATATAAATTACTTACTCGTATACACTGGCCGGGCAATAACGGGACTCTGGACCTGCAAATTTCGGTAAGTTTATAAGTTGAGGAATATCTTGGTCTCTCAATCTGAGATGGACAGGCTGATCATGATCATGGTTTGTGTTGCTCCTGCATAAGAAAATAGTTAATACATAGGATATTAATTTACACAAAAATTTTACTTTGAAGTTTTATGCACTTTCCTGAAATGCATATCGACATCTAACTTGCATTTACAATTGATATAAAAGGGCACATCTTAACATCCTCTCAAGATTCAGAATTAACATGTCCCCATAAATATCTATATAGAAAATAATTAAAATTGCTTCACGAGAATTGAAGAAGATCCAAGATCCAATATAAAACAATGGAATGTCTGTCCTTAGTAAATCTTGGCAGGCAAGAACTTTTTAATTGAACAGGGAAAATTTCAAGAGTTCATGGTATCATGGTAATGAGAACTCTTTCATTTCTCGCTACAGGGTAAAATGTTCCTCGGAATAAGGCTAACGAGTAATATGATGATGAATATTATTGTGTTATTCTTTATTCATCTCTAATTATTGACTTAATATAAAAAAACTTAACAACCTATCTTTCTGGTATACAAACCATATTGATTCTTCAATATCAATGCTACTTTTCTCAGCAATGCATAAAGTCAAATTGCATTTTTATCCCTTTTAGTTCTATTTTCACAATGAAGCAAACCAGAAGCACATATGTTATTATTATATATTAACTATTAAGTGACACAATCTAACACAATTTTAAATTATTTTTATGATAATTATTCACTAAATTATTAGAACATAACAAAACCCTATCCCTAAATAATTAAAATAATAATATGTATAACCTTAACAATCTAACCAATTGGGATACATTGGTGATGAGGACCAGTTTAGAGCTCCTTTATCTAGGAGGTTTAGAGTTCAAGCCCTAGCCTCAACAACCCGCCATTGGAATTAGCGGTTGCGGCCAATAAGATCCATGAAGATGGGTTGGGGTCTCAGATTTGCAGACCTGCAATGCACTCACACTAGACTTGGGCGTTAAAACCCTCACCTCTCCGCCGTCAGAGCGATTGCAGCAGGCCTCCCTGTCGAAGATGACCATCGACGACCTCCTTTTACGTCGAAGGTCGTTCCCTAACAGTTGCTAACTTCCTTGCGTCTGGACACAGAGATCGAGAAATCCAGCCGTTTGGCAGACCCTTCTCCCGTCAATTGAAGCCTAAGAAGAACCGCACGAGCCATTCTGGTGAGTTTCAGTTAACTACCAGCGCTTAGTTTTCTGTAGATGATTCCTATGTTACATTTTGTGAACCTGATAGTACGAATTGAATATTTCAACTCATTGATATGCAGTAGATGTATCAAGAACAAAGAACACGTACAGTATGAAAATACAAGATCAACCTCAAGAAGAGTGTCTACCAAGCACCCGGAGGTTGGATCCTCCAAAGTACTCTTCTCACCCTATGAGAGCCTAAAATACAAACACTCTACTGCTGCCATGACTCACACCCTAAGGTTCCTTATAAAGATGAAACCTCCCACCAAAGGACAAAATACATAATACGTAGCAATCACTGCGTCTCTAGGCGTATGCATATCACTCTTGTTCAACGAAATGTCGACACTGTGTGTATTTCAACTATTGGGAAAAAGTTAAACTTTAACCTTCAGTTGAGGATCCTCCTCCTTTTTCACTTGCTCCTTCCAACATTTATAATGAGATTTAATTGGTTTCCTACTAAACCCTAGAGGGAAGAGGTGATCCCTAGACTTATGGGTTCTACATAATTTTTCGATTTAAGGGCTTTCGTTTAACTTCAAGTTTCGATTAAATGCTAGTGTCGATCGGAGAAAGGATCATGCGAGCAGTTCATACTAGGAACACGTCTTGTGAGGAATTATGTCCCTGCGTTGTGTCTATGAACGCCGTAACACCGAGGTAAGAAATTCCCTTCCTCGTAACGAGACATATCACCTAATATCTAGGTTGTAGATATCAGATGTCGGCGACATGTCAAATTGAGTTTTTAAATGTCGGATGTCGAAAGTCGGAGACATGTCAGAGATATTTTAAAATATCAGATTTTCATATCTTATAATTAAAAAAAATCATTTTCATGTATACTAATTATAATTATATATTATAATTTTTTTAATATAACAAATAGAAGAAGAATGATTCATGCATATCCCAAAATAAATTCGAAGAGTGTCAACGATAAAATATTATTAACAAATACAAAATAATGCATTGTAAAATATATTTAATTTCCTAAAATAATTTTATTTTGATAACACTAAATTTATAGAAAATAAAGAAGATTTAGAAGTTAAATATCTTTAATTGATTATAAATCTTTGCAATCTTATAAATTTATATTAAAACAATAAAAATAATCAAATAATAAATGTGTTAAGATTTTCACATTTTTTGTAATAAGAAATAAAGAAAATTGTGTAAAATAATTATACAAAATTGGTCGCAGGAATAAAATGTAAAAAAATGAAATAATAAGTCTAATTGATTTAAACATACATAATATATATAAGTGATTTAAACATATACTGCTAGCCAGTAAAAAAAGTAAAAATAGATAACAATATGCTCAAAAGTCATGTCGGCCGATATATCAGAAAAAATTGGATAGGTTGGTCAATATTTTTCAAAAGGACATTATCTATTTTTGTAGAATAAAGTGTCGTTTTGCCCTCAAAAATGATGTCATTAATTGCCTAATATAAATGCATTGCCTGGGTTGTGTAAAAAGTATGTGAAATTGAATTACTCATAGTCATTAATTGCATGTTAACAACTAAATAAATTATTACAGAATGCATATAAAATCAAATTACACATAGCAATTATATTGCATATAATAATCAATTGAACTATTATGATGCGTGACAAAGGTCAATGTATGAATATTTACATCCAATAGCAAGAAAAAAATGACTAAAGAAGATGACTGCAATTACACTAAAAATAAAAGATTAAAACGCATAATAAACCTCAGACTAGTAGCATCATGTGGGTGACATAATATAATGATTGTACAAACCACTAGGCGAGTAGTTCAGGGGGGGTGGAATAGGGACTTGCGAGGGTTAGAGAGAGAGACTGGAGGAATTAAAACTTGCATGATCTACACCAAGGTCTAGTCGACCTCATAAACCGGTTCACAGAAAACGCCCCCACCAGTTGGGCTTAGACATGTGGGAACACAAATAACATAACGAATAAAAATACACGCGCAACGGGATATATGAAAAACATAAAGATAGCATTCATGCGTTCGCCACATATGGTCGGCGTTGATATGTGCGGCCCCAGCGTGAATCATAACATCACCTCCCCCATCGAGAGGAAGCTTGTCCTCAAGCTGGACCAGAATGTCTACAAGTGGAGAACACGACGGGGAGCCCATGAATGGCTAGAGGTAAGAGATGTAAAAAACATCATGAATGCAAGCCTCTGGAGGAAGGCCAAGACGGCAGGCCACGGCTCCAATGTGGTACGTGATCGGAAAAGAGCCAAAAAAATTTGGTCCCAATTTGTTGGAGGTGGACCTATTAGTTGTATGCAACTCTCATGCATTGTTGAGCTTGTAAAAGGTGGTTCTAGGCTGCCATCAAGAACTCATCCATGTCCCCCAATTCCCGATCCGACATCCAGCCGAGTCAAGCCGCCCATATAGGACAAGAGGCATGGTGATTTGCGGCCATAAGGCGGAAAGGTGTGGTCCGGAGCATTGTATGGTATGCAGTGTTGTAGCAATGTTCGATCCAATGAAGTCAACGAGTCCAATCATGTGGTCGATCACCGATGATACATCGCAAATACATTTCTACGGTGCAATTTACCACCTCTGTCTGGCCATCTCACAGAGGATGGTAGGCCGATGAAAATGCTAGCTTGGTGCCACTTAGAGCGAAGAGTTCCTTCCAAAAAGTGCTAGTAAACACCTTGTAGCGATCCAAAGGCAGCCCGTGCAAGCAAAAGATCTCTTGAAAAAAGATCCAGGCGACATTCTCGGCGAGGAGCGGGCATACCAATGCAATAAAATGGGCCCTTTTCGAGAAACGATCCACCACCACCATCAAGACTGATTTTCCCCAGGCGAAAGGTAGCCCTTCGACAAAATCTATGGATAAATTTGACCAAATTTGTGTAGGCACCGGAAGAGGTTGGAGCAGACGCGCCAAAAGTAGATGATTTGCCTTGTTCCGTTGGCACACAGGCCCGCTATGGAAGGCGTGTGCGTGCTAGCACATCCCTTTACAAAAGAATTCCGGGTGGAGACGTTGGAGTGTACAGTGGATTCTTTTATGACTGTGGTAGTGAACATCCTCCAAAATGGCGGAAATGAGTGGTGATGATGCGTCCACATAAACATGATCCCGTTATAGAATAAGACGAAGGGTTGTCCACTGTGGATCGGTGAGGCCTTCTTCCACACAATGGAGGAGCTCGGTCAGATTGGGGGAGAGTTGGATCTCCTGGTGGAGAAAGAGAGAATGTCGGTCGTCGGGAACGAGATCACATGGAGGGAGGCCTCGGGGTGAGTATCACGTCGGAAGAGGGCATCAACGGCACGATTAAGCACTCCAGCTTTATAATCCACCTGATAGTCAAATCAGAGTAACTTACTCACCCACTATTGTTGTGGTACCAATACCATGGAAAGACGTTGCTCGAGTAAAGTACTTGATGCTATAGTGGTCCGTACGAATCATGAACGTGCGACACAACAAGTAAGGATTTCAATGCTGAACCGCTTTGGCGAGGCCGATGAGTTCTTATCCATAGGCCGAAAATTTGCGATGGTTTGGTGCTGCCCGACAATTGAAATACGTGATGGGATGCCCTTCATGCTGTAGCACGACTCTGTAGCCCAACCCCGATGTGTCACATTCCACAAGGAATGACAAAGAAAAATCTGGAAGTCAGAGAACCGAAGTGGACATCAAGGCACCTTGCAAGGTGCAAAATGTCTGAGTAGCAGCGTCCGTCCACGTGAAGGCATTCACGTGGAGGAGGCTCACTAATGATTCAGCAAGTGAGCCGTGGTCGCGAATGAAGCGTCGGTAGTATCCCGCGAGACAAAGGAACCCACATAGGTAGGTTTTGTGACGTAGGCCACGACGCCATTCTTTGAGCTTGTCTGGGTCGGCAAAAACCTCAAACCGTGGACAACATGCCTTAGATACGTAATGAAGCCCTGTCCGAAGGAGCACTTTGATGGATTGAGAACCAACTTGTGAATTTGAATCAACTGGAAAACAGTATGGATGTGTTGCATGTGCTCCGCCCGAGACTTAATGTAGACTAAAATATCATCAAAGAATATAAGTACAAATTTGCGGAAGAGGGTGGAATACCTCGTTCATTAGCGCCTGAAAAGTGGAGGGAGCATTCGTGAGACCGAACAACAAGACCAAGAACTCAAAATGACCATGGTGGGTGCGAAACATGGTCTTCTCCACGTCGTCGGATGCCATGCAGGCTTGGTGATAGCCCAAGAAAAATCCAGTTTGGAGAAAAAAACATGCACCAATCAGTTCATCTTAGAGCTCTTTTACCACTGGAACAGGAAATTTTTCCTTCACCGCATGGGAGTTAAGTTCCTGATAGTCGACGCAGAGATGCCAAGAGTTATCTGTTATGGTCCTCACCCCTTTGGTTATCTATTATTATATTAGTGTTTTTGTATTTTAATATTTTATGTGTCATGATGTAATTACGGGATTTCCACGCGGAGTCCTATATAATAGACTCTTGTCATATATTTGAAATCAATTAATGAACGAATGAAACATTTCATCTCTCTAACTTCCTCTCCCTCTCTCTAAGCCCTCTCCTCCTCTAGGATTTCTTCCCATCCCCTCCCCAAGCTTCTTCTGCTAAATTTCTCCTCTACCTCCATTCAAAGGCTTTCCCTTGTATCCCCTCCATCCTTCACCTTCAAAACTGTAACATCCATGTTTTCGACGTCGCGTAAATTTAAAAAAAAAATAAATTCAGGGACCGAACGCGAGAGAAATTGAACAAGCAGGCATCATGAGGAGGTATCAAATTATTTTTAATCAATGTTATTGTTCACCAGAAAATAGTGGTTGTGATGTGGGGCGTAAATATTAAAGACCCAAATGGATTGCTATGATTTAAGTGTTCACGCGAATTTATTCTCGTAAAAGATTTATTTAAGCGAACGACGTGATTTAGAAGTCAGTGGATTTCGGTGTGCCGAGATTTTCACATTATTGAAGTTCAATGACACAACAGAATTGGTAGAGAAATCAGATTTTTACCCATCTGTTATGATGGCATCGGTTCCCTTCCCTCCCCCCCCTCACGGTTCGGTTATTAAAACCAAACCCTCTCATGCCGCTGCCATTATATAACCCGCACTCCCTCATTTTCGCGGAAACGAACCCCCTTCAGCCGAGCGGAAACTTTTCCGCGCTCAAGCGGCGTTTCCTCCGTCTCCCGTAAACACTCGCGGGAAGCATCAGAGACACCGATCGACTTCTCCCCCTCCGCCGGATTCAAGGGTCGACCTCTCCTCCTCCCTCTACAACCCTAGTCAGCCCTCTCCTTCTTCCTTAGTGCTGTTGAAGTTTCGGATTCAACCCTAACCGGGGGGAAGTTTCTGAAAACCCTTCATTGGTTCTGGTGAGTTCCGTTTCTTGATATTTTTATTTCTTAGTAGAAATCGTTTTTAGTTGGAGGTCGATTTTGATTTTCTCTTCATTTCCTTTTGGATCTAATTTGGGAATCAAAGAATTCAGTACTCTTCAGTCAGAAATCAGCCACTAAATTTGGGGGCTAACCACCGTCAGATCGAGATAACGCCTTTATTTACGTCTTTTCTTCCGTATTTAGTCTTTTGGCATTATTTGGAGTAAGCTTCACTGAAACCTAAAGGGGGAAAACGCTTAAGTTTAGGTTCCCGTTGGATTTCAGATTATTGATGGTGTTGAAATCAGGAATTGGAGAAGTTCTTAACGGTCAGATCTTTTGGGAAGGTACGCCATGTCCCCTCGACGCGTGTACGAGCGTCGGAGCACCGCGGTAAGAAAATTGACTCATTTTAGTTAAGCATTGTAGACCTCTTTTCATGCTAAATCAAGTTAGAGTACGCATATAGAAATTCCAAGTTCCTATAGTTAGAACTGAGATAACGGGGTAGGTGAACACTTAGAATAATCAGACGATGCAGTGTCTTGAAAGATCCTAAGTCCAGTGTACTTGACTAGAGCGCTACTCCGTAATTACTTCGGTGAACTCTAGTATAAACCTATTCAGAAAGTGGCAAGGAAGGTTCACCCCGTGTAGCTGGTGGGTGCACCCCACCGTATTTTTTAGGGCCAGTAAGCCACTACATAATTGCAAGCTCAGGGTAGATGACCCTTGTTACAGATATGACACTCCTCAGATAGGAGTTAGTGACCCACTTGAGGGACACTCAGGGCACCATCAGGATTGTCATTTAGACCACAGTTATTAATGGTGTCTAGTCGTCCTTAGCGACAAGTGTTAGCAAGGAAATAGTGAATTGAGTGGATACTCATAAAAATCGTGATTCCAAATCTTCAGGAACCACGACTTAGAAAATTCAGAGATTAGTGTGACAGATCACACTATAAGTCGTTTCATGTCAGATCATGAACCTAAGTACCAAGGTTTATTTTAGTGAATGATGCATAACTTAATTCATGTATTAATCACTAAAAAAATAATAATATTTATTTTCATTTAAGTGTTGCTGGAGGGAGTAGTTTTCTTACTCTTCAGTGGGCTTGACCATTTGGAACTTGTTTCTGCAGGGGGCCCAGGACAGGGGATCCGTTTAGGATAGGCGGCTCAGTTTTTAGTCGTCAGTTTGTACCAGTGTAGCATTGTAGTTGTACCTTGCATTCTATTTTCAGACATTTATATTTGTTGTACTATACTCGCTATGATGATTCAGTTAATTCAGTTTGTTGGCATTTCAGTTCCTCAGTATTATTTTCTCTATTATTTGGCTCCGTGGATGTTGCTTGACAAGGTACACTTTTACCCATAATTTTACTTCACCTTTCCGCTGTAAGTTATTACTTTTCAACATCTTTGTTTCTTTTACCAGCTTTATACTTGTTTATATACTGTCTCTTAGTTTACTTGTAATCGCGGACCCGACCGGATTGCAGATTCTTGTCAAACTTGGTTAGAGTGTTACAAACTGGTATCAGAGTGTGGTTTAAGATCCCTGGACCCAGTAAATTCACAGAGCCATAGGATTGCGTTAGAGTCGGACTCCTGTTAGAAGCGTCATCGAGTCCATCTAACTTTTAGCTTCGCTAGCATATGGAAATACTTTCGGTAATGAAATTCCCAGTTATATATTATTCAAGATTAATAACCCTTTCTTTTTCTTTGTCTCTTAGGCACCTCGAGACCAGTTTGTAACACAGATATGTTTACTGGTGCTGGAGCGGGGGTGCCATCTCCGCTATAATTGGAAGGGTGGAGGTCTCTAAAATCCCTCAAGTAACGGTCCAGACCGACCTCCACAGCTACAGTGCATGGACTGGTGCTGGAGCGGGAACCGGAATCCCTGCAGTCAGCCCTCTCTCAATTCCAATAATGCAACCGCTACTGCCTTGGCAATCTGAGCTGCCAAATCAGTAGGTTCTACTGCTGCTGGAGAAGGTGGAGCAGGGGGCGCATTAGCAAGAAAAAGAAAGGGTTAGATAGACTCTGTAGGTAAGACTTCCAGTTAAATTCTCTCTTGGTTAAGAAAGTATTAACTTATAGTGTGGCGTAGTGTGACCTTTTTCCTTGCCAGGTCGTACGACATATATGTTTACTTGGGGCGATTTTTTTAGGGCTCTTGCGAGCTGGTTCGTGCCCCCTTCTGCTCGACGCGGTCTCCAAGAGAAGTATCTCAGTCACTTCCAAGGGGATAAATCAGTGGCCGAGTATGAGAGAGAACTTACTCACCTTTCTCGCTATGCGGGCGCGATGTAGCGAGATGAGGCTGAGAGGTGCAGCCGCTTTATGGATGGCCTACGAGACTCATTGAGGCAGCCGTTGATGACCACGGTCAACGCCGATTACAGGAGTTTGGTGGATACGTCACGAAGGTTAGAAGCGGCTCAGCAGCGTGTGCAGAGGCGCGATAGTTTCCGCGTCAAGCAGCCTTAAGGTGGACCAACGGCTCAACAGGATAAGAATCTGACAAAGGACCATTGGAACAAAAAGCAGAAGTCGGATTACAAGCAGGACAATCAGTCTAGGGGCAAGCCCAGAGACTATCCCCTTTGTTCCAAATGCAATAGCCACCACTATGGAGAATGTTTGGCTTCATCAGGTGTCTGCTTCAAGTGTCAGAAAGCTGGACACATTGCTCGGAATTGCCCAGAGTATGCGGGTAATCAGGTAATATGATCATACGCTGGGTAATTTTCTCGCATTCAGGATTTCTCTTTGGAAAGTTTAAATTGTGTACTGTAACTTGAATTTCAATCGAATTACAAGCGTGGTGGTTCAAGTGGAATCGATAAAGGGAAGGTTGTGGTGGTGGCTGATCCGAAGTCAACTGCAAGACGTTGTTTAGTTCAGCCCCAAGCTTATGGTCTTGATCAGCAGGAGGCCAAGGAGCAGGAGGATGTTGACAGGTTTGGAACTTTAGTAAATAGTTTGTCCTAATATCTATTCTTCCTCCCAGCAAATCTTAAAATGAGATAATAATATACACTTTCATTTAGGTATCCTCATAGTTAATGGTGTGTCGTTTAAGGTCCTCTTGGATACGGGTGCATCGCACTCGTTCATAGCGGAATATTTTGCTCGCAAGCTTGGCCTAGAATCCCTCAACGACCAGATTCTGTTAGATGTTATGATGTCTAACGGTTCAGTGCTGCAAACCAGTCGCAAGTGTAAGACGCCAGTTCTTTTCGGAGAAGTAGAAATTGTGGTGGAAGCGTCCCTTCTACCTATTGCCGAGTTTGATCTGATTTTGGGCATGAATTGGCTGACCGACGTGAATGTCAAGATAGATTGCAGAAGAAAGGAGATTTAGCTAGAAGGACCTGATCAGTCTCTGATTACCTTCTGAGGTTTGAAAGGAGTCTCCAAGCTGATCATCTCTTCGGTAAAAGCTAGGAGGCATGTCAGTAAAGGGTGTCCTGCCTTTTTAGTATTATTGCATGCGGAAGCCAAAGCCATTTTGCAAGAAGTACCAGTGGTGTGTGAGTTTCCAGATGTGTTCACCTGGTGCTCCTCCCACCAGAAAGATTGATTTTCAGATTGACCTTATTCCTGGATGTGCACCAGTGGCCAAGGCTCCTTATCGGATGGCTCCCAGAGAGTTGGCTGAGTTAAAGATTCAGTTACAGGAGTTACTTGATCCGGGATTCATCAGACCTAGTACGTCACAATGGAGGGCTCCAATCCTTTTTGTGAAGAAAAAGGACGGCGGTTTGAGACTGTGCATTGACTACAGAGAGTTGAATAAATTTATTATTAAGAACAAGTATCTTTTTCCAAGAATAGATGACTTGTTCGATCAACTTGAGGGGTCTTGCACGTACTCCAAGTTAGATCTGAGGTCGGGATACCATCAGTTGAGGATTTGAGACCAGGACATCCAGAAGACAACATTTAGCACCAGATACGGGCACTTTGAGTTTGCGGCCATGTCATTTGGGTTGACTAATACTGCGTCTGTATTTATAGATTTGATGAACAGGGTATTCCGGGAGTTCTTGGATCGATTTGTTATTCTTTATTGATGATATCCTAGTGTATTCGAGGAGCAAAGAAGAGCATGCCGCGCACCTTAGGGTAGTTTTGGGCACCCTTAGGCAGAATCAGTTATATGCTAAGTTTTCTAAGTGCGAGTTTTGACTCCTTGAAGTGACATTCTTGGGTCACGTGGTTAGTAGTGATGGACTTGTCGTCGATCCAAAGAAGATTGAGGCGATCAGAGATTGTCCAAAATCGAAGACAGTTGCAGAGGTTCGTAGATTCATTCAGGACGTTTCGAGGATAACCCTTCCGTTGACTTCGCTTACCAGGAAGGGAAAAGTTTTTAGTTGGACATCAGAGTGCGAGTCTGCTTTTGAGCAGTTGAAGACCAGATTATCAGATGCACCAGTACTAAGTCTTCCTTCAGGTGTAGATGACTTTCAGATTTACAGTGATGCTTCAGGTCAGGGTCTGGGTTGTGTTCTCATGCAGCATGAGAAAGTTATAGCTTTTGCGTCCAGACAACTAAAAAATCACGAGAAAAATTATCCGGTGCACGATTTAAAATTAGCAGCTATCATTCATGCGTTGAAGATTTGGAGACATTACCTCCAAGGCGTGCGGTGTGAGATCTTCACAGATCATAAGAGTCTCAAGTACATCTTTGATCAGCAGGAGCTCAACATGAGGCAGTGTAGGTGGCTCGAATTTTTAGCAGATTATGACGTGACTATTCAGTACCATCCGGGTTGTCACGACCCGTCACGACGAAAGTTAGAGTGCGCTTCGGGCGGGCCGTGATGCCACAGGCATGGGCGAAAAGAAATCATGCCTGCTGAGGCGGATGTAGAGTAAACTGAATATAGCTTTAGAGATAACTACTTTGATTGAACAATTTATGATTTATAATATATATATATATATATATATATACGGAAACACTTAAAGTTTTGAAACAGAGAGAATTTAATTGCACATGCATTTTTTTGAAAAATTTAATGTTACACAGTGTTGAAATAAAGGTGAATGCAACGAGTAACAATGGTGAATACATCATAAATAAAAAAGATTTAGTACATCAGAAACATCCTATGAGTTGTCCACAATACAGAAGAAAATGTCTTACCATAACTAGTACATGATAAACGAACAGACAATAAATGATTCAAATATATAAAACCTGATGCAAGCAACTACAAAAGAAAAACCTCCAAGCAAAGCGGCAGCTGAACGAGAAGTAGCTCAGCGAGCAGGCGGCGCAGTCACGAACCCTAACTCAAATTCAAGACAGAAGAAAAATGCCTCAGAACTTAAGATTTAAACATGAGTAAGTTAATTAATTAAAATGTGAGCAAAACAAACAGACATATTCGAGTACTGACCTATCTTGTACAAAACTACCAAACATACCAAAAACCAGGCCAAACAGACATTTCTGAAAGATTAGCCTACTCCGGAGTATAGCCTAAAATTTATTTATGTAATATGTTGAAAGTCGTGATCGATGAAAGACATATGTATTATAACGGGCGCACATGGCTCACGTTTAGATCTATGTGCAAGTCTTGTCGGAAAAGTAATTTTGCTTGTCGTGACCATGTCAGCAGATAGATGCCCAGTTAGACGCTACAATTCAAGGATTGGCTTACAACTACGGATTTGTCTTTATGTTTCGTACTCAGGTAATTACCTATCATGTTATGTTATGACAACATTATGAGTGTTCAGAGTTTTGTAGAAAAAGCATTTGTAAAAGAACAGGTAACCAGATTAAATCCAAAGTTTTGCAAATGAGAGGGGGTTCTCTACTTGCCTTACACTGACGTCGAAAATGCTCGCGACAGCTAAGTGGTGCAAGCGAGGTCAAAAGCTCTAGCTATACCTGTTCGAGATCAAAAATGCATTCCAAATTGAATTAACGAGTTTCTTATGACAGCACATGCGTTTGATAAACGCTCCACACAAAATGAGAGGGGTTTTAGGAATTTACCTCCCTCGAGAGTGAGGGGAGAAGAGGCTACCGTGAGGGATCGGGGATTTTGGCGGTGCTTGGATGCGAAAAGCCCTAATTTGGAGAGGACTTGGAGTGATTCCACCACCTAGACCCGAAGAGTGGCACCGGAAAACAAGCAAAACATAGGGATTAGAAGGGTACACGACAACCCTAAGAGGGATTGACCCAAATGCATCAATCGGAGAGCGATAATTATAGTAACAAAATTAGGGCAAAATTGAAAACAAGAAATTGATGGAATTCCTTACCCAAGGAGACCAGATCGGGACTCCGAAATCCACGAAGAGGGGTTTCGAGCGAAACCCTAGGAGTCCCTCACGAAAACCACCGACCGGAACGAGGAGGCGCTAGAGTTGCCGGAGAAGGAAACGACGCCCTTTCCCTCACTATCCGGAGAAGGAGAAAGGAGGGGTGAAAGATGTCGGCCCCTCCCTTGGATGCAGCCAGCCAAGAGAGGAGGGGCTGCTGCGGGATTTGCCGGCCAAGGAGAGTGTCAGAGACGACGAGGAAGCAAGAGGAAGAGGCGTCGGGCCTAGAGGAAGGGATTTCCGGCCACGGGGAGGAGCCTCGGGGGCGGCAGGAGGCGCTGGCGGCGGATCTGGGGTCGTCAGGGGCGCAAGAGACGGAGACGGGAGCGGAGTCGGGATCGGGACCGGGGGGGTTGCGGCTTGCAGAAATGAGCACCAGCTCGATTCTTTTTAAAGAAGGGGGGGGGTAGGTTTAGGTATTGGTTTATATTATTATTATTATTATTATTATTATAGGGTTGTTACACGGGTAAAGCTAATGTTGTAGCAGACGCCCTCAGTAGGAGTTCTAGTTATGCTCTCGTCACCCAGCAGGAAGAATTGGTGCGAGCCTTGGAAAGAATAGAGATTAGTGTGGTGTCGCGCCCTAGTTTTAGCCCTGTCAGTTTGGGATGGATTGAGATAAAGTGCAACATCAAGGATAGGATCTGTGATGCCCTGCCCTTAGATCCAAAAATGGCAGAGATTGTTGATTTGACTCAGACAGGCCAGAGAGACGATTTCATGGTTCGTGATGGGTTGTTGTTGTTTAATGGTAGAGAGTGCATTCCAGATGTCGGGCATCTTCGCGAGGATATTTTAGTTGAGACTCATAACTTCAAGTATTCCATACATCCAGGCAACACAAAAATGTATGTAGACCTCAAAAAGTCAGTTTGGTGCCCAGGACTTAAGGGAGATGTCGCAGACTTTGTAGGGAGGTATGAGACTTTATTGTTGGTTAAGGCAGAGTGTCAGAGACCTGGAGGCAAACAGCTGCCTCTTCCTATCCCAGAGTGGAATTTCGAAAACATCTCTATGGATTTTGTACATGGCCTCCCTAGATCTCATAGCGGGAATGATTCGATTTGGGTGATCGTGGATCGGTTGTCCAAGGTGAACCATTTTGTTTCCAACAAGAGGACCGACCAGGGTCCAAAGTTAGCTCAGATGTATGTGGATGAGATAGTCCGACTTCATGGTGTGTCGAAGTCCATAGTGTCAGATAGAGATGGTAGATTTACTGCCAGAGATTGGAGATACGTTCAGGAGCGCCTGAGGACTCAGTTGAAGTTCAGCACAACTTTTCACCCCCAGACGGATGGGCAGACAGAGCGTACAAATAGAACCATGTGTATCTTGGAATTTGGGGGTAAATGAGAGAAGTATGTCACTTTGGTGGAATTCTCCTATAATAATAGTTTCCAGGCAAGTATCAGCATGACACCATTCGAGCCTTTGTATGACAGACGTTGTCGGACACCTTTATGTTGGGTAGAAAGCGAAGAGAGAACTGTTAGGAAAGAATCTTGGATAGACAAGACCACGAACAGAGTCAGACTCATTCAGGACTGCATGAGGATTGCTCAGGACAGACAAGCCAAGTACTATGATCAGATGCATAGAGCAGTTGAATTCAAGGTTGGAGATCACGTTTATCTGAAGGTGAGACCAGTCAAGGGAGTCTTTAGGATTAAGCGGATGAAAAAATTAAGTCTCAGATTTGTCGGCCCGTTTGAGGTACTAGAGCATATAGGTGAGGTTGCTTACAGGTTGGCCTTACCTGAGGACATGAGTGGGTTGCATGACGTATTCCATGTCTCCTATTTGAGGAGAGCAGTTAGATACCCCAAGCAGGTGATCAGTACCAAAGAAGCGCCGATTGAGTCTAATCTGAGTATCAGTGTTTTTCCAGTCAGAATTGTGGACTCGAGGATTCAGAAGCTCAGAAACAAAGAGATCTGTATGGTCAAGGTCCTTTGGATGAATTGTGATCGACCAGAATATTCTTGGGAGAGAGATGATGAACTCCGTGACAAAGCAGATTATGCGTTCCTCTTCGATTCAGGTATGTTGTAATTTTCGAGGACGAAAATTGTTTCAGGAGGGAAGATTTGTAACATCCATGTTTTCGACGTCGCGTTAATTTTAAAAAAAAATTCAGGGACCGAATGCGAGAGAAATTAATTGAGCCGACATAATGAGGAGGTATCAAATTATTTTAAATCAATGTTATTGTTTACCAAAAAACAGTGGTTGTGATGTGGGGTGTAAATATTAAAGACCCAAATGGATTGCTATGATTTAAGGGTTCGCGTGAATTTATTCGTGTAAAAGATTTATTGAAGCGAACGACACGATTTAGAAGTCAGTGAATTTCAGTGTGCCGAGATTTTCACATTATTTAAGTTCAATGACACAATCAAATTGGTAGAGAAATCAGATTTTTACCCATCTGTTATGATGGCATCGGTTCCCTTCCCCCCCCCCCCCCACTCACGGTTTAGGTATTAAAACCGAACCCCTCTCATGTCGCTGCCATTATATAACCCGCACTCCCTCATTTTCGCGGAAACGAACCCCCTTCAGCCGAGCGGAAACTTTTCCGCGCTCAAGCGGCGTTTCCTCCGTCTCCCGTAAACACTCGCGGGAAGCACCAGAGACACCGATCGACTTCTCCCCCTCCGCCGGATTCAAGTGCCGACCTCTCCTCCTCCCTCTGCAACCCTAGTCGGCCCTCTCCTTCTTCCTTAGTGCTGTTGAAGTTTCGGATTCAACCCTAACCGGGGGGAAAAGTTTCTGAAAACCGTACATTGGTTCTGGTGAGTTCCGTTCCTTGATATTTTCATTTCCTACTAGAAATCGTTTTTAGTTGGAGGTCAATTTTGATTTTCTCTTTGTTTCCTTTTGGCTCTAATTTGGGAATCGAAGAATTCAGTCCTCTTCAGTCAGAAATCAGCCACTAAATTTGGGGGCTAACCACCGTCAGATCGAGGTAACGCCTTCATTTACGTCTTTTCCTCCATATTTAGTCTTTTGGCATTATTTGGAGTAAACTTCACTGAAACCCTAAAGGGGGAAAACACTTAAGTTTAGGTTCCCGTTGGATTTCAGATTATTGGTGGTGTTGAAATCAGGAATTGGAGAAGTTCTTAACGGTCAGATCTTTTGGGAAGGTACGCCATGTCCCCTCGACGCGTGTACGAGCGTCGGAGCACCGCGGTAAGAAAATTGACTCCTTTTAGTTAAGCATTGTAGTCCTCTTTTCATGCTAAATCAAGTTAGAGTACGCATATAGAAATTCCAAGTTCCTGTAGTTAGAACTGAGATAGCGGGGTAGGTGAACACTTAGAGTAATCAGACGATGCAGTGTCTTGAAAGATCCTAAGTCCAGTGTACTTGATTAGAGCGCTACTCTGTAATTACTTCGGTGAACTCTAGTATAAACCTATTCAGAAAGTGGCGAGAAAGGTTCACCCCGTGTAACTGGTGGGTGCACCCCACCGTATTTTTCAGGGCCAGTAAGTCACTACATAATTGCAAGCTCAGGATAGATGACCTTTGTTACAGATATGACACTCCTCAGATAGGAGTTAGTGACCCACTTGAGGGACACTCAGTTAGGGCACCATCAGGATTGTCATTTAAACCACAGTTATTAACGATGTCTAGTCGTCCTTAGCGATGAGTGTTAGCAAGAAAATATTGAATCGAGTGGATACTCATAAAAATCGCGATTCCAAATCTTCAGGAACCACGACTTAGAAATTCAGAGATTAGTGTGACAGATCACACTATAAGTTGTTTCATGTTTGTTGAGATTGATTTTCCAGCAGGACACGTGTATGTGAGACCGTGTTATGGCTTCCCCACCGCGTTCCAGGTCTGGGTGTTGATCCCGGTGGGCCCCCTGTGGCGGAATATCCCTGCGGTCCTGTGGTTGGGATTAATCCCACATCGCCTGCAGCTTTCTCCCCTCCGTTTTCATGCACCCCGCTACCCTTCATCTCAACACCTGGGTTTTGAGATGAACTGTTGGGTTGGCGGGTTCTTTCATGGTATCAGAGGGAGGTTGTCCTGCTGCGGGAGTGTGCTGAGATTGATTTGTCAGCAGGACACGTGTACGTGGGACCGTGTTATGACTTCCCCACCGCGTTCCAGGTCTGGGTGTTGACCCCGGTGGGCCCCCTGTGCCGGAATATCCTTGCGGTCCTGTGGTTGGGATTAATCCCACATCGTCTGCAACTTTCTCCCCTCCGTGTTCATGTACCCCGCCACCCTTCATCTCAACACCTATGTTTTGAGATGAACTGTTGGGTTGACGGGTTTTTTCAATCTCAGATCATGAACCTAAGTACCAGGATTTATTTTAGGGAATAATGCATAACTTAATTCATGTATTAAGCTCATAACATCATGGTATCAGAGCTAGGTAATGAGCTTGTTTTGTAGGTGAAGGATGGAGGCAGGGATACAAGGGCAAGCCCTAGAATAGAGGTAGAGGAAAAGTTTAGCAAAAGAAGCTTGGGGAGGGGATGAGACCCTAGAGGAGTAGAGGGATTAGAGAGAGGGAGAGGAAGTTAGAGAGATAAAGAAAAGTTTCATTCATTAATTCATTGGTTTCAAATACATGACAAGGGTTTATTATATAGGACCGCCAAGTGAAAACCCCGTAATTACATCAAAACACATAAGATATTAAAATACAAAAACACTAATATAATAAGACTCGACTCCCTACATTAATAAAACACCTAATGCATTCGACTCGATAAAATTTGACTTAATATAAAAAATACACTAATAATAGATAACCAATGAGGCGAGGACCATAACATTATCTTTCTTGTGAAATAGCAAAACTGGGGAGGAAAAAGATGACACGCTGTGTCGGATGAAGCCTTGTTGAAGGATGTCACATTCTCGCTATATTTCATCCTTCTGATGGAATGGATAATGGTACGACTGTACCACAATAGGGGGCGTCCCCGGAAGGAGGCAGATGCGTGATCCTATCGGCGGCGGGACAGAAGTCCCGACCGATAGGTCAGCAAATGAGTGGAGAAGCGCCGAGAGCTCAGGCGGGTGGCTGTCCGCAGATGCCACGGGAGTGGGAAGAGGGTCGGTCTGCACCAAAAAGGAATATGGAGACTGTCATGGGTCCTGGCCTTGCCACTGCACTAAAAGGGAGCCCACGTACTAAGACATGGTGAGACGGTCAAAATCCCACGTGAGGGGACCCAAGGTTCACAGCCAATGAATGCCCAAGACGACCTTGAATCCGCTGAGGTCCACCAGGAAAATGTCCGTGTGGGAGTGCTATACGTTCACTAAAAAGTTCATGCGACGACAAATTCCAGGGCACAACATCTGCTGTCCATTGGACACTTCCACCTTGATTTGGCTACAGGAGGAGAAAAGAAGGCGCAAACTGATGGCCCTGTCATGGTGGATAAAACTGTGGGTGTTGCCCGTATCCATGAGAGCTAGGAGTTGCGTCCCATCAACATCCACATACATCTGAATCGTGCAGCCCTCCTGAGGTACAACCATGGTGTGGATAGAAAGTTGAGTCGTGTCGGTGTCCTCGGCCCCGTCGTCATCATCCTCCGATTGGTCATCCGCTTCAAGCCAGAATAACCACATGCACCGGTGATTGGGGGTGAAGGGTTCATCACAGTTGAAACACAAGCCTTTCTCACGACGGGCCGCCATTTCGGCACGGGATAAACAACGACGGAAAGTGAGGCGTGGTTGCTCCTCTCTAGTGGTTGACTTGGAGTCGGTAGGACCGAAGGATGAGCGGCTGTCGATGTGGTAACGACGTCCCGAGAGCGGACGATCAAGCAGAAGGCGGTGCACACAAACCCGTGCGAAGCTCATTGCGGCTGTCAGATAATGCGGGTGTTGGAATTCCACATCCCAAAACAAACTTTCATGAAAACCGACAGTGAAGAGGGGAACCCGTTGCTCCAGCAAAACGGAGGTAGCTTGCAAGTACAAAATCTAAAATTGCTCCAAGTACGCATCAATGGAGCCCGATTTTTTGTGTGGGTCCGACTCGTCACGTGTCATAACAGGGTGTTATAATTTATTCGATTGCAACGGCTTTGAGGGACATTTTGACAAACAACGGGGTGACATACCACACCCGACTTACAAATGAAAATGATATTTTTTTGTGTTTATTGAGCATCTTCTTCCTTGATAAAATTGTTGTTTTCAGATAGAATCTTGGTTGGAGGTGCCAATTTGGTGCTTGTTGAATTCGAATAAGTCCTCAAATGAGGAGTTAGAGAGAACTCAGCTAATTCTTTGAGTAGATTTTTGATGTTGTTGTCGTCGTGCTAGACACAGATCGTCTGAGTTCTTTAGCTTCTTCAATTGTGTGCTAGTGTGATTGCTACCACGCCTCTGCCTTTCATCTGTTGTGAACAAGAATGACTGTTGTCATGTCTCTGTATTTCGTTGACTACGACCTTGTGTAACTGTCGTCACATCAATATCTTTTGTCAAATGCACACAAGGATGGTTGTCGTGCATCTTCATCTTCAATCCATTGTGTAACCCTTTGACATTTTTTGTCTTTCCATGATTGTGCATCTGTATGACTGCTTTGCAACTTCATATTTCATGCTTGTGAGCTTGTTCATTTGCTAGTGTCTGTGTTTCACTGATTGAGCGTCTGCGCGGTTGTTGTGCTTCTTCACATTCCATTGATTGTGGACCTGCATAACAATTGTGGGCATGTATAACTGATGCACATATGCATGACATCTGTGTGCATGTCTACCATGCGTCTTCATCTTCGGCTATTTGAGCCCATGCGACTATTGCACGTCTCCTTCCATCAGCTATGGTTGGTGCTTGAATTCTCAAAGCACGAGAGCACGCTGAGGAGTTGTTTTGGGGGAAAGACCGACAACTTTTTGTTGGAGTTTGGATTATTAGGTCCCTCAAATGAGACATAAATGCCCCATTTATAGGATTTTAAGAGGTGGTTCATTGGTTTCACTGAAATATTTAATTTAGAGATGAATAAAATTGAACAACTTCAATCATCAGATTGCCGTCATTGCATAGATGGCAATTGTCCCTTGGAAAAATCTAGGATGATCTTCTCAGCAGGATAGAGGAGGGTTCTTGTTGTTGGAGGTTGGCACGCCGAAAATATTAAAGTTCCCAGATATGGATGACTTTATAGCGAAGTATCACCTCGACATCACAAGGAAACTGGTGGCAATGGATGGTCGATCGGACCTCTGCATCTCCTACAATGAACCTCCCCAAAATCTCCATTGAACCATTCAATTAATATGCTTATCCTAAGCTATTCTAAGGGAGGAAAAGTTTGCCGTGCTTGAATTGAGATTTCGTCGAACATGCACTAAGAATGGGATCCCAAAAGTTCTTATATTCAATGGAGTTTCTAGACCAAAGGAGACGAAGTGGGAGATGAAGGACAAAGAAGGCTTACCAACAGCTTAGAGGAGTCATTGGTGCCCCTACTATCTTAGGACACCAATTTTCCATTGGCCTGAACAGGGTGGAGGAAAGCAGGTGTTGTAACATCCATAAATTTGATGCGGAATTTAATTTTAATTGTAGGGTCGAGTAGCGACGGGTTTTGATCGTGGCAGCGCGTCGTCAAGGTATAATGTTATTTTTCCTTATGATAGCGACCGTTAGTTCATTAAGTGCGTTAATAATAGTGCGTGACGCATTTTATTGTAGTGACGCGGGCGGTGGAAATGAGTTTATTTTCAAAGAAATTTTGGATTGGGGTGCCAATAGCAATTTTCACCCCCTCTCTTCATTCGGTTATCAAAACTGAAAGGGCACGTAATAAACCCCGCACATCTCATTTCACGGGTTAGAAACAGCAGCCCGACGCTTTACCTCCCGATTCGCCTATTGCGCAGCGTCGCCCGTCCGTCTCCCGCAAACGCCAGCCCGCGCCTCCCGCAATCCCTAATCGACGGCTTTTCCTCCTCCGGAACTCCTCTCCGACCACTCTTCCTTCCTCTACGAGCGCCGGTGGACATTCCTTTTCCTTCCTTGGCCGTGGAAGTGCCGGATTCAACCCTAGCCGGTGGTAGTGGAAACTATTTTGGTTCTGGTGAGTCGATTCCTCCCTTATCTCTTTTCCCTCATGGAGATCCTTCGTTTTGTAGATTAGGCTAAACTAATTTTTGTTCCTAATGCCCTAAATAGGTTTTGGAGTTCGTGATCCTCCGCGGAATTTGGGTTGGGCGCTTTGAGAGCCTCAATCACTCTACCTAAAGGTAAAATCTGAAGTTTAGCGCTTAAATTTTGTAACCCTAGTTGTATAGAAATTTTCCACGAAAAATTTTAAAGGGGAAAGTTATGAAATTAGGACTGCCCTAAATTGCAGAACTTTGGTGGGGTCGGGGCAGCATTCTGAAGATCCCCAGCAATAGAATTGCCTTCGGAAGAGAAAATGTCGCCGCGCCGAGTGTACGAGCGTCGCAGCACCACTGTAAGGAAACCTAATTTCCCTTAGTTAGACATATCAACAATATTTCTGTATACGCATGTGTAGGTTTTTGTACAAATATCATAATCATGCATAGAAATGTGTGGTGGTAGGAAAACGGTCGCGGAATATGTGTAAAATGACACCCTTCTCCAAGACCCAAGTAGTCAGATCTTGAATAGTAATGTTAGGTACAAAACCTATACCCGTGTACGTAAGCTTGGAATTTGTCCAACCAAGGGAGTGAATGGCCCTTCTAGTCGACCATGAGATAGTCAAGGGTCGCTCAGTAGTACACCAAAAGAGATGTCCCAAGCAGAGTAGCATTTGACCAAAAGTTCAGTAACCACACTTCAGTTTTTTTTCGTGCTTGGTAGAGGCACACTACCTTCCTCATAGGGCATATGGTATCCTATGAGTAGCAGAGTCTTGAGAGTTGACTCCCTTTGAGACAGTTAGTAGATTCGAGACCGTGTCTGCGTGACACTAGAACAATTGAGTTCGTCAGATGGTCTCGGGTCGTCAGTTTCAGTTGCGCGTTAGGAGCTACTCTGCATAGAGTTTTCCTAGTAGAGGTGCAAGCTAGAGGTCACCTAGAACTCAAGTATAGACCTGACATGAGACAATACACCAGTTAGTGGACGCCGGGACTTAGGTTAGTAAACTGAAAGTCGCAAACATACAACATGTAGTGTTCTGAAGGCATACATAACATATAACATAAATGTTTTAATGCACAAAACTATTTTCAAAAGGTATGCATTCATCGTTCAAGAAAAAGTTTTTAGTGTCACTAAGAGTTATTTTTCTTTACTCTGACCCCTCGTGGACAATGCGTTTACATGTGACACAAGTGGAAAACTACGCTTAGGATGAGCGTTTGGTGGCGTCAGTTTGTAGTGTTTTTCTCATTCAGTTTTCCTTTACTTTCATTATATACTTGTAGTTGTGGAAAAAGTAACTTGTTAACATTTTATATGTCATGCATCAGACATATGATATTATTACAGATATTCAGTCATTTCAATTATATTCATGATTAGTAGCTCTGTGAATCCAGATTTCAGGTATGTGGTTACCCTTAGTTTACTTTCTTAACTTCCGTTGCTAGTTATAATTTTTTTGTAGCTCCACTTTATACCTGTTGTGTGCTAGTTTTAATACTGTTTCTTACTTCTCTTTATATCGTTGACCCGGCCGGATGGTGATTATTGAAAAAACTGGGAAGGGGTGTTACAAATTGGTACCAGAGCCAGGTTTAGGATCCATGGACCCTAGAAGGTTTTCACAGAGTCATAGGATTGTGTTAGAGTAAAGTCTTGTTAGTGGAGGATTTAAATTACGTTTAAGCCCTAGTTTTCGCAAGAGTACGAAATAAAATTGCTAAGCCAGATTTCTCAGATGTTTGTTAAATAATTAGATTTCTTTTTATGTTCTATCAGGCACCTCGAATCAGCAAACTGGGTGAATCTTCACGTCAGGACCCTGTTCCTAACGCAATTATGGGAGATGCTGTAGTGCCACAGGTACCACTAGTTCCAGCAGATCCAGAGGGCACTGACATAGCGTCTCAGATTGCCAAGGTGGTTATTGTTGCCTTGATGGAGTTTCAGAGAGGACTGGCTGCAGGGTTTCCAGTTCCAGTACAAGTACCAGCCCCCGCACCAGCTCCTGCCCCAGCACCCGTGGAGATGACCCTGAAGCGTTATTTGAGGAACTTTAGAGAGCTTCAACCTTCGAACTATAGTGAGGATGAGACCCCGAGGGACACAGATGATTGGGTAGCAAACACCAGAGACCTGCTGGATGTTTTGGAGTGCCCAGAGAACAAGAAGGTTCCTCTGGCAGTTTTTATCCTCCGAGGTGAGGAAAAGGTCTGGTGGGACAAGTACCGGACAGATGATCCTGCAGGTAAAGTGCTATGAATATTTTCCTTTTATTTATTTTTTTGGAAGTGATGCGTTCTTTTTAAATAGTATGACCATGCTTTTGGTCAGGTCGTACGCCAGACATGTTTACGTGAGGCGAATTTTCTAGAGCCCTTGCAAGTTGGTTCGTGCCTCCTTCTGCACGACGAGGTCTCCAGGAGAAGTATCATAGGCTTTTCCAGGGGGACAGGACTGTTGTTGAGTACGAGCGAGAGCTTACCCATCTGGCTCGATATGCGGGCGTGATGCAGGGAGACCAGGCTAAGAAGTGCAGCCGTTTTGTGGATGGTTTGCGTGACTCGTTGAGGCAGCCGCTGATGACTATGGTCAACGCTGATTACAGGAGCTTAGTGGATACGGCTCACAGGCTGGAGGCTGATCAGCAGAAGGTTCAGAAGCAAAATAATTTCCGTTCGAAGCGATCTCAGGATTCACAACAGCCACAGCAGAGCATGAATGACCAAGGAAGAACTGGAACAAGAAACAAAAGCCTGATGCGAGGAAGAATGGTCAATCTGGTGACAGGAGCAAGGACTACCCCCTTTGTCCCAAGTGTCAGCGTCGCCATCTAGGTGAGTGTTTGACCAGCGCGGGCGTGTGTTACAAGTGTCGTCAACCTGGACACACAGCTCGTTTCTGTCAGGAAGTTGCTTCGAATCAGGTAATCAAAACCTAGTTGTAATTTTGTACATTTATGAAATTACTGTATATGACAAATGTAATTTGTTCCTGTAGTCGAAGTATGAGGTTGGTGGCCCTAGCAGAGTAGACAAGGGCAAAGCTCTGATGATTACTGATGAAAGACCATAGTAGGGTCGAGATTTGGTGCAGCCCAGAGCTTATGGGCTTGATCAGCGGAGGCAAAGGATCAGGAGGATGTAGTGACTGTTAAGTGCTTTAATTTGCTTAACAAGTTTATTTAATCCTCTGTAGTGACACTTTTTTTTTTTCATTTTAAAAACCATTCATGTAGGCATCCTTATGATTCGTGATTCACCCTCCAAGATTCTGTTTGATACGGGTGTCTCGCACTCGTTTATCGCAGAATCTCTAGTGCGGAAACTAAATTTAGAAGTCTTCCCAGAGACTGTAGCGTTGGATGTTATGATGCCGAATGGATCCCTTCTGCAGACCAGAGATAAGTGCAGGGTACCGGTGCAGTTTGGTGATACCGAGATTATCGTGGAAGCTTTGCAGTTACCTATTGCAAGATTTGATCTGATCTTTGGAATGGACTGACTTTCGGCAGTCAACGCCAGGATTGACTGTAGGGCAAAGCAGATACAGTTTGAGGGCCCTAATCAGACTGCGTTTTCTTTTCAGGGCTTGAAAGGAGTTGTGAAGATGATCATCTCCGCAGTCCAAGCTAGAAGGTGCATCAGTAAGGGTTGTGAAACCTTTGTAGTACTGATGAATGCGGAGGCTAAGGCTGACTTGACAGAGGTACCAGTGGTTCAGGAGTTCCCCGATGTTTTCCCGGAAGAGCTCCCTGGTGCCCCTCCAGATAGAGAGATTGAGTTCCCGATAGACTTGCAGCCTGGGGCTACACCGGTAGCCAAATCCCCCTATCGGATGGCTCCTAGGGAACTAGCAGAGTTGAAGAGCCAGTTGCAGGAGTTGCTTGATTTGGGCTTTATACGTCTCAGTACTTCTCCTTGGAGTGCTCCAGTACTTTTCGTGAAAAGAAGGATGGTAGTCTGAGACTGTGCATAGACTACCGTGAGTTGAACAAGCTGACAGTAAAAAACAAATACCCGATTCCCGGGATTGATGATTTGTTCGACCAGTTGGTGGGCTCGTGCACCTTTTGCAAGTTAGATTTGAGGTCGGGCTATCATCAGTTAAAGATTCGGGACGTGGATGTTCAGAAGACGGCTTTGAGTACCAGGTACGGACACTTTGAGTTCGTGGTCTTGCCGTTTGGGCTGACCAATGCCCTTTCAGTATTTATGTACCTGATGAACAGGGTATTTCGGGAGTACTTGGATCGTTTTGTCATCGTCTTCATAGATGATATCTTGGTGTTCTCTAAGAGTGCAGAAGATCATGCCGCACACCTCAGGATTGTTTTGGAGCACCCTCAGGAAGAACCAGTTGTATGTCAAGTTTTCAAAGTGTGAGTTCTGGCTTTCAGAGATTGTCTTCTTAGGCCACGTCATCAGTCAGCAAGGGGTGAGTGTTGATCCGAAGAAGATAGAGGTCATTAAGAATTGACCAAGGCCGACGACAGTTTCAGAGGTTCACAGCTTTTTGGGTCTTGCTGGTTACTACAGGAGATTCATCAGAAATTTCTCAAATATAGCCTTACCACCGACTTCCCTCACTAGGAAGGGTAAGAGCTTGGATTGGAATGTTGAGTGTGAGTTGGCGTTTGAGGACTTGAAGGGCAGATTGATGACCGCACCGATTTTGAGTTTACCTTCAGGGTCTGACGGATTTCAGATTTATAGCGACGCATCAGGTCAGGGTTTGGGTTGCTCATGCAACATGGAAAGGTCGTAGCCTATGCCTCGAGACAGTTAAAGGTTTATGAGAGAAACTATCCAGTGCATGACTTGGAGCTTGCAGCAGTCATTCATGCTCTGAAGATTTGGAGGCACTATCACTATGGTGTTCGTTGTGAGATCTTCACTGATCATAAGAGCCTCAAGTATATCTTTGATCAGCGAGAGCTCAATTTGAGGCAGCGCAGATGGTTAGAGTTTCTATCAGACTACGACGTAGACATTCAGTACCATCCAGGAAAGGCGAACGTAGTAGCTGATGCCCTTAGCCGTAGAGGTTCGTGTTTCTTCCTTCTCACTCAGCAGGAGGAGTTAGTGTGGGAGCTGGAGAGACTGGATATCACCGTTGTGTCACGCTGTAGTTTTGGTTCTGCAAGGTTGAGTTGGATGGAGATCACTTGCGACATTAAGGATAGAATCAGGACAGCTCTACCGTTGGATCCAAAGATGACGGAGATTTGGAGCTCCGTGTAGACAGGTCAGAAGGAGAGATTCACTATTCAGGATGATTTACTATTGTTTGATGGCAGGGTGTGTATCCCCGATGTTAGTCACCTTCGCGAGGATATTCTATTTGAGGCACACAATTCCAGATATTTTATGCATCTGGGTAGCACGAAGATGTATGCAGATCTCAAGAAGGTAGTCTGGTGGCCAGGTTTGAAGAGTGATGTTGCATATTATGTAGGGAAGTGTGAGACGTGCAAGTTGGTTAAGGCCGAGTGCCAAAGGCCTGGAGGCAAGTTGCAGTCACTTCCCATTCCCGAGTGGACTTTTGAGGATATATCCATGGACTTCATAAATGGTCTGTCGAGATCGCAGAGTGGGAATGATTCCTTATGGGTTATAGTAGATCGGCTTTCTAAGATTGCCCATTTCATTCCTCTTAAGAAGACAGATCAAGGTCCCAGATTAGCACAGTTATATATAGACAAGATAGTTTGACTTCACGGTGTTCCCAAGACTATAGTTTCAGACCGAGATGGTAGATTCACCTTCAGGGAGTGGCGATACGTACAGGAGCGGTTGGGTACCAGGTTACATTTCAGCACCGCTTTCCATCTCCAGACAGATGGACAGACTGAGCGCACAAATAGGACTTTGGAGGATCCGCTACGGATGTGCATTTTGGACTTTGGAGGAAAGTGTGAGAAATATGTTACTCTTGTGGAATTATCCTACAATAACAGTTTTCAGACGAGTATTGGGATGACACCGTTCGAGGCCCTCTATGGTCGAAGTTGTCGGACACCGTTATGTTGGGCTGAAAGTGAAGAGAGGTCTACCATCAGGGAGTCATGGATTGATAAGACCACTGATAGGATCAAGCTCATTCAGGAGCGTATGAAGACAGCTCAGGATTCGTCAGGCCAAGTATCATGATCAGAAGCACAGGTCAGTAGAGTTCAGTGTTGGAGACTATGTTTATCTGAAGGTTAGACCAGTCAGAGGAGTCTCTAGAATAAAGCGGATGAAAAAGCTGAGCCCCAGATTAGTTGGTCCTTTTGAGGTGTTGGAAAGAGTTGGTGAGGTAGCGTATAGGTTGGCCTTACCTGAGGAAATGAGTGGTGTACATGATGTATTCCATGTCTCCTATCTGAGGAGAGCAGTCAGAGATTCCAGTCAGATAATCAGTACCGAGGAAGCACCAATCGAGACAGATCTTAGTATTGGGGTTAGACCAGTCAGAATAGTGGATTCAAGGATACAGAAGCTCAAAAATAGAGAGATTCGTCTGGTCAAAGTCCTTTGGATGAACTATGGCAGTCCAGAGTATACCTGGGAGCGAGAGGATGAGCTTAAGAGCAATGCAGACTATTCTTTCCTCTTCGATTCAGGTATGATTACAATTTTCGACGACGAAAATTTTTGTTAGGAGGGGAGATTTGTAACATCCGTAAATTTGACGCGGAATTTAATTTTAATTGTAGGGTCGAGTCGCGACGAGTTTTCATCGAGGCAGCGCGTCGTCAAGGTATAATGTTATTTTTCCTTATGATAGCGACCTGTTAGTTCATTAAGTGCGTTAATAATAGTGCGTGACACATTTTATTGTAGTGACGCGCGCGGTGGAAATAGGTTTATTTTCAAAGAAATTTTGGATTGGGGTGCTAACAGCAATTTTTTCTCCCCTCTCTTCATTCGGTTATCAAAACCGAAAGGGCACGTAATAATCCCCGCACATCTCATTTCACGGGTTAGAAACCGCATCTCGACGCTTTACCTCCCGATTCGCCTATTCCGCAGCGTCGCTCGTCCGTCTCCCGCAAACGCCAGCCTGCGCCTCCCGCAAGCCCTAATCAACGGCTTTTCCTCCTCCGGAACTCCTCTCCGACCACTCTTCCTTCCTCTACGAGCGCCGGTGGACATGTCTTTTCCTTCCTTGGCCGTGGAAGTGGCGGATTCAACCCTAGCCGGTGGTAGTGGAAACTATTTTGGTTCTGGTGAGTCGATTCCTCCCTTATCTCTTTTCCCTCATGGAGATCCTTCGTTTTGGAGATTAGGCTAAACTAATTTTTGTTCCTAATGCCCTAAATAGGTTTTGGAGTTCGTGATCCTCCGCGGAATTTGGGTTGGGCGCTTTGAGCCTCAATCACTCCACGTAAAGGTAAAATCTGAAGTTTAACGCTTAAATTTTGTAACCCTAGTTGTATAGAAATTTTCCACGAAAAATTTTTAAGAGGAAAGTTATGAAATTAGGACTGCCCTAAATTGCAGGACTTTGGTGGGGTCGGGGCAACATTCTGAAGATCCCCAGCAGAAGGATTGCCTTTGGAAGAGAAAATATCGTCGCGCCAAGTGTACGAGCGCCGCAGCAGCACTGTAAGGAAACCTAATTTCTCTTAGTTAGACATAGCAAACAATATTTCTGTATACGCATGTGTAGGTTTTTGTACAAATATCATAACCATGCATAGAAAGATGTGGTGGTAGGAAAACGGTCGCGGTAATATGTGTAAAATGACACCCTTCTCCAAGACCCAAGTAGTCAGATCTTGAATAGTAATGTTAGGTACGAAACCTATACCCGTGTACGTAAACTTGGAATTTGTCCAACCAAGGGAGTGAATGGTCCTTCTAATCGACCATGAGATAGTCAATGGTCGCTCAGTAAGTACACCAAAAGAGATGTCCCAAGCAGAGTAAATTTGACCAAAAGGTCAGTAACCACACTTCAGTTTTTTTCGTGCTTGGTAGAGGCGCACTACCTTCCTCATAGGGCATATGGTATCCTATGAGTAACAGAGTCTTGGGAGTTGACTCCCTTTGAGACAGTTAGTAGATTCGAGACCGTGTCCGCGTGGCACTAGAACAATTGAGTTCGTCAGATGGTCTCGGGTCGACAGTTTCAGTTGTGCGTTAGGAGCTACTCTGCATAGAGCCTTCCTAGTAGAGGTGCAAGCTAGAGGTCACCTAGAACTCAAGTATAGACCTGACGTGAGACAGTACACCAGTTAGTGGACGCCGGGACTTGACTTAGTAAAATGAAAGTCGCAAATATAGAACAGGTAGTGTTCTGAAGGCATGTATAACATATAGCATAAATGTTTTAATGCACAAAACTATTTTCAAAAGACATGCATTCATTGTTCAAGAAAAAGTTTTTAGTGTCACTAGGAGGAGTTATTTTTCTTTACTCTGACCCCTCGCGGACAATGTTTTTACAGGTGACCCAGGTGGGAAACTACGCCTAGGATGAGCGTTTGGTGGCGGCAGTTTGTAGTGTTTTTCACATTCAGTTTTCCTTTACTTTTAGTATATACTTGTAGTTGTGGAAAAAGTAACTTGCTAACATTTTATATGTCATGTATCAGACATATGATATTATTACAGATATTCAGTCATTTCAATTATATTCATGATTAGTAGCTCTGTGAATCCAGATTTCAGGTATGTGGTAACCCTTAGTTTACTTTCTTAACTTCCGTTGCTGGTTATAAATTTGTTGTAGCTCTACTTTATACATGCTGTGTACTAGTTTTAATACTGTTTTCTAGTTCTCTTTATATCGCTGACCAGTCCGGATGACTGATTATTGAAAAACTGGGAAGGGTGTTACAGGTGTTGCCTAAGGTCATATACGTGGGTCGCGTAAGATCGAGCACTGATTGGTTCGACTAGAAGCTAGTAAGGTTCGGTCCGTCCGAGTCGAGCTAATCACAAATGCTTTTTCCTTGGTCAAACAAGTTCTAATCCGTGGGTTAGTGGTGTCGGTGGAATAATCTTAATGAGTTGGACGTCCCATTATACTTTGAATGAATGGAAGAAAAATACACGCCGTTAGAAAAAAAAGATAACCATTATAAATAAGGATAGGAGTTACACGGTCCAATTAACCTGTATAGTGAAGTTGGCACATCAAAAGATAACACTCCATCTGCCTTTGGGTACTGAATGGGAGTATGTAGACTTGCAATCTATACATGAAAATGCAATCAGCTTGATATCTCTGACATTTCAAAAAAATTGCCCTTTTGGGGTATTTTATGTTATCAGTGAATGATAATAAAGGAAAAGTTATGCTCACTTCTGTTGCTTCATGATCAGGTTTCCCATGCTTCAGTGTCAAAGGCAAGTTTCCTCTGAAAACATAACTAATAGAAGAGAAAACACAATCAGACATCAAAGAAAAGCCCGGCGATAGATGTAATTAGGGCCTCAGTACGTAGAAAATTTAATCTTACCGTTCTAGTGCAGAGAAGGCTAAACCAGGCAGTAAACCATACTCAAATGCCTGAAAGAAATGGATTGAACATGAATAATTCTAGATTTTGTCTCAAAAACATATGAAACAATAGTCCTAGTAATAAAATGAATATTACTGGACGATAATTTCGAGCTCTGTAAAGCTCCTCCCATATCCAGGACTTCTTCAAACTATCCCAGTATGTTTCCATTTGGGCACCTTCAACGAGGGTATTGAATGCTGCTTCTGCCGCTAACATTCCTAGAGAACATGTTACAGTTTACTTTCAGAATTTGGTAGCTGCAAACTTTAGAAATATGTAAGTTCACACAAATTTGAGTAGTATTGCTATTTTATATGAGATTTCAAATAAATTAGTGAGCGTTATAAATTCAATCCGTCAAGGTAATCAAGTAAATATTTTCGAAGAAGATACATAAATTAAATATAGAACACCTGATTTCATTGCTGTATGTGTACCCTTTATCTTAGGAACATTTATGAAGCCAACAGAGCATCCAATAATAGCCCCTCCGGGGAAAACAGGATATGGAATAGACTGAAATTCACAAGTTGCACTATAAATATCATATATGAGCTGGTTAAAAAGAAACTGCCAACAGAAACATATTAGTAACAGTATGTCACAATCACATAAAGCAAAAAACATCTTAAAATAAATTTTCAGTACAACTATCATTGCATCTTTTGTAACATCCATATTTTGATACAAAAGTTAATGTGATTTCAAGGCGCGATCGCGAGAGAATTTGATCGAGCATTTATCATGTCGAGGTATGACGCTATACTTATTTGACGTGCGTTAATGAATAAATAGTTGTCATTGATGTAATGTTATGGACGTGTGATAGTGTGAGGGCGTAGCAAAAACATTCTATGTAATGGCATGTTATGGCATTTTGGTAATTAAATTGAAAACTCTATTTCATTCTCAATTGGTAATGCCGGTTTGACTTATCCCCCTCCCGCAGTTTACCTAACCGTTGTTGCACGCCGCTCAATTTTAAAGCCGCACCCCCCACATTTTGCATAAAACCTAAACTTCCGCCCTTCTAACCGAGCGCACGACGGAAGAAATCAACCGCTCCTCTCCTTTCTTTGTGGCATCTCTTCTCGTCGATTCCTTCAGCAGACGCACTGGAAGCCCTTGCCGCACTAGCCGCCAGCGCCAGGAGCCGTTGCTTCGGCCCTTTACCCCTCTAGAAGCGTTCGACGGCACACCAAACCATTTCAGAAGCCTTCGACGTGTTCTTCCAGGGGTGTGTTGGTATTCGAGATATCATACTCTTGTTTCTGTGCAGGTATTAAGTCTACCCTAGCAAGAACTTTAAGATTTTTAGTTTTATGAGTTCGGTGAAACTTATCCCCTACATCTAAGTTCAGAAATGTTTTGGCCCTTGCAGTGAACTCTGTTCTTGTCGTGAGCCTTAGCCGAATCCAGCATTTTCCAAGCCGTACAATCTCTTAGGGCTTTGTAATTTCTAAATCTGAGCTTTCCTCCTCTTGTAGCATCCAGGTACCTTGGTTATTCTCCTTCTTATGCAAGTGTTACCCTTCTTTCGCCATGTATTTCTCAGATGATAATGAGACTTTTCATATTTTCCCCTAGGGTTTGCAGGGTGAAGTAGGAAAGCACACCCCCGGGACATATTAGTGGAGACTTCATTGTGTCCTCCAGGATAACTAGACAATCATGCTGTCTCGTCTTGTGTACAAGCGCCGCAATATCACGGTAAGAAACTCTCGTTCTTTCTGACTAGACATATCAAATAATTGGACATAAAAATGTTTGTATAACGCAGTAAAATTATTATAGTTACACATAATTGTTATTATCATTAGGGATTTGTAATCCAGTAACCACCATGTTATTATATGCAGAATATCAACAATTTCTAAATTTTTTAAGTAGTTAGACCACCATTAATAGTGCACTGTATGGAACTTTTACACCCGTATAGATTTACGAGCATGAAATATTAAATTCATGAATATGATTTCTAGTCGATTAAATCCATATGATGAACTGCATAAATTACGTAAATATGTTCGCAAGCATAGTAACACTAGATAAAAGATGTTTAGTATGCACGTGTGAGAACTCTTCTCGTGCTAGATAGATGTTTAGTATACCCTATCTTTCTCATAGGGTATAGTGTACCTTATAAGTCTCTAAGTTTGGGAGATGTTATCCCGATTTCAAAAGGTTAGTAGATTCGAGTTTGTGTCCGTGAGACACTAAAACACCTGAGTTCGTTAGTAGAACTCAGTTCGCTAGACTAAAATTGCATGGTAGAAGCTACTCTGCCAAGAGTTTTAAAGGACAAACATAAGTTATTTAGTACTCAAGAATTGACCGAATGTTAGAAACTCACAGTCAACCAAATTTTTGGAACTTGAGTAACTGTGCGTAACATGACTAACTAGAATAGACATTTACCTTGCCAATATTATTTTAGAAAATCCTGCATAATATACTAACACTTAGTTTTTCGTAGTATAAAACTTTACTTTTTGAAAAGCATGTTGTTGAAGCCAAAATTTGACTTCGACCAGAGTTCGAAAAATAGGGGCGTAGCCAACACCTACTCGTCCCAAGCTCTGACCTCCGACTGGTCGTGAAGGACTAGAAACTGACCCAAGGCCTCATCAGGGAGGTCCTCACCGCTTACCCGGAAGATCTCTAAGAGCTTCCCCTCCAAAACCAAAAGCTGTGCTCGGAGCTCCTCAGAAAGCACAGAAAAAAGCCTCTCAAGTCCCGGTAAAGATATCTGTGTGTGCTTCTGAAGAACCCCTCGGGGTCTATTTATAGTTTTTTGAATTGGATCTGCAAATAACCATACTGGGCTGACCTGAAAATACTAGAATACCCCTGGTTGGGTCTGCCAACAGCCAAACTCCGCTGTTTTGAGGAGTTATATGCAGACCACCAGGGGCAAAAGGGTAAAATTACCCGGGGTAGAAGAGTAAAATACCATTGGGGGTAGAAATGTGAGAACAACCTCCTTTCTATGCGGCGAGTGGGGGAACACCTGGCGGCGAGACGGGTCTTCCTGCTCGTCTCGCCAACCTTATATGATGTGAGGCCTTCTCACGGTCATAGGCCTTCTCGCGCCCTCAGGAGTGGCGTCTCGCCTACTGCAGAGGCCACTTATCTCGCCACCTGCGAGTGGACCATATGGTCCCACTCGCCCATCAATTCCACTCGCCCGCCTCGACAATTCGCGCTTTGAGGACCTCTCGCGAGCCCGAGGTTGTACACAATCCCCGCTCTTTTTGAGATTATTCTAAGCCCGGAAAGAACATCCAACCGAGGCTCGCTATTAATACGTATTTATTGACGTATTTATTGACGTATTTATGAGAGAATCTTCTGAGTCCCCCCATCAAAACCTATAAATATGGGATTCCTGCCCCGAATAGAGGCTGCCCCTTTGCATACTTCCTCCTTCCATGCAGCACTGTTCATCATGTCTCACAGCCAGAGCTTTCGCGAGCGCCTTGTCAAAGTGCGCCGACAGAACAAGGCCGCTGTGACCGCTTATACCTCAACCTTAGTTCGCCCCGTTCCTTCTGTACCATCCTCTCCGTCTCGCTTGAAAAGGGAAAAAACAGGTGGCCCCTCCTCTGCAGAGGATCCGTCTCGTGCAGTCCAGGAGACCTGCCCCACCCCTCCTCCCGCATCTCCCAAAGAGAAAGAGGTGAGCTCTCACTTCTATTTTTATTACTCCTTCAATATTTATATATGCTTTCTTAATGGTTTCTCTTCAGAGAGCTCCCGCGGCTATACATCTACCGGAAAGCCCGCGAGATGACTCCGCCGCCCGTCGCGAAGATTCCGATTCGCAACTACCTTCCACTCCTCTATCTACTCCTCCCTGCGAGAGGAGAGACGATCCCTCCCAGGCCGCCGGGACCTCCCGTCCCCCTGGTAAGGAATCTTCCCTCTCGCTTCTCTGTCCCACTCGCTACTCCCACACACTCCCGCGGGAGCCTCTCTCACCCTGCTCCTTTACTCCTTCCGCAGGCGCTCAGACCGACTCGCCTGCTGAGGAGCACCCTGGACAACCTGCCGTCCCGCCTCTTCCTCCCCTTGACGGGATTGAAGATTACCTTGGCGACCCTGCGAACCCGGCGGAAATGAGGCGCAAGACTGCCGAGTTGTTCCAGAAACATGCGCGCCTCATCCATTCGCTGACGCTGGATAAGCAGGCGGCGGATCGGCGCATCGAATGGCTGGAGAACGAGTGCGCTCGCTTATCTTCCGAGGCAGATACCGAGTTAGATGTCGATGTGACCAACCCTGACGCCATCATCAGCGAGGTCGATATGCAGCTTCGTCTCGCTCGCCGTGGGCTGGAGTCCGTTCGCGCGTTCCACTCGCGTAGTAGGCCTCCTTGCGCGGGAGCTCGCGGTGGCCGCTGTCAATGGCTCCCATATTGAAAGCCGTCCGTCTCGCCCCTTCTCCTTCATTTTTTATTTGAATGCTGTAATAATAAATAATGTTGTGTTGCCGTCTCGCCGGCTTTGTCAGAACTTGGTGTCCGCCATATGCGGGGCGGTGTTTTTGAATCATTCATTATTGCTGTGTTAATTTTATTTTTCTTTTAATTTCTTTAATTAATCACCCTATGATTGCGACGGGCCGCGCCGATCGAGGTTTAGGAGAGAGAGAGAGAAAAAACCTACTGCCGACTCTTCCCCTTCCTCTGTACATTTTCCCGCCCATCAATCATTGCCCTGTATCCGTTATAAATACACCCGGCCCTGGATCAGAAGGATACCCGCACTCTTCACTCCTGCAGCGAGTCTATCAACACCTACTATCCGGGAGAGCTCGCCTTCCCCGTCTCGCACTTTGAGGCGGGGTTGAGGTTGTCTCTATGGCCTGAGGTAAAACAAGTGTTTAAGTACTTCGGCGTCGTCCCGACGCAGTTCAACCCGAATGCTATTTCGGTGTTGATCTCCTTTGCCTGCTACATGCGCCAGGAGCGCATTGAGTTCAGCTTGACGGTCCTCCGCAAGCTCTTTATCTATCACACCAACGCTGACGGCGTCTCGTACTTCACCGGCCAAGGGCTCAAGGTGTGCGAGACGCACAACAAAAATCACCACTGGCTCACGCGGTTTGTCTTCATCCGTGGCGACCGTGGTTACTTCAGGGGCATCCCGCTCGCGCCCGTGTCCCCTCCCGAAAGCTTCTATGCCACCCCGCAGGTTGGCGGCACGGACAAGCAGCTGTATGATTACTTCGTTGGCAAAAACTTCGAAGTCAACTTCCTGCGGCGAGGCCTCGACTCGCTGCCTCCAGTGCTTCCCGACGAAGGTACTCGCGCTTTCTCGTCTCGCTGTGTCTGATTATATTTCCGTCTCGCCTTCTCATCGCCTTGTTTCGTTTTGTTTTTAGGGGAGCGAGTCGCCCCAGTCCATCCTCCATATAAAAGCAACATCCACCTCTCGAAGGGCCTTGGTCTCGCCAGCGCGGCAGCTGAGGCGGCGAGAGAGTCCTTGGCTCCTGCCCCTCTCAAGAGGTCTACAGGCAACACGGCCCCCTCGCGCTCCAGCCCTCCAAAGAGAATGAAGAAGGCTGTGGTTGTCTCCAAGGGGAAGAAGAAGATGACCCCGAAGGAGAAGGAGATATCGGGGTCCTTGAGCCCTATCTCTGTGGAGGGATCTCAATCTCCCCACTCGCTTCCTCAACAGGCCGTCTCGCCTACTCGCGAGACGGCACTTCCCAATCAGCCTGCCGCCGCCCCCAATCAACCAGCTGCCACCACCTCTCGCGAAGGCATCTCCTCCAGCCGTCCCGCCCCCTCCTCACACATGAACTTCAACCTGGGCCCAACGGTCCAAGATGCCGCGGGTGACCCTGTTCTGCTGTGGGGGCGGGACGTCAATCGCGTGTCAATCTCCACTCTCCTTCCCCCTTGGAAGGAGCAGGAAGAGCCCACCAGCCATGCTTTCGCCGTGGGGTATGGCCTTTATGGTAGTCTTGACGCAGTCTCTCCTGAGAGCGAGTCTACGCGAGATATCGTCATGAAGTCCTCCCATGCCCAGATGCGCGCCATGGAGTTCTTGCACCGCGCCGCGCGCCGTCTAATATATATCAACAAAAAATGGCCGGAGAGCGAGACGAGCCTGGTGGCGGAGCGAGAGAGATCCGAAGACCTCGCAAAGAGGTTGTTTGATGCCGAGACCCTACTTGCAAAAGCCCAAGGCGGCGTGGTAAAGCCCTATCCTTACTCTTTTCCTTCAAAAGCTTTTAACTAATGGTCGGGCGTCTCGCAGGATGCCGAGACGGCGGAGCGGCTGCACTCGCGAGTAGCGGCCCTGGAGGAGGAGGTCAAGGGCTTGAAAGCCCAGAATACTCGCCTTCAGGCCGATGCCGCTTCAACGTCTCGCCACGAGTCCTTTCGGACACCTCCGCCGCACTACTCTTTTGACGAGGTTGAGGAGCAATGACGAGATGCTGGCATCCGGGCGGCAGAGCTGGTCGTGAAGATGATGAAGGACCTAGGGGTTGTGAAGGACGATTCAGAAACAGTCACCGTCCGCGACCTGGTCCCCCAGCTCTATGACGAGGAGAGCGAGGATTCTGCTTCCGGCGAGGAGTGACGTGACAACTCCCAAGATCCAGAATCCCTCTCTCATCTTCCTTTTGTTGCTGTTGTAATGTTGTAAAACTTGAACTGTCTTTTTTGATCTCTGTTTTGATAATCAAATATACATGCTATTTGTTATTTGGTTCTTTATTACGCGAAATGAATCACTGGTTTGCTTGGGCCTGCGAGACGGTACTATTCACCCGTCTCGCCGCCTCGCCTTTACTCCTTACACCTTGCTTTATTTTGCTTACTGTGAGACGATACTTGGGTGCGCTCACGCACGCGAGAAGGTGCTACCCCTTGTCTCGCGGCCTTGCCGGAGAGTTGGCCCAGGTCGCGAGTCGTCACTTCCTTTACCTTTGCGCATGAGATTCAAATGGTGTAGCCTTCTCAGCTCGCCTTAGGGTACCCCCGGCGCGAGTGGCCTTTAGTGACGTAACCTGCTCACCTATCATTAGAGCGAGCCTTTCGCCTCGCGCGAGTGTCCACTCGCCTTAAGCGAGACCATCCTCGTGACTGCCAGCTGCGAGTGCCTCTACTCGCACTGCTCCAAGCCTTTGCCTTAGTTTATTTTTCATTTCATAAGGTCATTTCATAAGGTTAAGCTGGGATGTTGTTTTGAAAAGATTTTCCCAACCCTTCTGCCATTGAGTGAGTTCACTGCCCTGCTAGCCTGACGAGAGCCTGAGCAACGGGTCCACCACGGACCGAGCCGGGCTTGAAGTGGTGTAGAATTCCCCGAAACTTAGAACTATCCCCAAGAGTCAAGAACCAAGACTTCAAGAACCAGACCTCTCCCCCACAGGCGAGCATTCGGACCTGCCAGCTAATGAGAGCCTGCGCAGCGGGTCGACCTGGGGCCGAGCCGCGCTCGGGGTAGTGCAGAACCAAGAACCAGGAACAAGACCTCTCCCCCACAGGCGAGCCTTCGAACCTGTCAGCTAATGAGAGTCCTGCGCAGCGGGTCTACCTGGGGCCGAGCCGCGCTCGGGGTAGTGCAGAACCAAGGACCAAGAACCAGACCTCTCCCCCACAGGCGAGCCTTCGAACCTGTCAGCTAATGAGAGCCTGCGCAGCGGGTCTACCTGGGGCCGAGCCGCGCTCGGGGTAGTGCAGAACCAAGGACCAGGAACTCTCCCCACAGGCGAGCCTTCGGACCTGCCAGCTAATGAGAGCATGCGCAGCGGGTCTACCTGGGGTCGAGCCGCGCTCGGGGTAGTGCAGAACCAAGGACCAAGAACCAGACCTCTCCCCCACAGGCAAGCCTTCGGACCTGCCAGCTAATGAGAGCCTGCGCAGCGGGTCTACCTGGGGCCGAGCCGCGCTCGGGGTAGTGCAGAACCAAGGACCAAGAACCAGACCTCTCCCCCACAGGCGAGCCTTCGGACCTGCCAGCTAATGAGAGCCTGCGCAGCGGGTCTACCTGGGGCCGAGCCGCGCTCGGGGTAGTGCTGAACCAAGGACCAAGAACCAGACCTCTCCCCCACAAGCGAGCCTTCGAACCTGCCAGCTAATGAGAGCCTGCGCAGCGGGTCTACCTTGGGCCGAGCCGCGCTCGGGGTAGTGCAGAACCAAGGACCAAGAACCAGACCTCTCCCCCACAGGCAAGCCTTCGGACCTGCCAGCTAATGAGAGCCTGCGCAGCGGGTCTACCTGGGGCCGAGCCGCGCTCGGGGTAGTGCAGAACCAAGGACCAAGAACCAGACCTCTCCCCCACAGGCGAGCCTTCGGACCTGCCAGCTAATGAGAGCCTGCGCAGCGGGTCTACCTGGTGCCGAGCCGCGCTCGGGGTAGTTCAGAACCAAGGACCAAGAACCAGACCTCTCCCCCACAGGCGAGCCTTCGGACCTGCCAGCTAATGAGAGCCTGCGCAGCGGGTCTACCTGTGGCCGAGCCGCGCTCGGGGTAGTGCAGAACCAAGGACCAAGAACCAGACCTCTCCCCCACAGGCGAGCCTTCGGACCTGCCAGCTAATGAGAGCCTGCGCAGCGGGTCTACCTGTGTCTGAGCCGCGCTCGGGGTAGTGCAGAACCAAGGACCAAGAACCAGACCTCTCCCCCACATGCGAGCCTTCGGACCTGCCAGCTAATGATAGCCTGCGCAGCGGGTCTACCTGGGGCCGAGCCGCGCTCGGGGTAGTGCAGAACCAAGGACCAAGAACCAGACCTCTTCCCCACAGGCGAACCTTCAGACCTGCCAACTAATGAGAGCCTGCGCAGCGGGTCTACCTGGGGCCGAGTCGCGCTCGGGGTAGTGCAGAAGCGATCATCTTCCTGTCGTTAGAACTTCATGATAGATAAAGACAAGAAGTAATTTAAGAAATTTATTATAATGAACTTGATTTGAATATACAATTTTTGCCCTCCATTCTCATGGGTAGAAGCGCTTCAAGTCATCGCCACTCCTGGTGTGGCTCATGGTCCTACCCTCCACATCCTGGAGGTGGTAGCCTCCTGTTCTCAGGACCTTCTCAACAATATAAGGTTCTTCCCAATTTGGGTTGAGCTTGCCCACAGGAGCGGACCTCCCCGCAGCATCAACTTTCTTTAGCACCAGATCTCCTTCTGCAAATTGTTTGATCATGATGTGCTTGTCGAAGTATCTTGTCATTCGTCACTTGACCTCTTCCCGCCTGATTGTTGCTACGTCACGCAGCTCTTCCACCATGTCCAGTGAGAGGCGTAGGCCTCCTTCATTCTCTAGCCTCCAAGCTTCGTCTCCATCACCTGCAGCCACAACTCGTGGGGATCGGACCTCAAATTCCACAAGCAGGACCGCCTCACACCCATGGGAAAGTTTGAAGGGGGTCTCGTCGGTGGCCATGTTTAGGGTTGTCCGCAAGGCCCACAAAACCGAGGGGAGCTGCTCCACCCAGCTCCCCTCAAGTTCTCCACCTTCTTTTTGAGTAGGTTCACGATAATTTTGTTCGCCGCCTCCACCTGGCCGTTGCTCCTGGGGTGGTGGACAGAGGCAAACCTGAGGTCGATGCCCAGCTGGGTGCAGAAACTTATGAACTCCTCACTTGCAAATTGAGGACCATTGTCCGTGACAATGGCCTGAGGCAGCCCATGCCTGCAGATGATCTCTCCCCAAACGAAGTTCCTGATGACTTGGGAGGTGACTTTGGCCAGCGCCTTAACCTCCAGCCACTTTGAGAAGTAGTCGATCATAACCAGGAGGAATCTCCTTTGCCCACTAGCTGGAGGGAAAGGCCCAACCAAATCCATCCCCCAGATAGCGAACGGCCACGGTGTCGTGATGCTTCGAAGCCTTTGAGCTGCCTGGAGCTGGAGGGGGGCGTAGAGCTGACATTTTTGGCACCTCCTCGCAAACTCCGTTGCATCCTTCCTTAGGGTGGGCCAGAAGTACCCCTGCCTGACCACCCTTGCTTCCAACATCGTACCTCCGGAATGGCTTCCACATTCCCCGGAGTGCACCTCCTCCAGAACCTGTCGGGTCTCCCCTTCCGTTACGCATTGTGCCAGAAGACCTGAAAGCATCTTCCGATGTAGACTCCCTTCATGTATGAGATAATGGGCCGCCTTATGCCGAAAGTTCTTTGCCTCCTTGATCCCCTCAGGGAGGTTGCCTGTGACAAAGAAGGTTACGAAGGGATCAACCCATGAGGGTCTCCGATCCACTTCCATGAGCTCCCCTTCCTCGATCGCTGGATGGAACAGATCCGTCAAGGTTCCTCCTCCCCGAGGTCCAAACTTAGCCAGCCGATAGGCTGCTGCACTCTCTTCTCTTGGAACGTGTTGGATGGAGAAAGTCCGGAACCCCCCGATGATCGCCCTCACCTTGGACAAGTATTTCACAAGGGTGGGTTCCCGAGCTTCGAACTCTCCTCGAATTTGTGATGCTACCACCAGCGAGTCCGTGCAAGCCTCCACATCCTGGATCTCAAGCTCTCTTGCCAAACGAAGGCCGGCTATCACGGCCTCGTACTCTGCTTGGTTGTTAGTTGCAGAAAAGTGCAAGACCACTACATGTTCTATGGTGACCCCTTGAGGACTTGTCAACACCACCCCTGCTCCGAGGGAGTGCTTTCCCGAGGCTCCATCAACCGTCATCTTCCATGCCTCCCGCGGCCGCAACTCCTCGGCCCCGACCTCCACAACGTAGTCTGCCAAGAAGTCGGCCACTACCTGTGCCTTGATGGAGAGCCTTGGTACGAACGAGATATCGAATTCACTCAACTCGATAGACCACTTGGCTTGTCTACCCGAGTGCTCCACTCCTTCAAAAATCTTACAGAGTGGATGGTCTGCCACCACCCTGATCGAGTGTGCTTGGAAATATGGCCGGAGCTTCCTGGCCGAAATGATCAAGGCGTATGCCAGCTTTTCTAGGATAGGGTAGCGAAGCTCCGCCTTCTTTAGGATCATGTTGACGTAATAGATTGACAGTTGTTTCCTCCCCTCCTCCCTAACTAGGACAGAGCTCACTGCCTCTGCTCCCACTCCGAGATACAAGGTCAGATCCTCCCCCTCCTTCGGGTTTTGAACTAGAGGAGCCAGGGAGAGCTGCCTCTTTAGCCCTTGGAAAGCTTCTTCATATTCAGCAGTCCACTCGAACGTTTGGTTACCCCGCAGCACCTTGAAAAATGATGAACATCTCTCTCCCGACCTAGAGAGAAATCTACTCAGGCCGGCCAGCTTGTCTGTCAAGCGCTGGACCTCCTTAGCATTGCGTGGCGACTCTATCTCTATGATGGCTTTCACCTTATCCGGGTTGGGTTCTACTCCCTCCGGGGTCAGAAGATGCCCGAGGAACTTCCCACGGCTTACCCCAAAAACACACTTTAAGGGGTTCAACCTCATTTTGAACTTCCACAAGGTGGCGAACGTCTCCTCCAGATCTCGAAGGTGTGAGTCCACACCCTTGCTTTTAACCATAAGGTCATCAACATAGACCTCCAGGTTCCTCCCCCTCTGTCCCTGGAAGACTCGATCCATCATGCGTTGCTATGTAGCCCCTGCGTTTTCAACCCAAAGGGCATCATTTTATAACTGAAGCATCCCTCCCTTGTGATGAAGGAGACGTCCTTGACGTCGGGAGGGTGCATTCGGATCTGATGGTAACCTGAAAAAGCATCCAAAAAACTCATAATTGAAAAACCAACGGCTGAATCAACCAGCGCGTCGATTCGAGGCAGGGGGTAGCAATCTTTGGGGCACGATTTATTTAATAATGAAAAGTCGATACACATGCGCCATTCCCCCCCCCCCCCCTTCATCATTACCACGTTGGAGACCCAGCCTGGATACTGGATCACCGAGATGAAGCCGGCCTCCAGAAGCTTCTTGACCTCCTCGCGGATTGGCTCTTTCAGCTTGGTTGCGATGGTCCTCATCTTCTGGCGTATGGGGCGCGTCTTGGGATCCAGGTTTAGGCGGTGGCAGGCCACATCCACATCGATGCCCGGCATGTCAGCCGCGCTCCAAGCGAAGATGTCGACGTTGCTCTGGATGCAAGCCTGCACTCTCTCCTGGTCCTCGGGGCTCAGACCCCCGCTGGTCCTCACCTTCTGCACCTGGCCGGCGCTGGTGAAGACTTCCATCTCCACCACCTCCTCTGCCGGCTCCAGCCGCGACTGCTACCAGCCGGCCCTTGCATCCTCTTCCTGCCCCAACTCCTCTTCTCCTCCTGCTCCCTCAACTTCCATCGCCTCCTCTAGGCCCTCACTTTGCTGCTGCTCAATCTCCCCGCCTCTCTGGGCTACCCTCTCAGCTCCTCCTTCCACCTCCACCTGCCGACCCTCCTGCGGCTCCAACTCTTCGTCCCTCTGGACCTCCTGCACATCTCCTCCTCGCTGCTCCTCCTCAATCTCCTCCCCTCCGACTTCCTCTTCAGCTTCCTCTCTCGCCTCCTCTAGGCTCATCTGCTCCTCTCCGACAACCTCTTCAGCTTCCTCTCTCGCCTCCTCTAGGTTCATCTCCTCCTCTCCGACAACTTCTTCATGCGCTGTCATCTCCTTCTCCAACTCCTCTGCCTCTGCCATCCAAGATATGGTGTTGACTGTCGTAACGTAGCACTGTCTTGCCACCTTCGGGTCCCCTCTGACCCTGACTTGCACCCCTCCATTGTTGAACTTGAGGCATTGATGAGACGAGGAGGGGACACAACGAAAGACGCTGATGAGGGGACGCCCAAAGATGGCGCTATAGCTGCTCGGGGCGTCCACGATCACGAACCTACAGTTCCGTGACACGCCCCCCCAACTTCACGTGCAACCCTACTCCTTCTACTTCCTTCCTCTCTCCCGAGAAACCGAACAACGGTCCGTCCGAAGCTAGTACTCTCTTGCCCTCGACCTGCATCTCATCGAAGGCCTTTTTGAAGATCACATTTACGGAGCTCCCGTTGTCCACTAGGATCTTGGAGACCGTGAAGTTTTCTACCGCCGTCTGGATCACCAAGGCGTCGCAGAACGGGTCTTCATAATCCGGCATATCCTCTGAAGAAAAGGTAATTTTTTCTTTCAGGGGCGGAGCCTGGGAGGTCGAGGCTACCCCCCTTCGGTACATGGTCTGAAGGCTACCCTTACGAGCAGCCTCGATCCCAACTCCTCCGTGGATCACCCTGATCCCTCCCCGGGTTCCTACATCCACCCGGTCTTCGCATCTATCCTCCATCTCCCCCTGCTGCACTTCCACGATCCTCACCGGCGGCTCCTGCCTCCTCACCCCCCGGGCTTCTCTCACTTCGAAGAACTCTGGACAGGTGGCTGTTGCGTGACCCTCCTCCTGATGGAAGTCACAGAAAGACAACGCCACCCTTCCCCTTCTTCCTTCTCCCCCATCTCTCCTTCCAGATCCTCCTCGAGCTCCTCTCCTTCCTCCTCTACCTCGACCAATCTCCATTGCCTCTTGCTGATGCTGGAAGCGATCCCTCGGCCCCTGCCTCCATGCCGGCTGATTGTACCTCCTCGGCTCGCGGAAGTTATCTCTTCCCTGAAAACCACCTCCTAACTCCTGGGGGCGACCCTCCTGAGGCCTCCAACATATCTGGCTGTTTGGCTCCCGGGCCCCCCGTCCTTGATGCAGTCCCTGTTGCCCCTGACCTCGGGGTTCTTCCCTCCTCCTCTCTTCTCTCTGCTCCCTTCGCCTTCCTGCTTCTGGCTCCTTCACATCATCCTCCGCCAACCTGGTCAGCTTCCTCGCAAATGCCGGATTGGCCCTCTCGAAGTCTGTCTCCTTTGCCGCCCTCTCCATGAGCTCCTCAAAAGAGAGGGGGGCACCCTCTTCAACTTCATACTGAATAAACCCGGCCTCAGTCCCAGAGTAAACGCGAGCATCAGCGTATACCCTGGAACTTCCTGGACCAAGAGGACCTCTTCCTGAAACCGATCCACGTAATGTCCCAACGTCTCGTCCTGCTTCTGCCTCGCCGCAAACAGGCACTCCGCCTCCTTCTTACGCTTCTTCGATGTTGAGGAGCTCAACAGGAAACCTCTTCGCAGATCTTCGAAACAGTAGATCGACCTTGTTGGCAACTGGTGGAACCAGTCCCGAGCCTTCTCCTTCAACGTGATGGCAAACAGTCGACACTTGAAGGCATCCGTCATCTGCCTTATCGAAACGACATCTTCAAACCACTGCACGTGTTGTACAGGGTCATCCTTCCCCGAGTAGTAGGAGATGTCGGGCTCCCGGAACCCCTCCGACACCGGAGCCGAGATGATGAGCTCACTGAATGGGCTCTCGCCACCTGCCTGCCGAGAGGGCACGTCTCGCGGCCTCGGCTGAATGGCCCGATCCGCGAGACCGTGCCCAGGGAAGAGCTCTCGCACAGCAGCCTCCCTCTCGCCAACTTCTGCCGGAATATCCTTCCTGGGACGCTGGCCTGGGAAGAGCTCTCTCGCCGCCACGTCCCTCTCGCCAGCCTCCGTCGGGACCTTCTTCCTCGGGCGCTGTCCAGGGCCAATCTCGCCCAAGAGCGGGACCTCCTCTATTGGGACCTGAGGTGTGGCCCACTCGCTTCTGGCCGAGAAGGCCAAGCAGATGGTCTGCAGGACCTCTCGCCTGAAGTCATCCAGCATCTTCCTTGTCGCCTCTTCTCCCCGGGAGGGGGAACCTCATGAACCAAATCCTTCACCTTCACCTCCTGCCATCGGACTAAACTCAAGCTTTTCTTGTATCAGCTACCTTCCACGCTCACCGCACCAGAACTGTTGAAGCCAAAATCTGACTTCGACCAGAGTTCGAAAAATAGGGGCGTAGCCAACACCTACTCGTCCCAAGCTCTGACCTCCGACTGGTCGTGAAGAACTAGAAACTGACCCAAGGCCTCAGCATGGAGGTCCCACCGCTTACCCGGAAGATCTCTGAGAGCTTCCCCTCCAAAGCCAAAAGCTGGGCTCGGAGCTCCTCAGAAAGCACAGAAAAAAGCCTCTCAAGTCCCGGGAAAGATATCTGTGTGTGCTTCTGAAGAACCTCTCTGAGTCTATTTATAGTTTTCTGAATTGGATCTGCAAATAACCATACTGGGCTGACCTGAAAATACTAGAATACCCCTGGTTGGGTCTGCCAACAGCAAAACTCCGCTGTTCTGAGGAGTTATATGCAGACCACCAGGGGCAAAATGGTAAAATTACCCAGGGTAGAAGAGTAAAATACCTTTGGGGGTAGAAATGTGAGAACAACCTCCTTTCTATGCGGCGAGTGGGGGAACACTTTGCGGCGAGACGGGCCTTCTTGCTCGTCTCGCCAACCTTATATGTTGTGAGGCCTTCTCGCGGTCATAGGCCTTCTCGCGCCCTCACGAGGGGCGTCTCGCCTACTGCAAAGGCCACTTATCTCGCCACCTGCGAGTGGACCACATGGTCCCACTCGCACATAAATTCCACTCGCCCGCCTCGACTACTCGCGCTTTAAGGACCTCTCGCAAGCCCGAGGTTGTACACATGCATTCGTATTTTCAACATATCTTTAGTGTCACTAGAAAGAATAGTTTTTCTTACTCTCCCTTTGCGCTGACCCATTTTTGGGGATGTTTTTACAAAGGACTCGGGTGGCAAATCGCGCTTGGGATAAGCGTTTTATGTGGAGTTCGTCATATAGTTGGTTTTTTTTCAGTTGTTTTTTTTAGTACTGTACTGTTTAATTCATGTGCACTTGTAATGTTAATGTCTAAAAGTTTTCTTTGTACCAGACATGTTATAGTATTTCAGATATTCAGTTGTTGGTTCTTTATCTTTTCTAATGGCTCTGTGAACTCAGGTCGTTGACGTACATTCTTTTTTACTCTTAGTTACACTTTCCACTTCCGTTGTAAGTTTACTTTCAATATTTTTCTTTTATTTCTGCTATGTAGCAGTTTTAATATTGTTTCTTACTTTACTGCTTATCACTGTACTCGATCGAACTGCTGATTTGTTGTTAAACTAGAATGGAGTGTTACAATTGGTATCAAAGCTAGGTTTAGGATCCCATAATCCAGTAAATTCACAGAGCCATAGGATTGCATCTGAGTCATTGTTTTGAGGATATAGTCTTCATGTTTTATCTAGCTCTTAGTTGTGCATGCGTTTAAGAGTATCCTTTATAGTAGATCATTTATTTAAGACACGGGCATCAATAACTCCATTCCTTACATCTTATAGGCACCGTGTACTAGTGAGGCGGGCGAACCTTCTAGGAATAATACAACTCCTGAAATAGGCATGGATGACAATAGTACACTAGCAGCGTCTCCAACATTAGCAGCACCTGTAGTACCCACAGCACCAGCAACACTAGCAGTGTCAGACCCAGCATAGCAGTGTCAGACCCAGCAGATATGACCCCTATTATCGCTTAGGGAGGTGGCCTTAGCCATGGTGAAATTCAGAAATTCAATGTCTAGTACAGATCCAACAACACTTCCTATGCCTGCTGGCGGGGATTTAGGGATGGAGTGTTATCTGAGGAATTTTCGTGATTTTCATCCCTCCAATTACATTGGAGAAGAGACATCAATGAAGACTGATGATTGGCTGATAAAGACCCTAGAATTGCTCGAGGTGATGGAGTGCCCGGAGAACAAGAAGGATTTATTAGTGGGGTTTCTCCTGAAAGGGGAGGCCCATCAGTGGTGGACCAGACACTTAGCGTACGACCCCGCTCATAAGTGACTTAGTTTTAAAATTCTCTTTATCTGGTATTCATTATTCTTTTAGCGTAATGACATGTGTTTTCCAATGTTGTCATGTTGCACTGCAGACATGTTCACCTGAAATGATTTCTCGACAACACCAGCTAGCTAGTTTGTTCCCCCGTCCGAGCGCTACAGTCTTCGGGAGAAATACCTTAGTCTTATTCAGGGGGGAAAACAATAGTGGTTTATGAGCGGGAACGATGCAAGGGGACGAGAACGAGAATTGTAGCCGTTTTGTGGAAGACTGTGTAATTCTCTGAGGTAGCCTTTGATGACGATGGTGAATGCTGATTACAAGAGTTTAGTAAACACTGTAAGGAAGTTGGAAGCTGACCAGCAGAAGGTTCAGAAGCGCAACAACTTCCAATCAAAGTGACGTCAGGATGCTCCTGAGCAGCAGCAGAGCAAGAATATCCAAGGTAGAAATTGGAACAAGAAGCAGAGAGTGGATATTAAGAGAGGTGATTAGTCTGGGACCAGAATCAAGGATTACCCCCTCTGTCCTAAGTGCTATCGGCACTGTCTGGGCGAGTGTTTGACTAGTGCAGAGGTATGTTATACGTATTAGCAACCTAGACACACAACCCGCTATTGTCAGGGAGCTTCTGTGAACCAGGTAATCTAAGCTTAAGTGTTTGATCATTATTTATGTTTATATCTTTTCCATCTAGTCTGATTAAACATAACACACACTTGTAATCGAATTTTGAGGTTGGTGGGCCTAGTAGAGCCAACAAGGGAAAAACACCAATGCGTATTGACGTAATGCCAACTCCAAGACGAGGCCCAATGCATCCTAGAGCATATGGTCTTGGACAACAGGAAATTAAGGAGCAGGAGGATGTGGTGACGGGTATAAGTTCGACATATAGAAAATTTAATTCTCCTTACTGACCCTGCTAATTTCATTATTCAAACATTCATGTAGGCATACTTATAATTTATAATATACTCTCCAAGATTATCTTTGACACGGACGCTTCATACTCATTCATAGCAGAATCTCTAGTGCGAATGCTGAGTTTAGAAATTTTTCCAGAAACAATATCGTTAGAGGTTATGATGCCTAATGGATCCATCCTTCAGAGAAGAGATAAGTGTTGAGTACCAGTGCAATTCAGAGAAGCGAAAATCATTATCAAAGTCTTGTTACTTCCTATTGCGGGTTTCAATTTGATTGTGGGTATGAACTGGTTATCGACAGTAAATGCCAAGATAGACTGCAGTCTGCAGGGATAAGCTGATACAGTTTAAAGGACCCGACCAGATCGTCGTTACCTTCCAGGGCATGAAGGGAGTCGGTAAGTTAATTATCTCCTTTGTCAAGGTTGTCAGATGCATTAACAAAGGTTGTGAAACCTTCTTAGTGTTGTTGGATGCTGAAGCCAAGGCAGATCTACTAGAAGTCCCCACGGTGCAGGAATTTCCTGATGTTTTCCCAAAGGAATTACCTGGTGCTCCAACATCTGGAGAGATTGACTTCCAAATAGACTTTCTACCTGTAGCTACATTAGTGGTCAAGTCTACTTACTGCATGACCTCTAAAGAACTTGCAGAATTGAAGGTTCAATTGCAGGAGTTGCTCGACTTGGGTTTTATTTGCCCAAGCACTTCGCCTTGGAGTGCGCCAGTTTTGTTTGTAAGGAAGAAGGATGGCAGTCTGAGATTGTGCACAAAGTACCGCGAGCTGAACAAGTTGACAGTTAAGAATAAGTATCATATTCCTAGGATTGATGACTTGTTTGACCAACTTGAGGGATCTTGCACTTTCTCTAAGTTAGATTTGCGGCCAGGCTACCATCAGTTGAAGATTCGGGAAGTGTCCATTTAGAAGACGACGTTCAGTACCAGATACAGACACTATGAGTTTGTGGTCATGTTGTTCGGGCTGACCAATGCCTCATCCACATTTATGGACCTGAAGAATAAGGTGTTCCGGGAATTCCTGGATCGTTTTGTTATCATCTTGATAGATGATATTTTTGGTGTATTCTAAAAGTATAGAAGATTACGTCTCTTACCTAAAGACTGTTTGTGCACGCTCAGGAAGAATTAATTATATGCCAAATTTTCTAAGTGCAAGTTTTGACTATCAGAGGTTGCATTTTTGGGGCACGTTATTAGTCGGAGAGGTCTCTCCGCCGACCTGAAGAAGATAGAAGCAATAAAGGATTGACTGAGATCGAAGGCATTTACGGAGGTCTGCAGTTTTCTGGGTTTAGCAGGATACTACAGAGGGTTCATTAATGACTTCTCGAAGATAGCTTTACCGCTGACTTCGCTCACCAGGAAGGGTAAAACGTTTAGTTAGACATTTGAGTGTGCGCTGGCTTTTAAAGAGCTGAAAACCAGGTTGATGACCGCACCGATTCTAAGTTTACCGTCAGGGTCAGATGGATTCCAGATTTATAGCGATGCCCCAGGTCAGGGTTTGGGTTATGTGCTTATGCAACATGGAAAGGTCATTGTCTTTGCCTCCAAACAATTAAAGGTTTATGAGAAGAACTATCATGTGCATGACATAGAGTTAGCATCAGTCATCCATGCTTTGAAGATTTGGATGCATTATCTCTATGGAGTTCGTTGTGAGATTTTTCCGGATCACAAAAGTCTCAAGTACATCTTCGATCAATAAGAGCTCAATATGAGACAGCGCAAATGGTTAGAGTTTCTGTTAGACTATGATGTGGATATCCAGTACCACCCGGGAAAAGCAAACGTAGTGGCTGGTGCGCTTAGTCGAAGTGGTTCGAGCTATTTCCTCCTTAATCAACAGGAGGAGCTGGCGCGAGCCTTGGAGAGACTAGAGATCAGTGTTGTGCTGCACTCTAGCTTTGGATCTGCAAGATTAAGTTGGATGGAAATTACTTGTGACATCAAGGATAAAATCAGAACAGCTCTACCTTTAGATCCGAAGATGACAAAAATTTGGGATTTGACTCAGGCAGGTCAGAATGAGAAGTTCATTATTCAAGAGGATCTTTTGTTGTATGATGGAAGGGTATGCATTCCAAATGTTAGTCATCTCCGAGAGGACGTACTGTTTGAGGCCCATAATTCTAGATATTCGAAACATCCGGGTAGCTCAAAGATGTATGTTGATCTTAAGAAGATAGTTTGATGGTCAGGCTTGAAGGGCGATGTTGTAGAGTATGTAGAAAATTGTGAGACATGTAAATTAGTTAAAGCTGAGTGCCAAAGGCCAGAAAGAAAGTTGTAGCCACTAACCATCCCAGAGTGGAACTTTGATGATATATCGATGGATTTTGTCCATGGCCTTTCCAGATCGCAGAGTGAGAATGATTCTATATGAGTAATAGTTGACCGTCTCTCTAAGGTTGCTCATTTCATTCCTAATAAGAGGGAGGATCAGGGTCCGAGATTGGCGCAGTTATATGTATATGAGATTGTCTGACTCTACGGTGTTTCCAAGAGTATAATATTAGATAGAGATGAAAGATTAAGTCTAAGTAGTGAAGGTACGTTCAGGAGCGGTTGGGCACTAAGCTACACTTTAATACCGTCTTGCATCTCAAGGCAGATGAACAGACTGAGCGCACAAATAGAACCTTGGAAGATATGTTTTAGATGTGTATTCTGGACTTTGGAGGTAAGTAGGAGAAGTATGTCACTTTGTTGAGTTGTCCTACAATAACATTTTTCAGGCAAGTATTGGAATGACACCTTTTGAGGCACTGTATTGCAGACGCTGTCGGACGCCGTTATGTTGGGCTGAGAGTGAAGAAAGATCTTCCATCAGAGAATCTTGTATTGATAAGACCACAGATCGAATCAAGCTCATCCGGGAGCATAAAAAAATAGCTCAGGTTCGTCAGGCCAAATACTATGACTGGAGATTACTTTTACCTGAAGGTCAGATCAGTTAGAGTAGTCTCTCGAATCAAGCGGATGAAGAAATTGAGTCCTAGGTTCATTAGCCCGTTCGAGGTACTGGAGCATATTGGTGAGGTTGCTTATAAATTGGCCTTACAAGAGGAAATGAGTGATCTACATAATGTATTGCATGTCTCCTATATGAGGAGAGCAGTTAGAGAGCATAGCCAGATAATCAGTACTGAGAATGCACTAATCGAATCCAATCTTAGTACCAGTGTCTCCTATATCAGGTCTCGTAACAGTGAGATATATCAATTTTCCCACAAGACGATGATAAAACTCAGGGTTTGGAAGGAGGAGATCAGAGTCTGAGGCATGAGCGCAGAGCTTGTGATTACTATCCATAGGAGTGTCGGCAGGTTTGCATCCAGAGTAGTCTGCATCATGCAGCAAGTCAATACAGTACTTCCTTTGAGATAATACCAGTCTGAGGCGACTGTTTGAGACCATAAAGTAACTTCTTCAGACAACAGACAAGAGACTCCCCCGTGGTCTCAAACCCGGGAGGTTGTTGCATATAGACGGTTTCATGCAAATCACCATTAAGAAAAGTATTTTTGACATCTAATTGGTACAACTGTCAGTGCCGATGAACAGCGAGGGAGATCAACACACGAACAGTATTTAGTTTGGCAACTGCAGAAAAAGTCTCATCATAATCTAGACCTTGTTGTTAAGTAAAGCCACGAGCCACCAAACGAGTTTTCAAACATTGAACCGTCCCATCTGGGCCATGTTTGAAGGCAAACACCCACTTACATCCCACGCAAGTCTATCCAGAAGGAAGAGGGACAAGATCTCAAGTGTGGTTTGTCCAAAGAGCGGACATTTCCTCATCCATAGTCACTCGTCATCCCGGATGTTAGAGAGCCTCCTGCACAGAAGTAGGGATGGTAATAGAGGATAAAGAAATAACAAACTGGCGAAGTTCTGGAGACAGACGGTGGAAGGAGACATAATTCGTCATTGGATGTGCAGTAGAAGTAGTTGCCGGATCTGCATGCTGCAAAATATCATCAGAGGAGGGCATCTCTCGTATGGTAGTGGATGAAGGAAGGCGACGAGTATACACACGAGTGATAGGTGGTTTGTGAGGAAGAGGCATAGAAAGAGGATGTGGGTTTGGTGGGAGTGGTGTAGGAAGGAGAGGCGGAAGGTTGGAAGTAACGGGGACATCAGAACACGGAAGGAGTGGTGGAAGGAGAGAACGAGTTGGTTGAGAATGATATGACAGATCTTTGAGAAAGATGACATTAGCAGAAGTAACAACCCTGTGATCTTTAGGAGAGAAGCAGATATAACCCTTCTGAGTACGGGAGTAACCCACAAACATATATTTCGTGGCACGAGGATCGAGCTTGTCTGTGGACGTACCAAGATTATGAACATAGCACACACAGCCAAACACGCGAAGGGTGATTGAAAAGTGAGGTGTGGAGGGAAAAAGAAGGTTGAAGGGAATCGCAAAGTTGAGAACAGAGAAAGACATGTATTTAATAAGAGAACATGCAGTAGAGACCGCAAAATTCCAGTATTGCTGGGGAACATTTATTTGAAACATAATAGAGCGAGCAACCTCAAGGAGGTGGCGATTCTTGCGTTCAGCAACGCTATTTTGTTGGGGGGTATAAGCACATGAGGTTTGGTGGATGATGCCAAACTCAACACATAGGTTGGTAAACGATGACTAGTGTATTCAAGGGCATTATCAAAACGAAGAGTTTTCATTGTAGTGGAGAGCTGGTTGCGAGTTTCAGTGATAAAGGCACGGAAAACACCCGACAGTTCAAGGCGATCGCGAAGGAGATACAACCATGTCACTCAAGAGTAATCATCTACAAAGGTAGCAAAGTAACGATAGCCAAAAACACTGGTGATTTAGTATGGTCCCCAAATATCAGAGTGAACAAGATCAAAAGGAGCAACACTCCAAGAGGGATGAGGCGAGAACATAGACCGATGATGTTTTCCATAGATACAGGAATCACAAGTGAATTCACGGATGGAGACATCGGGAAGAGCTTTGCGGAGTATGTTTAGAGGAGGGAGTCCAAGACGGCGATGCCACTCAGAAGAGCTAACAGAGGACAAAACTGTCGGAGGAGAGGGGTCAAGGATGTAGAGACCATTTGAGAGATGTCCTTTTCCAATGATAGATTGCGTCTTACGATCCTGCACAACATAAGAGGTGGAGGAGAATGTTACATAGCAATCAAGGTCTTGAGTAAGACGACTAATAGAGAGATGGTTGAAAGGAGAGCCCAGAACATGAAAAGAGCGAAGAATGGAGGGAGTAATGTGAATGTCGGCGGAGCCAGAGACAGGAATGGTGTTCCCACTTGCAACAGTAAATCAGTAATAGACTTGGGATGCACCGAGTTCAAGTAGCGAGATGGTTGTTGTGAGGTAATATGGTGGGAGGCCCCCGAATCAAAGATCCAGGACGAACTATGGGCAAGAAAAAAAAACACACCACCAGAGATGGACACAACAGAGCTCGAAGAATGGTCGATCCTCCCTTTAAGTGGTTGGATTTGGAGTCACAAGTCAGTAATGTCATATGGAAGGCTTTGTGAAGTAGAATGGGCAGCCATGAGTAAAGATGTTGCAGCGGCTAAGAAGCAAACTAGCGGCGAAGAAGCAATCTGTGCGGCAGGGCGAAGTCGCAGTGGCTAGTGACAGCAAAGAGACTCCAGGAAGACCCAACAGCCAAGTAGATAGCATCCAGCGGCAAGGGCAAACCGCGGAGAGCAACTGCAGGAGACGCGGCCAATCCGTAGCAAAACCCCGGAGGCAAAGCAGAGCCAGGCCGCAGCGGGAATTAAAGCCCGCAAATAGGCCGGAGCAACGGAGAAGCAGCGGCTAGGGAAGGAAGCCGCGCCAGAGAGGGATGCGGTTTAGGAGAGTGGAGATCGCAACAACAAAGAATCTGTAGCAGAGAAGCCAGCGACAAGAAGGTCGCCGTGAGAAGAAGAGAGGAGATCGCCGCGACTAGAAGAGATCGACAAGACTGGTCACGACTAGAAACGGAGCCCGCGGCGGTCACGGTGGCAACACACCAGCGGCAAGAAGGGCCACGACTAGAAATGGAGCCCGCAACGGTTAGAGAAGGTCGCAGCGGACAAAAGCAGTACCCGGCACAAGAGAGGCCAAAGAACAGTCTGAAATGGAGTAAGGCCAGACCGCGCTATCAAGGGAGAAGGCCGAAGGAATGAGGAGACCGCACAGTTAGGGAGAGACGACTACGACGACAAGAGAAACCAGTCCGCGTGGTTGGGGAGAGAAGACCGGACGAACAGTCCGCGTGGTTAGGGAGAGAAGACAAACCCAGCGGCAAGAAAACAATCCTCAGCGACAAGGAGAAGTAATCTGTGGTCAGATCGCGCGGCAAGGAGAGAGGACCGCGTGGCAAGAGGAGAGGATCGCACGGCAAGGTGGTCCACAAACCAGACTTGAGAGGCTATAAAAGAAGGGAGAGTGGGGGGAAGGGAGGGAAGGGAGGGAAGAGGGGGGAAATGGATCCACAGAGAGCGAAAGATGCGGGTAGGAAAGAAGAGACCGCAACACGGTGCGGTTAAGGAAGGTAGAGACCGCCGGGCAGACCGGTAAGGTGGCGGGCAGTTAGAAAAAAAGCAGACCGGATCTTTGCCTCTGATACCATGTAGAAAATGTTGAGAAAACCTTGTATGTACTTCTTGAATGTCAAATTACAAGTGTGAGTACAAATATATAGGGAGAGAGAGAGAGAGAGAAATCCCTATTACAATATGCAGGACTAAACGTCCTTGTTAATAAGCTAAATGGGCTTTTACTAATGGGCATTTACATATATCATTCAACATGGTGTATGAGAGCAGAAAGTTTGGTGGAGGAGATACGAGACTCCTAAAACTCATGACTCGAGTACTCTCGGGTATTATCAATCCTCATTACCTAAATAGTGGAAAATTGAATGCAAATTTCAACAATGAAAAAAGCTTCAACTTCGGAGGATCATGGAGAATATATAACTAGGTGAGTCTGAAATAATCATCTATAAAGGTGACAAAGTAACAAAAAAAGTTTTATAAGAGCTCTAAATATTATAATAAACTAAAGAAAAATAAATCACTTCTTAGAAAGGTGAAAAAAAAACTAAAGTAATGCTTTCCATTATTGCATGATTCGCAACTAAAATTAGAACATGGAAGACCAGAGAGCGTCCACTGAAGGATAAGGAGGCACGTCCAAGAAGACTCAATGTATAGCAAAAATGGAAGTGTGAATTGGACGAGAAACAACAAGAATATAAAACCCATTCACCGGTAGTCCCTTACCAATAATGTAATACATCTAAAAATCTTGTATCACAAAAATGAGATGAAAAGATTATTAAACATTTATCGTAATGAGTATGTTAAGTAAACAAAAGTCAGAACGAGAAACAAGAGAATGGAATAAAGCTAAATGGTATGGGTAGGAGGCATTATTCTTGATCCGGTAACTGTCGTGGAGTCGTGGAGGCTCCATGATGCAGGGCGACGCATATGGTTTGAGCGAATGTCGGCTTTTCTTAAGAAACCCAAATGCATACGATGATTAATAGAGTTTGCAAAAAGAATTTTGAGCGGGTATTGTACAAACTGTTTTAAAAAAACTTTAATTTTTGTAAAGCATAAAATAAACTAGTTTGCTTCAAAATGAATTTCTTGAAAATAGTTCAATTTAAAAATCCGGGGAAAGAAGATTTGCAACTTTTGTTCCACTGCTCTTGTCATGACAAAACGAAATGGTAAACTCCAAATTACACTTTTGAATGGAGTTTTCGACATAGCGTGCATTGACAAAATCCAGGCGAAAATCTAGCAATGAGTTTATTATCCTAAAGAGAAAATTTAGACACGCACAAAGGAGGGGGAAGAAACAAATTATCCACGAAAGGATTCGTCTTTCGACAATCGAAGTCGGCGGAGATCCCGCGAGGCTTTTCTTGTCACCTTCGAGCTCCCACTATGTGGTCGGCAGTTATTGCTCATGGTACCACGGAGAGAATTCACTCTTTCACACATAAGTGGCTCCAACGGATTTCAAAAAGCAAAAAAGAAAGATCTCATTTCATTTCCAACTCGTAACAAAAGCAATAATCTAACATCACATATCATTTTCAACTTCAATGGCAGCAACAAGCATGAAACATAAAGTAATTAAAAAAATCCCTAACCCTCGACTTCATGGAAAGGGCGGCCATGGCAGAAGCTTCGACATGCACTGAAATCACCAAGGAGAGGGATCATGGCAGTAGACGTGGCTGGAACTGTCGCCAAAACCGTTGGAGAAGGGGGTCATGTTCAGCGAAGGTATCTGGACGCGGATCTTGGGCGAAAGACGCGACGTGCGAAGCCCTGAGGATGCGGCTGGATCGTGGGCGGAAGACGCGCGATGTGCAGAGCCCAAACTGTGCGCAACGACAATTTCAGGGAAGATCTTTGATACGATCCAAATCAATCTAAGGAGAAAACACAAAAATTGGATCGTAATATTGATGGAAATGATTACACGATAACTGATCTCACCTAAGGGCACCAGCCCTAAACAGTTCGATCTTCTGGCAAGGGGAGACTCTCCTGATTCAGCCTCACAAAACCACAAAACACAAATCATTCAACACATCTAATAAGACATAACAACCACTATATATATATATATGATATTACCAAACTACCCATGAATATAAAATAGGGTCGCATCATTACTCCCTCCTCCAAAACGAGCTTGTCCTCAAGATCGAACGTCGCGTGGGAGATCGAGTCGTCTAACACCTTGACTTCGCGCCAGAACAACTCCCGATAATGAGTCTTGGCCGCTGGAGCTTCGGCTAGTAGCTGCGGCGACACCGTCCAAAAAAATATACCCCGAAAGAATGGGGTCCGACCGTGTTGGCGAAGCGGTAGGTGGCAACATTAGTAAGGTAGTCAAAGGAACAATGTCCCAAGACAAGAACAGGTCTGTCGATGCGGCGGTGAGGCGTTGTGGCACGAAAGCCGGGCAGATCACGGTCGGCGGAACTACGACCGGCAGGAGCAGCGGCAAGGTGACTGGTAAGGGTGGCGGAGCAGGGGCCGACAAGGGCGGGGCCGGCCGCACTGATGCCGACATGATTGTCGTAGCAAGCGGCGTCGGGGTAAGCAGAGTATTGACAGGCCGTAGTGGTGGAGACAGTAACGGTGGTGAAATTTGCTGAGTGGGCACCCTAGAGGGGGGGGGGGCTGGCAATGGCGGTGGCCCGCGACGACAGTGAAATCGGCGGAGTTGCGGTGGGTTGCGGATGCAGTGGCGGAATACTAGGGAAGCCACCCGCAGTTGAAGGATGTGTCCCCGAAGAGTGGGAGGAATCGTCGGCGGAGCGTAGCAGAAGTTTAGGTTCAAGAGCCTCGATCAAGGCGCCATTGTGCGGGACCAGGGCTTTAATATTGGTGAGCAGAGTGAACATTCGTTCCCACCGTTGGTCGCCAACAGTCATTGAGGTTGAAGAGAGGATTAGAACTAATTAATTTTAATTTCTGACAAAACAGGAGATGACGTAAGAATTCAATTGGAGCAGTGAGTGGAGAGAGGTAGTTAAAAGTCAAAAAGAGTGGTGGGGTGCTCGAGGCAGGCAGTGAGTGAAAAAGTAACAGCTTGAGTTGCTATGGAATTAATTTGGAGATTTTGGGCAAGATTTGATTGGAAATGTGGGGAAGAGAGAATTGAAAAGATAATATAAGAAGGCGTGGAGTGTGAGGCTGTCAGCAGAAATGGAGAGAGTGGGGGTAAACTTGTAAAAGGAAGAAAAAAAACAAGAGAGTTAAAATATAATAAAAGATGGGGGGGGGGGGGGCAAAGCAAAATGGCAGAGGGTTGGGGCTCCCAAAAAATTAACTAAAAGATAAAATGATCAATAAAGCAAGCTTTGGTTGGAGCTCCGGAGGAAAGAAGCAGGCCTGCTGTGCTCGAGGAAGAAGAAAACAGAGCTGCTTGAAATGTCGCCAGAGGGAAAGGGATGCACGAGAAGCGGTGGAGGTGGAGCGGCTTCGGTGATGGCCAGGTCGAACCACGACTGGGAAGAGGGAAGGCTCGACGTCGAGGAGGTAAGGAACAGTGGCGACCGGTGAGTGAGATGGGTGCTTGTGCGGGGATGCAGAGCAGATGCAGCGGTGGTTAACTGGGTGTGCTGGCCGTATGACAGAGTAGGAGGACGAACTTGCAAGCGGAAGGAAGGAAGCGACGAGGACTTCTTGGAGGAAGACCGGTTGCTGCAGCAGATGTGGTCGAGGGTGGAGGCAGAGGGAACGGCTTGTACAGACGAAAGGATGGAATGACTCTGATACCTTTGATATGATCCAAATCAATCTAAGGAGAAAACACAGAAATTGGATCGTAATATTTATGAAAATGATTACACGATAACTGATCTCACCTAAGGGCACCAGCCCTGAACAGTTTGATCTTCTGGCGAGGGGAGACTCTCCCGATTCAACCGCACAAAACCACAAAACACACAAATTATTCAACATATCTAATAAGACATAACAACCACTATATATATATATATATATATATATATATGATGTTACCAAATTGCACCTGAATATAAAATAGGGACGCATCAATCTTGCGGCGGGGAGCCCTAACACGCGCATCCAACTCATTGGGAGAACACTAGCATCTCACCTGCGACTTTAGCCGATTGGGGAGTGGACCGAAAATAACAGGATGATTTTCTTTTTTGTACGGGAAATAATAAAACAAACAAATAAAATAAAATAAAGGCTTTGTCCACGCAGGCGTACAAAAAACAACGACACAACATAAAAAAATGACAAATAACATAAATTATAAAATGCAATAACTCAGAGCCGGTAGGGTTCCGGTCGGGCTTGGCGTCGGGTACTTCTTCGTCGACTTGATATAGGTCGGTCCCCACCACTCCATTTCCAACCGTAACATATTTTAGAGTTGTAGATTTGATGTATTGTGATGGTAGAATAAGCGCGATAGGAATGCTATCACTATAATCAACTATCCAAAAGTCATTGTGAGAGACAAAAACATACCTTGGGAGAGAGACGAGACATACCTTTCACTGAGGTAGAAGGAAAGCAAACCTAAAGTGGTTGGCAAGTAGAAACGACTATCATGCAGGAAAACTGTTGAGCGAGATACAAGAACAAGCAAGCGAAGCCTAAGGCAATGATAATGTAATAATGAGACGCCCAAGTTAAGCATAAAGCACTGAATAATAACATCAAGAGTTCAAACGAGAAAGTGCAAAATCGGTATGATTCAATGATTGGAGTGGTGAAAACTCAACGATCGGGTGGTGCTTATTGGGAGACCGTATACACTATCGGAAAACCAATTGGATAAGGACACCAGAACAATGAAAGTAGGGCACATCAGGGGTCCCGAAATGTCTTATTAGGATCATACAGACAAAGTGGGCGGCATTGATAAAGGAATTTATCGGAGTTCAAAAAACCCAATGAATAGTTTGATTTGGAAAGAAACAGGGACTTCGATGAAAGTTTTACCTATCAATGCACAAAAAGATCCTAGCGGGATCCTGATAACATAAGGGTTGCTCTTACCGATATCAAAATTAAAGACAATGATAGTGGAGGACGGCTGCTTGGGAGACCCCCAGATCGATAACATAGGCCGTTCACGAAATTGAAAGTCAAACGTCCCCTCGAGCAACCAAAAGATTCAAACTCGACGTAGAAAACAACACGTGAATGCCTCCACTGAAATTGTGGCAGCAGGAAAATCTCAACCTCAACGCATTAAGGTGAGGAAGGATAGCCCCACCTCAGCGCAAGTAGTTGAAAGAGCATGAATGACATTTGGTGACTTAAGGAGTAATGACTAAAGCAAGAACCAAACTACTTTGATACCATGTAGAGCAATAGGGAAGAAAGCCACTTAAATATTTGGTCATAAAAATCTCAACTTATAACTAAGAGGGGTTCCTACTGAAGAACAGTTCCTCCTTCCACAAAAGGGAACTATATAACTCTTTCTACAATAATCAAAAAATATTAGTTACCTGAAAACCACCTTCATTTAAAGTGCGTGCACCATACTGAAGAACAGTTCCTCCTTCCAGAAGTGATTTAATTGAAGGATGATGCTTGAATTTCTGTGATAGACAAAAGTAGCTAAGAAGAGGTTAGTTTCAATCTATAATAATAATTTGATTTCTGCAAGTAAATACTCATAGATTTGGATGCTAGGAAGTAATTCCTCTAATATTTCATAAAGGGAAATGGCAAATCACATTACTAGGCAGAAACAAAATAACCAAAGGAAAGGGTATAATGCATTTTTTCTATTTGAAAGGGAAATTGGCGTGGATCCATGATATATAGAACTTCTATAATTGTTTACAAATGAATCATTCAGAATAATCAGAACAAATTTAAATAAAAATCATATTCAATACGAGATCATGCAAGTATATTTTAATGGCAATTTTAATCAGAGGCAAAGGGTTGATATCAGGATCAAGAACATAGTCATCCTTTATTGTTAACAGTACGCAAGAGATATTTGTGCAGGTTGTGTTGGAAACCAAGTACTACTTCTATCATTGTGTCAGAATCCTTACTACCTCTTACACCTACGTAATTTATGTCTCTGATTGTCATTTTCATGATTTGATGATGTGGAACACAAATTAAGAGAGTCCTACTTTATCTAATGATATTCCTGATATCATAAATTTTGAAGTTTTTATGAGATTATGCCTGATTTTTGAATTTTTAGAGAATAAATTTACAAATCCAAGTATACGAGACTTTTATGCCTTGTAATTAGGACCAAGTGTTATCTAAAACCTATAAATAGACCTTAAACCTGAAGTTATTCAATAGATAAAATTGTGACTGCCAAAGATTTTTGTCATTGCCTGATATGTTGCTCAGACGTTTCTATATTCTTGCCTATCAGATGATAAGTGTCATAGATGCTTTCATATGCTACTATTATGACAGGAGGTAATATGACAGGAGGGTGTAGACATGCCAGAGACATTATTTTATTCAAGCATTTATATCAGTTTCAACATTTGTGTTATTTACTTATATTGCATTTATTATGGGGTTCTGGTCGGTCAGGACTACATGTTATTTCTTCAATTTTAACTCATCTATTTATACCCTACTTGGTTTGAGCCGGATATGTTGAAATTTTAATAGTCTGTAGCATCAAAGAGGAACTAGGGCTCCCTCTAATTTTTCCACAAAATTCCCTCCTCTTTCACCAAAGGGGACGGCTACAACCTCGGTGTGCAATCCCCTTCCGTTCCTAGTAGCCACTAAGATAAGCAGCAAGTTCATCTACTCTACCATGCTTGCATAAGATCATTGTAGACGTGACGACACCTGCTCGTCGATCAACCACACGGGCTCCACTTGCACCTTCTCTTAGTCTCCAGGTTTCCGTAGGGGCAGGCAACCCCTGCTATGTCATCTCGGGGTATTCCAACTCCCCTGCATCACTATTCAACTTTGCTCATCACCAAATCCCTAGCCTAGAACGACCCAACAAGGCTCCAAATCCTTGTTCCACCATAGGTCACCCACGGGGATCTAAGGCAAACAATCAACCCAGGCTCCCAACCATATCAGCCTCCGTCGCATCCTGCACGGTGACTCAATCCTTCGCATGGGATTGTGACAAATTGGTATCAATACCGACATGATGGGAACAAACGACCCCATGGAGGGGATGTTTTAACGGACACATAAATTGATGATGGATTGACTCACCGTATATGAAAGTCGGCAACAAGCCGCCTGATGACCCCTCGGCCTGCATGGAGATCCTTGTCACCTCATGTCAATAACGTTGACTTCCGCTGCAACATGATCTGAAGCAGTTTTCACGGAGAGACCCCTTCTCATGGCAACAGGGATGGCTTCGACAGAGAGTTCTACAAGAACAACGCTTTGCCACATTATGTCAAACTAGAGTTCCCGACATATGATGACAATAGTGACCTGCTTGGTTGGTTAATCTGATGCAATCAGATCTTCGTGAACTAGCAGACATCAGCCATGGATTTGATTTCACAGGTTGCTTACCATTTGGCGGAGGCGGCCTAAATGTAGAGCAATCCCTTTGGAGAATTGATCTCCCTTAAAAATACCAGAGCTATACATGACTGGAAAAATTCAAGACATTATTGGCGCATGTGCCGAACATCGGGCCGGAGTTGCATGTCATCATAATCACTGTCGGACTTTATGAGCGCCTACACTTAGATGTTGAGCTTTGTAGACCCGACGTCATCACTTCCTTGAGTCTAGCTAGGATTTGTGACTGCCACCTTTTGTCGGACCACGCCGATGAAACACATTGAATTCCTCCTCTTCTCGGGCACCAACCCCCGAACTAGTCACTATCCGGGAGGCAGAGACCAAGGCCTATTGCATCTCTACCCCCTTTCATTCATCATCTATTCCCGATGGAGATGGAGTTGTAATATGTTATTTTTATAGTCGCCGTAGTCCATTTATGTATTTACTCCGGGTTGTAGTAGTTTGGTCTTTTCCTTGTTTTAGGTTTTCCCTTACTCAAGTATATGTATGAGTAAGGGACCTCCTTGATAATCAATTACGTATTATTTCCTTTCCACTTGGTATCAGAAGCGGAAAACTTTGCATACCCTAGTCTCTCATCCCCCCCCCCCCCCGACCGCATCTGCACCTTCCCTCTCTGATTGATCTGCCGCCAACTCCTTTTGCTCGCTCATCAGGAATGATGGGCGGCCTCCATGCCACTGTCGGCTGCTGAGAGGAACGTTGCCGCCGTTCCTCCATGACGCAGTTCGCCTACTCCTCCACCGCATAGTCCGCTTCATTCCTCCTTCAGCTCGTCTGTGCCGTCAGCCACCAATTTCTCCTTCTTCTCTTGCGCGGTTGCGCCAGGTCTTGCGCTAGATCGGTCGTGGCGTCGTCCTGTTACTTTCGTGCGGCTGTACCGCGCCGCAGTCCTGTTGCGCCAAATCGGCCTTGTCGTGCTGTTGTCTTGTTACTGCTGTCTACCTTGCTGATTAACAGCTTGTTGCTGCTGTCATCTTCTTGTGTTGTCTTCTTCTCGTGACACCGACCTCCCGTGCTGTCATCTTCTCCAGTGAATCCGCCGCACATAGATGGTTGTTACTACTGTGGTTGCATTCCGTTGCCCCTCTCGTGACTCATATATGAGGAATTGGTGTGTTTTCCGATAATCACTCCCTCTGTGTTTTTTGGTTCCTTTTTTTCGTCAATATAGGTGATCCCGATTCTTCGGTATCCTCTCCGGGTGTGATCCATCCTCAGATGGCTGAGACTCAGTGGCCCCATGACCACTCCAGCTCCTTGAAGATTATCTCGGTCCCTTTGGATGACACGAATTATCTCGAATGATCTCGTGCTATCCAACATGTAATCCGTAGCCAATAGATATTTGGATATATCGATGAGACGATTAAGGATCCCCATGTGACAGATCCCTCCTAAAAGCATTGGGATTCTGACAACTTCTAGTTGTTTCCTAGCTCCTGCATTCTGTCTCCTAAGGTCTATCGGAGCTATATGTTGATGGACTCAACTTTCGAGATCTGGAGTCGTGCTCGCGAAACATACTCTCAGATTGGCAGTTCCACCCAGGTTTATGAGTTCACTCGCCGCATTTTGGAGTTGCGTCAAGGGTCGATGACTGTTTCATCATTCTTCTCACAGTTTGAGTGTTTGTATCAAGAACTAGACTACTTTGCACATTTCACTCCAGCATGTACAATTGATGTCGTCCAGTTAAACCAAAGGGAGAACCGCTTCCATCTTCATGTCTTCTTGATGGGATTGAATATGAAATTTGATATGGTTCGGATACATGTTTTCCACCGCTCTCCTCTTCCCTCTCTTCGGGAGGCGTTCAGTATGGTTCTGGGACATGAAGACCGCCGCAAGTCTCTCAGTGTTATGGCTCCTCCGGATCTTTCTGCCATGACTACTGTTGGTCGTGGTCTCATTCCTACTCCTAGATCCTTTATGTCTACTTGTGATTACTGTAGTCGAAGGGGACACTCTCGGGAGGCAAGTTTCAAACTTCATCCTCATCGTGCACCTTCTGAACGTGGTCGTGGTCGGGGTCGTGGATCAGGCCGCGGGGGTCATAGACACAGTGGCTACCGTTCTCATGATGTTGCTTACACTACTGATGTCTATGATGAGTCCTAGTCTCATGTTTCTTCCTCTCTTACAGCATAGGAATTGGATGCTTTTAGCCGCCTGCTTCACTCTCAGCTCGATCTGGTCACTAGAGGTTCTACTTCTCTTGTCACCATTGCTATGCCTAGTGCTCATGCTTCCACCACCACACCTTCTGGCTTGGTGCTCGACTCCGGTGCCACTCACCACACGACTGGGTCTTCCTCAGGTTTTCTCTCTTATACTCCTTTATCTGGTAAGGAGAAAGTTATTTCTGCTAACGGATCGCTGTCCTCCATTGCGAGCTTTGGCAACATCTCTTGTTCTCCGTTCATATCTATTCCCTCTGTTCTTCATGTTCTCTATTTTTCTCGCAATTTACTTTCCATCAGCAATATTACGAAATCTCTTAACTGCTCCGTAACTTTCTTTTCTGATTCTTGTGTTTTTCAGGAACTGGATACGAAGCAGAACATTGGCAGTGGTAGGTGCTGTGGCGGCTTGTACTACCTGGACACTCATCCACTCTCTCAGGCTCTTTCCAGTTCCACTGTTACTACAGAGGATGTTCGTCGCTAGCATCTGCGTCTAGGACATTCGTCCTCCGTTTATCTGCAAAAATTATTTTCTGCTTTTTTACCTTTTCTTCAGACCTTTTTCTTGTGATGTATGTGATTGGTCTAAACATGTGCGACAGACTTCTTCGTATCTTTCTTTCTCTAGTAGTGTTCCCTTTGATGTTATACATTCTGATGTTTGGGGACCGTCCCCCGTTGTATCTTTAACTGGTTTTCGATGATTTGTCACTTTTATTGATTGTTTTTCGCATACTGCGTGGATTTACCTGTTGAAAAAGAAAAGTTAAGTTTCTCCTTGTTTTCAGGTTTTTCATAAAATGGTGCGAACACAATTTAATGTCTCTATCTGTGTTCTTCGAAGTGACAATGAGGGGGAGTATGATAATCGTGGTACCTTTGGCTCTTACCTCACCTCTCACGGTATCATCCACCAGAAAACTTTGTGTTTACACCTCTACTCAGAACGGAGTAGCCGAACGAAAAAATTGGCACCTCCTCGAGGTTGCTCGTTGTCTCCTATTAACGATGCACCTCCCTAAACACTATTGGGGTGATGCGGTACTTACAGTTGCTCACCGCATCAACCGTCTTACTTCTTATGTCCTTTACTACTCCTCTAGCTCGTCTCTTAACCTCTGGTGTGGTCCATACTTCCCATTTGTCACCCTGTGTCTTTGGGTGTGTCTGCTTCGTGCATGTGTACAAACCCCATCCTGACAAACTTGACCCTCGGGCTCAACGTTGTGTCTTCATTGGTTATTCTTCCACGACCAAAGGATATCGATGTTATCACACCCCTCCCGGCGTATGTTCTGTACCATGGATGTCACCTTCCGTGAGGGGGAGCCCTATTTTTTGTCCTTGACTCCTTGTTTTCGTCAGGAGGAGAGTAGAAGTGATAAAGATGTTACTCATGTCTCTCTTCCTCTTCTCCCTTCCATCTCCTCCATTCCTTCCCCTCATTCCACTCTGGTACCCATAGCTCCTATCCCGGTACCGGACTCCTTTACTGCGATTTCTCCTTTTCCCCATGTATACCACCGTCGTTCAGGTACATAGGCCACCACAGCTCCACCTCTACCAGTACCGACTTCAGACTCAGATTCTAATGATGCTGATCTGCATATTCCTCTTGCTTTGTTAAAGAAGGGTAAAACAACTTGTACACAACATTCGATTTCTAATCATGTGATTTATCATCATCTTACTCCGATTCATCAAACCTTTGTTTCATCTCTTTCCCTAGTTGTTATTCCTAAGACATGACATGAAGCTTTGGATATACCTGCTTGGACACAGGCTATGCAAGATGAGATGTCTGCCTTGGACAAAAATCACACGTGGGATATCTCTGCTCTCCCTTCAGGAAAGAAAGCTATAGGTTCCCGATGGATCTTCTTTGTTAAGCAGAACCAAGATGGCAAGGTGGAACGGTACAAAGCATGTCTGGTCGCTCAAGGATACGCCCAGACTTAAGGAGTTGATTATCATGAGATTTTTCTCATGTATCAAATATGGACTCTATTCGGGTATTGTTATCGTGTGTTGCTTGCCTGGACTGGGACTTCCATCAACTGTACGTGAAAAATGCATTCATCCATGGTGAGCTTGAGGAGGTGTACATGAACTTTTGGTGGAGACCAGCCCAGATCAGGTCGACGCAAAAGTGCCCGACGTCGCACCCGACCGGACCTTTTTCGACCTTAAGTCTGCATCACACGTTGTGTTATTTTGTAATTTATCGTAAATTGTTTGTGTGTGTGTGAAGTATATATATATTTATATATATTTATATATATAAATTTATAGATATATATATATATGTTTAAATATTTTAAAAATATTTATAAATATATATATATGCACTGTTATATATATGCATATATATATATATATATATTTAGGTATGCTGAGGGTTAAGAAGAGGCCGGTTCAGCGATCAACCCATCGACCTCGGGCGACTGTTCATCTTATTCGACTGAACCAAGACACGCGAGCTTCATGCGAGCTTCACACGGCTACCTAGGGTCGAGCTTCACGCAGCTGCCCACGATCCAACTTCTCCGCACGTCGCGCGGCTTTCTAGCCCCATTCCGCAGCCACGATCCCTCTTCCCGGCGGTTTTCAGCACATGTCCAAGCTTCTGCCATGGACGTTCTTCCACGAAGCTCACGGTTAAAGATTATTTTCCTGTTTTCTTTGTTGCTTATAAATGCGAGTGTTGTATGTATTATGGGGGGGATTGATGAAACGATTTCGAGATTGATTACCGGGAGTTGTGATTATGGGGTGGTTGATTGATGAAAATACTGTTCGAGTGATTGAAGATTGTGATTCCTTTCTAGGAGTTTAGGTGTGAATGTTTTATGAGATTGATGTTAATGAATATTGTGAAGGATTGCTGCCTTGCTTGATTCCCGTTGAGTCGTCTCCTACTTTTACTTCCTGTAGAGTTTGTTGATTCACGAAATCTGAAGATCGTTGTGTGTTTGCTTCTCGATTTGAGATTCCTGTAGTTGATAGCTGGCCGGGTGGTTCTTGTCTGCATTTCCCATTGAATTCACTGTGCTTAGTTGTGATTTCCTATTCGACTGTTCACAGAGTTTGATAAACTTGTTATTTTTAACTGTTGCCAAGAACGGTAGAAGTGGTTGTTTGATTATCCAATTTAGTGAAGAGTTAGACAATTCGTGGAACCTCCTTGTTAGGGTAGATCGAGATTTCGTGGAACCAACTTAAGTGTGAGAGCAGGTGAATCTTAGGTTGTTAGGTTTGTGGCTTTTCTAGCGTGAGCGACTCCGTGGAACCACTTTCGTGCGAGTGTGAGAAAATTATCCTTGGTGCCCGTGTGCGATAGCGGCCGACCTCGGAGCGGGAGATCGAAGGTGACGAGGGTTCTCCAACGTGATCGCCAACGACTTCGAATACGGGAAGACGCACTTTTCGTGGGTAACTTGTTCCCTCCCCTCCTTTGTGTGTATATAAATTTTCTCGTTAGGATAAATAGACTCATTGCTGGGTTTTCGCCCGAATCTTGTCAGCAAACGCTACGTCGAATGCTCCAAACGAAAACGTATTTGGAGTTCACGATTTCCGTTTTACTACGACAAGGGGAACAGAACGAAAGTTGCGAACTTCCGTCCCCGAATTTAATTTTGAACATTTATTTAAGTAAAATTCATTTTGAAATAAAAAGGTAATTTTGTGTTTTTTTTTCAAAAAATCCAAGTTGCGAAATTTTAAAAGTGTTGTGTCCGCTCTCAAATTGGCAAAATTATTTATTCATCGCATGCATTTAGGGTTTCCTAAAAAAAACCAACTGGCGCATAAACCCTACGCGTCGTCCTGCATCAACTTTCCTCCTGGTTTTGTGAAGAAAGGAGCTGAAGGGCTTGTCTACCGCCTAAGGAAATCCTTATATGGCCTAAAGCAATCACCTAGGGTCTGGTTCAGGAAATTTATCATGGAGATGCTCAAGTTTGGGTACAAGCAAACCCAATCTGATCATATCATGTTTTTCTGGAGACATGAATAGCATGTTGTGCTCCTCATTGTCTACGTGGATGACATGGTGATTACTGGAAATGACACAGAGGAGATTGTCAATCTCAAGACCCTCTTGTCTGCTGGATTTGAAGTGAAAGAATTAGAAAGATTATGGTACTTTTTGGGTATTGAAGTGGTTAGATCTGAGCAGTGTATCTTTATATCCCAACGAAAGTATATATTGGAACTCCTAAAGGAAACTGATATGATTGGTTGTGTTCCTGCGAACACCCCTATGGAGGAAAATCATAGAATTGATGAAGATGGTGATGGTGATCACATGGATGTATCACGCTATCAAAGATTGGTCGGAAAACTTATATATCTATCACACACACGCCTTGACAATATGTATGCAGTTGGTATCCTTAGCAGATATATGCATTCTCCTAAAATCAGACATCAAGAAGTCGCGTATCGTTTACTGTGATATTTAAAGAAAGCTCCTGGTCGTGGTCTCTTATTCTCCAGGAACAACTTGAAGATTGAGGTTTTCACCGATTCTGATTGGACTGGTTGTCGTGATGATAGAAAGTCCACAACAGGATACTGCTCCTTTGTTGGTGAAAACCTTGTAACGTGACGTAGCAAGAAGCAGAATGTGGTGGCTAGATCAAGTGCAGAGGCACAATATCGTGCCATGTCTGAAGGCTTATATGCGGGGCTATGACTGCGTACTGTGTTACAGGATCTGGGTTTCTCTGTGACAACACTTTTCTCCTTGTTCTGTGACAATAAGGCAGCCATTAATATTGCTCATAACCCGGTCCAACATGACAGGACAAAATATGTTCAGTTTGATCAACACTTTATCAAAAATCACTTGGATAAAAAAACAGTTGTTACTCTGTTTGTTCATTCCAAAGAACAGCTGGCTGATGTGTTTACCAAAAGCTTGGGGTGTGACGTGTTTACCGACGATATTAAAAAGCTTGGGAAGACCGACATCTTCCGCCCGACTTGAGGGGGATAGTTGTAATATGTTATTTTTCAAGTCGTCGTAGTCCGTTTTTCGTATTTATCTCCTTGATAATCAATTACGTATTATTTCATTTCCACTAATGGCATAGTGCCACACAAAAAGAGCTCTGTTCAACCTAAGAAGTGCACAACAAAGCCAGCAACCACCCAATTGATGCTAGAATTAGGGCACAACCATCGTCGAGGGAGAGTAGAGCCAACACAGGCACAGTCAAAGAAGAAAGAGGAGAGAAGAATTGAAAGCTCCAGTAGAGAGATCTCGTCGAGCGAGAGAGAGAGAGAGATATCAACTATCATGCCTGCGGCTCAAGGAAGAAGGAAAGACAGAGATGCTTCTCGATTTATCGAGGAAGAGCTTTAAAAGTAAACCTAGCCTTAATATTAAAACGACCATATAGTTCAGAAAACCACTAAACTCGTCCACATATGCTACAATTATAATCCATTAATTCAATCACATAAATATTCCAGACCGGTCGCTATGCACATATATGTAAATATATATAATCCAGCCATAATAACCTGGTGACGTGCTTATATATCTATATCTATATTTATACTATTCTAAAAATATTTATGGGATGGTCATAAAATAATGGATTTTAAAAGTCATCCAGTTAATCTAAGCAGTTATTTCATCCATCTTGATTCTCTGATACGCCTAAAATGCAAAATACGCTTTGATTACCAGCGAAGGGGTTTTAAAATCCCTCAACACTCCCAATATACACGCTCGGCCCAGACTTCCCTCTTCCCCGCAGCCAACAACTTTCGTCTTCTGCGAACCTTTTTACATTGCTCTTATGTACATCTCTCATTTGACGATTAGGGCTCGGTACTACTACCGGCCTACCCCTCCACGAAGACACTCCAGATCTCGTGCGCAGCTCATCACTCTCTCGCCTCTTCAACCACTCTCGCCAAGGTATGTTACTTAGGGTTTCCTCCTCAACTTCCTTCCATCGACAACATCCCTTTGAATCACTCTTCCTTAAAATGCTATGCTTATTTCCTCACTTAACGTATGTTACTTTTTGCAGATCTCGATTTCTACTACAATTATCTTCCTCATAAGTTGCTCGGACATCCTCCTCAACCATCATTGCACTGCTAACCCCTAACCATCTTGTGCATCTACCTCTCGGTGTCGCTTGTTTCACTACTTCGATCAAGAAACTCTACCGGTTGAGCTTCCGTGAACCATACATCTTTTGTTAGATCATTCAAGAGGTATAAAATTTCTACCGCAATTTTTCCAGTATTTTGGTTTCCATTTCTATACATTCGCAAGGTCTTCTTTTTTATACGTTTTCACAGTTCAATATATGATGTTACCTGTTTCAGGATTCATTTCATTTTGATCTCTAAATGTTCCATAAACTCAAACATGTGCAGTGTTGCTGAACAATTACATTTTAGGAAATCAAAAAATGCTTCAAGGTTTCTCTGTTATTTAATTAAATTTTAGAGTTAATAAGATAATCACTAATTAGATATATTCAATAGTCTTCATAATTCTAAGATCTCTTATGCAAAATAAAGAAACTATCTGTTTTGATCAAAGAATCAAAAAAAAATTCTGAATATACTTTATTTAACTCTTTTCAAGCCTCTTTGATTTCAGTTCAAATTCAAATGTTCATGCATGTAATTGGTTCCAATTGCAAAATGTTTTAGGTTGAAAACAACAATTGTTTTTGACTACATGTCTGTCATTCCTCACCAGGGGCCTCTGCAAGGGTTGCTCCACATAATTAATTTATCGCGCCTGATTGCTTAATCCATGTTCGCAATCCATTTCTATATCTTAAATAATTTTTTTTACGCCTCTTTGATTTCAATTTCAATTTTAATGTCCAAGCACGTCCTTGATTCCAATTCCAATTTTTGTTTGTTGATAACAAATATACACAAGTGCTTAATTGTTTAATGTCCAACCTTTTGTGTGTTATATTAAATATAGTATGTATGTGATGCGGGGTGAATCTATAGGCGCCGGAAAATCGGTGACCTAACCCCTACATGTTATGCAAAGCCCAACGGATTAAACAAAATAGGCAATAAATAATTAATTCACAAGAGATAATTTAATCAAGGACAAAATAATTTATTAGGGCAAAACAAGCTTAGGCTTTCCTCCGCGTGGAGGGTCAAAGCGAGAGCGCGCAGCGAATAGACCTTGTAAATCACAATAATAATATAAAGCCAACAACTACAACACGAGAGATCCAAGCAAACATATGATCCAACTGATAATAAAATGGCGAAAGAAAATAATCTAATACAACAAGTGACTCACCAAAGTAGTGGCCTAACTGAGGAACTGAAGATTCTGGAGCCGGATGCGTTTTGACAGCGATTTAATGTGGAACCAGTGGCATGGAAATAGCATAGGTGGCTTCCCTCGGTGGTGGAAGGTGGAAGCGGCCGGAAACGAGTGGATCTAATGGCGTATGGGTGGATCCTGGCATGGGAGGGTAGATCCGATAATTTGAGAGCAGATCTGGGCTACGGATGAGGGACGAGCAGGGAAAAGTGGAGGATCGGGGCTGAAACAATCCAGATCTGGACTGATCTGGATAGGGTGGGCTGATTGGAGGTGGTTCCACGAAGGGGAGGGGGTGGAGGCCTAAACCAGAGGCTGTTGGATGAGGGTCGGTTGTTGGGAGCAGCATGGGAGGGTGGCGGTGACTCGGGAAGTAGAGGAGCGGGCGGCTGTGGCTTCAGGAGGGGGGGTGGTAGTAGGAAGCTGGGGTTTCAGGAGATGGGGGAGTAGGCGGCGGTGGTTAGGGGTGGCTGGCGGCTATGTAGCACGGGGATGAAAATAGGTTACGGGATACGATACGAAACGAATACGGGAAACGTGATCTTTAAAAAAAATTAGGATACGGAAAATGTTTTTATTTATTTTAATATAAGTATTAATTAATATAAGAATAAGACAACTAACAAACTATTTGTACATATCTTGAATTGTAATGAAAAAAATTAATAAGACTATATTATATATCATTGACATTTCATGCAATGCTATAAATAACATTCAAGGAAACAAACACACATCTCGTTTGTTAGTTATCTTCAAATAACATTCAAAGAAAATTAATGTTATAAATAACATTCAAAGAAAATTAATGCTATAAATAACATTCAAAGAAAATTAATGTTATAAATAACATTCAAAGAAAGTCAATGCTATAAATAACATTCAAAGAAAATTAATAAGAAGAAGCAGGAGGAGGAGAAGCAGGAGAAGAAGAAGCAGGAGAAGAAGAAGAAGCAGGAGAAGAAGCAGGAGAAGAAGAAGAAGCAGGAGAAGAAGGAGAAGAAGCAATGGCTGAAATTGGAAGTGCGACAGGTTACAGGATGGCTCCACAGGGTGGGGAATAAAGGGGAGCTGGCGGCTGGATTCAGTAGGGTGTTGGTGATGTTGGAAGTAGTTTTGGGGGGCTGTAGAGGCGACAACAAGGAGAATTAGAGGAGGTTAAAGTGGCTTAGGTTTAGGGAAAACCTTGAGGAAGATAACCACATAGGAGTTATCACCTAGGGTTACACGAAGTCGGCACCATGGAGGGATCGCCGTATTTCGGGATTCTTTGTATCGAAAATTTGCAATCCCTACAACTAGCCCACTACCTATTTATTTATAATAAAAGAAAATTAGGGCATCCCACCATCGACGGCTATGATTGATCGGAGGTGGGGCCACTCAAATACAACAAATATAAACCAAAAGCACTAAAGTAATTATGATTTTGACTCGCAACACGAATCCGGACGCATCTACGGAGTCGGATCATCGATCCGGGCACGCCATATATGGTAAGTCGCCAAATCAGCCCCGAACGGGCCCAATACTCGTCCTCTGTTACGGCTTCATGTCTCTGATCCACATCATTCTCCCCGACTTGAAAGTATTCATTTCCTGATGAATAGAGATCGGAATTCTTTTGATGTAAGCCAGGTAAAACTCGAAAAGGCCCACCAGAGGTCATCCAAGTGTCGTCGATGGAATAGTGTCCTCTCCAATCAACTCCCCAAAATGAAAAGTTGTCATCTCCGGTGAATGGAGACGGCCGTACAGAAGTCAAAGTTCATGGGTGAATCGATCAAGCTCTGCTGCAAGTATCCAGGTGTCATCAACTTCTGTAGTAGGAATGTACTGGTAGAGTCTGGTCTCCATGATGCTCTCAACGCTCAACTCACGAGTGGTGGATCTCGGTACAATCGGCGGTGCCACCAGGTAGAACCAAAGAAGACGAGTCCCCTGGTGGGTGGATGTCAGAAGTGGGTGAGTAGTGGTGACCATCAAACGTGGGTGGACTATGAGGGTAATAAGGCAACGAGAATGAAGGTGTTGGCGGCGGGGGGTCCCCACTGCTTGGGTCCACATACTCGCAAGGCTCGTGGTATGGCGTATGAAATATCGGACGAATGTCCATACTTGCAGGGATATAAAGATCATAGACATTCACTTCGATCCATCTCATGATTATAGAGGGATTCATTTGCCTAACACTCAAACTTTTAACAGGCCTCGCACGGAGCCTCACAACGCAGATTCTCACCATCATCTGCTCGCCTTCATGACATACCCGCCCATGCCAAAGAACATCCACATGTGATTTATAGAATTTATTACCAATATTGATTTTCCGTCGGACTGACTCATGTAACGCATGCAAATGAGGAACATATAAATCAACGGACTCATGTAGATAATGCAAAAGAAGAACAAATGACTCAATAAACTCATGCAGACAACGTAAATGATGCGAATAAAACACGCTAGACACGGTACGCTCGCTAGAAGAGAATCGAATAATGACCGGTATGTCTCTAAAATGTGGTGGCCTAAAAGGAGGCTCTCTCAGTAGGGTGTAGAAAAACTCACCCCGTGTGTGTCGAGTGTCCAGGTGACCGTGTGTGTCGAGTGTCCAGGCTCTCTCAGGGAACGTAACATATCAAGGGGCTCACCAGGAGGTACGTATGAAAATTCATCGCAAATGCGACGACCACCTGAGTGAAAATCATGTACACCCACTAGAAGATGTGGCTCTATAGTATGGTGAGTACCCTAAAAAATAAAGAACTCGTCTGATGGGTCAGTAGGTGGTGCGTCCCAAAACTCATCGAGAGTACGATGTGTCAGCAGGTGGTGCCCTAAATATTGGATGCTCCACACAATATCCATCCTCTGGGGCAAGGTCAGGGACGATAATGGACGAGGCGTCAATAAATCAATACTCATACATGCGGGCTTGCCTGAATCACATCCTCACAAGGATGTGACAGATCATCAGGAGGCTCAACTGGGGGCTCGTCATAGAACTTATCACTAGGGTCAAGATCCTTCAGATGAGTACCATCGTAAGGGGTAGTGTCCCCGTGAATGGGTGGCATAGCCACTACGAGCTCAACCCCAGGCTTTGGGATCTTGGTCATGATGTGACTCAGAGCAATGATAATGAGAGAGGGACATGGACCTACTCTAAAGAATGGGTCTGTCGGCACGGTGTCAAGACATGAGTGTAGGGTAGGGGTGCTAATTAACCCAGGATATGACAGAAGTGGGGGTGTAAGTGAGGGACACAATACTATACACTCAATAGGTCACTCAAACTCACTCTCAGTCGGGGTCACTAGAGGAATGTCAGAAACAAAAGATAGGTCACTCACTGGTATAAGCACCTCAATTGGGCGGGAGCAATCCGCATCAGGTATCACTTCTGTCGTGGTTGACAGAACAATGATAGGCACCGTGGTGACCTCGATATGGGAAGGACTCGTACTGTGGAGGCCAAGGTAAGAATCCAATCGACTAGCTCTTGCGGATCTCAAAGACTGTTCATAACAAAGGGCGAGCTGATATGTCTGCTCGACGGACTTCGAGCTAAGATAAACCACCTCAGTATGCATGTCAGATCGAAGTCCCGACCGAAATCAGGAAGTGGTCATGGTTGAGTCCTCACAGATATCACTCATTGTCACTAACTCATCAAAATAACCTTTGTACTCAGTGACAGATCGAGATTCTTACTGAAGAGAAAATAATTGCTCCAGTAAGCGACTATGATACGACGAAGGCAAATACCTCTGACATAATATACGCTTCATGTCCACCCAACTGGTGAAGCGATGACGGTCTCGCTTGCGGGACCTCTCAATGCTATACCAATATGCTCTCTCCTGATCTAAAAGCCTAAGTTTCGCAAACTTGATGCGCCGCTCACCTAACAACTCAAAATGATCAAGGTAATATTCCATGTCCGCGACCCAATAACTAAATGACTCGGGACTCAATGAGCCGTCAAAAGAAGGGGCAATAGTATGAAACTAACTTTTGAGCTCTCTCTCAAAATGACCATCATCATGATAATCATCCCTAAGATAATCGAGTCGTGTCGAATGATCAACATGATTCGCTCGCGTGCAAGGATATGAATAACGACAATCATCATACTGATCGTCACTAGCATAGTGGGGTCGTGTCGGTGGGTCAACACGAACTCTGACAGTGGTATGTTGTGATCGAGAATACTCGTTGTAGTAACATGAAGGTCTTTCTGGCGGGGCTCTAGGGACGCGAGTGTAAGTGAACTCGAAACCTCCAAATTAAGGAGAGGAATATTTGTGATACATAGGCTCCGTTTGGGAGAACTTATTTTTACTGGTCAAGCAGTTACCACCGCATGAATCGGACCTTAATTAAGACCCGGTTCATGCGGTCGTAACCGCTTGACCGGTGAAAATAAGTCCCCCCAAACGGAACCATAGACATAATGAAAAACCTATACACTCTACAACTGCGTATAGAAGAATGCGAGCAACCTAGCTCTGATACCAATTGACGTAGGGTGAATTTATAAGCGATGAAAAATCGGTGACTTAACCCCTCCATGTTATGCAAAGCCCAACAGATTAATCAAAATCAGCAATAAATAATTAAATCACAAGAGATAATTTAAATAAGGCAAAAATAATTTATTAGGGCAAAGCAAACTTAGGCTTTCCTCCACGTGGAGTGCCAAAGCGAGAGTACGCGGCGAATAGACCCCGCAAATCACAATAATAATCTAAAGATAACAACTATAACACGAGAGATCCAAGCAATCATACGTTCCAACTAGTAATAAAATCCTGAAAGAAAATAATCCAATACAACAAATAACTCACCAAAGTAGTGGGCTGAGCAAAGCACTGAAGATTCTGAAGCCGAATACGTTTTGTCAGCGATCTAATATGGAACCGTTGGCATGGAAATAGCGTAGGTGGCTGCCCTTGGTGGTGTAAGGTATAAGCGGACAAGAAACAAGTGGATCCAGCGACGTATTAGTGGATCCAGGCGAGTGAGGGTAGATTCAATAATTTAAGAGTGGATACGGGCTAGGGAATGAGGGACAGGTAGGGGAAAGTGGTGGATCGGGGCTGAAACAATCCAGATCTAGACTGATTTGGATAGGGTGGGCTAATTGGAGGTGGTTCCATGAAGGGGAGGGGGTGGTGGCCCAAACCAGCGACTATTGGATGAGGGTCGACTGTTGGGAGCAGTACGGGAGGATGGCAGTGACTCGGGAAGTAGAGCAGCAGGCGGTTGCGGCTTCAGGAGGGAGAAGATTAGGCGGCTGGGGCTTCAAGATATGGGGGAGTGGGCGGCTGTGGTCAGGGGTGGCTGGCGGTGATTTGGGGGTGAAGAGGCAACGGTGGCTGAAATTGGAGGTGCGGTAGGTTACAGGATGTCTCCACGGGTGGGGAATAAAGGGGGCTGGAGAATGGATTCCGCAGGGGGGTTGGTGATGTTGGCAACAATTTTGGGGGTTGTGGACACAGAAACATGGGGAGTTGGACGGGGGAAAGTGGCTTAGGGTTAGGGAAAACTTCAGAGAGGAAGATAACCACCTAGGAGTCGTCACATAGGGTTCCACAGAGTCGGCACTGTGAAGGGATCTCCGGATTTTGAGATTCTATCTCCAAAATCTGCAATCTCTACAACCAGCTCACTACCTATCTATTTATACAACACTCAAGCCTTTATCCCACTATAGTAGGGTCGGCTATATAGATCCTTTGTCATCATTGTGTCCTATCTTTTGTCATAATCTCACAAATGCCTAAGTACATCATGCATTTCCTTATAGTTTTATTCCAAGTCTGTATTGGTCTACCCCTCCCTCGTTAAACATGCCTAGTGACAAGACTCTCACAACGCCTAATAGGTGTCTCTATGATCTCCTTTGTATGTGTCCAAACCATCTTAGACGAGCTTCTCGCATCTTCTCTACAATTGGTGCTATTCTTGTCTTATCCCTGATACTTTCATTCCTAATTTTTTCTAATCTCGTGTGTCCACACATCCACCTAAGCACTCTCATCTCTGCAACTCGCATTTTTTGGTCATGTACATAATTCAGTGCCCAACACTCAGAACCATAGAGCATCGTGGGTCTAATTGCAGTACGGTAAAACTTGCCCTTTAAGTTTTAGTGGTACTTTAAGATCATATAAGATCCCTGATGCGCCTCTCCACTTTAACCAACCGGCTTGAATTCTATGTGTCACATCTTTATCAATACCTCCGTCTTTTTGAACTATCGATCCAAGATATTTAAAATACTCACTATGGGAAATATTTTGATCACCCAACATAATAATGAAGTCATTTGTCCTTCTTGTACTGCTAAATTTAAGCTCCATAAACTCCGTCTTTGCCTATCTATTTATAATAAAAGAAAATTAGGGCATCCGACCATCGTCGACTATGATTGGTCGGAGGTGGGGCCACTCAAATACAACAAATATAAACCAAAAACGCTAAAGCAATATATGATTTTGACTCGCAGCACGAATTTGGACGTATCTGCGGAGTCGGATCATCGATCCGAAACTCGTCCTCTGCCGCGGCTCCACGTCTCTGCTCCGCATCAGTATGCATCCAAATTACAACTAATTTTGTATAAATTAGATTCTATACTTCACTTTGCATATGTGTAATTATCGATGTGGGGGCCCAATTCATGAATTATTCAATTAAAGGAGCAATAAACACAAATATCAATCTTCATAGTTACATATTCAATAGTCTTCATAATTCTAAGATCACTTACGTAAAATGAAAAAACTATCTGTTTTGCTCAAGAATCACAAAATTTGTTTCTGAATATATTTTATTAACCTATTTTCAAGCCTCTTTGATTTCAGTTTCAATTCAAATGTTCAATTGGTTCACCTTTGATAGCTTTTCCCTATCTCCATTGTTTTCTCTAGATCCGCAGCAGAACTCGCGTTTTCAGTTCGAACACTTCGAGTGGTCTCCATTCTCTGCTACTGAATGATCTCTTCCTTGGATAGGATGCTGCCATTCCATTCTCTGCTATTAAATTGCCGATCTAATATTATTTTAATCTTTGATGGGTTTTTTAAATGAATCCATGCATTTGATTGTCTTTTTTGCTTTCAATTCTTAACTGGTCCAGATCTGAAAATGAGGGTCTCATTTTACCTATACACTCATTCTAGATACACTATTTAAACAAAAAAAAATCCAATCAGTACTAAAAAATCAAACCAATGACTTAGTGGCTTTATTTCTTACTGAACCATTATATACATTCGCCTGTTTCATGGAAAATTTTAGGAATACATCTGAACCTACATTGTTATGTTCAAGATTGCTTGCGGCATTGAAAAAAAAAATCTGGAAATGGAAGTTTTAATGGTTTAAGAGATGGGTTCACCAGAATACATTCCCTGGCTTTGGAGTGTTCTTCGGCATCATTCTATTCCCAGGCTTGTGAAGTTACTGAATCCTAAAGAATGAATGCTCTAAATATGTAATACACCTTTTGGTTGTTTTTGCCTTCAAAATTTACATCCACCTTTATTGCAAGATTTATGTTAATCATCTTCAAATCACTGAAGTTTAAGTTAATTGTTGTTTGCTTGATTTAGAAGTGATATTTTGCAGAGATCTAATTGAAAACAAGGCTTTGTGTGAGGTACATTCTGCAGCACACAGTAAATAGGAGTAGTGAGACACAGTTTCAGCAATATCTTCAATTGGTAAACTGCATTTTTAAGTTGTCTTCTTACCTTCTTCAACAGGTGGCCCACAAAAATCTTTGCATTCGGGGCTTGAGGTGGAGGACGTTGGGATCAAGTTAGCTTCTCCTGCATACCGTCATTCATTGTGAGTACCAGTACTATAATTTTTTAGATCTTTTTAACCACCTGATGCATCCTTACTTATATTAATTTGATGCCCGTTTATTGTATAATGAAAGCCCAAGATACAATAGATGCCCGAATATTCTATTAGATAACTTTTTGGGAGTATATATTTTAGGAAAGATATAACTAATCCAAATGTTGTTGAATTTCCATCAAATCCTATACCATGCGGGGTTTCAGTATGTTGTTCATGTTTTTTTTCTGTATTTCATATAAGCCTCATTACATATAAGCTTTATTTCCCCACAATTTAATTACAGAATTATGTTTGGTTCACTTTCATAATTGTGCTTTTTTTGCACTAGAATTCCTTTGGACAAATTAATAATATACCTCCATGGATAACATGGAAATACTCCCTTCCATAAAAGTCAAGCTAAATAATATATTTACAAGGAAACATACTTATAACTGCGGATAAAGCCAAAAACATCAAATTTCATTGAGAGCAGGAGTCAGTTTAGCCAGAAAGCATCACATACTCTTTCAACCGCAACAGAGAGTTGGAGTCACTGTAGCATATGTTAATTCATTTTTTATTACAACAACAACACTCAAGCCATTATCCCACTATAGTGGGGTCGGCTATTTGGATCCTTTGTCGCCATTGTGCCCTATCTTTTGTCATAATCTCACTAATGCCTAAGTACATCATGTCTTTCCTTACAGTTTCATTCCAAGTCTTTATTGGTCTACCCCTCCCTCGTTTAACATGTCTAGTGACTAAACTCTCACAATGTCTAACATGTGCCTCTATTAGTCTCCTTTGTACGTGTCCAAACCATCTTAGACGAGCTTCTCGCATCTTCTTTGCAATTGGTGCTACCCATGTCTTATCCTTGATACTTTCATTCCTAATTTTATCCAATCTCGTGTGTCCACACATCCACCCAAGCATTCTCATCTCCGCAACTCTCATTTTTTGTTCATGTACACAATTCACTGCCCAACACTCAGAACCATAGAGCATCGCGGGTCTAATTGCAGTACGGTAAAACTAATTTTAATTCATTTTTTATAATTTCAAAAAAATTACTACTCATCTTCTAATATAAGTATCATTTCCTAATGCAGGAAACTACTGAAATAACTTCTATTTCAAGCAAACTGCATTTTCAAGTCGTACTTATTCCGATCTTCTTGATTACCTCGCCGAATCAAATCCTTTGCTCATTCGCATACTCTTACTTCTCACATCACAAAGTACCAAAGAACGCAATTTCAGACAAAATATACGTGCATACACCCATGTTTTCTCCTCATCTCAATGTGAGTAACATTTGACGAAAGTATGTCAGCATTCAATCAGGATATCTACACTTTCAGAACACAATGCAATATACCAAGAATTGTCTCTCTACTACCTGAATACGAAAGTAGGTCACTTTTTTTGCAAATGTTCATTTATGATACCGAGCACGAAATGGAGAACAGGCTGAACGAGAGTCTGGGTTTCCATCTAGAAACAATTGAAAAGATCTCAAATATAATAGATGCAGTAAATCCAGTCGTCGAAACTTTACGATAACTAGCAAGACATTCAGACCTCCACCACTGCAGACTTTTAATTAAAGAAAGACCTTCAATTGAGTGTCAATATTTCCTTCCAATGACATCACAAGTTGCGACTATATTAGTTGGCGCAGATGATTTCATGGAAGCAAATGATAGAGACATAGTAGTTGAAACAACTTTTGGGACACTGCTGCCCCTGAAAGAATACCCTGGATATTACGACCATCTACAACATCTTTTGTTACTTCCTCATGGTTCATACGGATGGTGCGGCGACAAACTCATAGATCGTGCAAACCGAATAAGCTGTTGTGACTATTACTCCAACCTACTGCAGACACTGTTGTGAATATCCTCCGACATGGCCAATATATCGGCCGACATAAAAGTTTCCCGGACAAAACGACACATTTCCGATTTTTTTGCAAAATATCCTTTTGGAATATGACCTCTGATATATCTGCTATTAACCGATATATTCGTTGATATATCGACCGATATATCCCGTCATTTTATCGACTGATTTTTTTCTATTTATTTTAATTAGTGTCTATGGTCTAATAGACAATAGAACAAAAATATTTCATTATTTAGGTTGTTTTTTCCCTTCTTCTGTCTTTCTTCCTAGCTAAAGTACATCATCAACTTTAATTATGCATGATCTTTGAATTATGCACTAAATATTTCTTACCTTTCATTATCATCGACAACCTTCGAATATTTTGTTTTCTCTTGTTTTATTTCACGTGTTATACTGTTATTACTAGCATAACACAAAATGTTTATTAGTTTCATAAATTTAGGAGTTCAATAAATATAAAAAAATCAATATATTAATATATATAAATTAAAAAAAAGGATTAAAATTTTATAAATGATTACTCATATAAATAATTAAATATTAAAACCCGATATATGAAATATCTCTGATATATCCCCCGACATATTAAAACTGACATGAAAAATCTAAACCGACATGTCCCTGATATTCGACATCTATAACCTTGACTGCAGGCACATCAAATTTTGCACTCTTTACTTAATATACAACATTACTATTGAATATATACTAATTTATCCTATCTACATGTAGATTCGTGCAAACATAATTTCGGCACTTCACCATGCAGACCATTTATTACAACAGTACATCGTTGATATGTGCATAAAAATTGAAACAAAAAATTACGATAGATTTGGTCGCATCAGAGTGATGTTAGGGCCGAGCTATATCAAAGATTACAAGATGGTTTATAAAGTGGTGAAAACGATGCAGGTACATATATTCTCCGTCATATTCCCCAAATATTTTAACTTATATAAATTCTACGTTCTTTTTTAATGTTAACATTACCTCCTTACAGGTAATGTCGGTCGAAGGACAATTTTGATGTCGCCTTTTATTGGTAGCCTAAGAGATAAGTACAACGATACCAAGATGCTATGACAGTGGTACATAATTTCGATAGGCCGAATATTTTCTTAGCAATGACTTACAATCATTCGTGGTCAGAGATAACAAATGAGCTTTATCTCGTACAAACGCCACAAGATCGCCCCGATTTAATCTCAAGAATATTTCATGCAAAGTTGGAATGTTTAAAGGTCAACATCTTCCATAAGGGTGTCCTTGATAAAGTCATTGCACATGTCCACGTGGTAAAATTTCAAAAGAGGGGCCTTCACCATGAACATAAGCTATTTATTTTCAGTAAACACAATAAGCTAAGTAGTCATCACGATTATGATTGCGTCGTCAGAGCCGAAATACCGATACAGGACGAGGAGTCAGAGTTATACAATGCAATGCTTAAGCAGATGATACACGTAACCCACTACACACAATTTGGATTCTTACCCATTTTACCGTCGTCGTAATGAAAACTGGCCAATTCCTCTTGGACAAGATGGCGAGTTTGTGGCCGACAATGGATGGGTGTTCCATACAACCCATGACTCCTACTTAAATATAATTATTATATTAATGTGGAAATATGCAGTAACATTAAGAGCATCAAATATCTGTAGTACGTGTACAAGGGTCCAAACTGGGTTGCATATGAGATGCTCCCAGGCCTACACCTGTTGTTGTGGAGATTGGAATGGATCGTTACCTGAGGAATTTTAAAGATATTCGCCCCTCCAACTTTAGTGGGAAAGAAATCTTATAAAGACCGGAGATTGAATGATTAAGATCAAAGACTTGTTGAATGTAATGTAGTGCCCAACGAATAAAAATATACCTCTAGCGGTCTTCCTTCTTGAGGGCGAAGCAGATCAATGGTGGAGTAAACATTTAATTGATGACCCTGCTATTAAGAATTTAAGTTTAAACTCCCTCCCCTTTAAATAAAATTCCTTTTTAAAATGTTATGATAATATGATCTCACTTGATGTCAGGTCAATATGTGGATATGTTTTCATAAGACAACAATTTTCATAACACTTTCCCTCGCTCATACCCCCAATGATTGGGGACTATATGGGTCTTGTTGTTGTTGTTGTTGTTGTTTCAAACTGGTTCATGGCTCCTTCAGAGTATTGTATCCTTCGGGAGAAGAACCACAGACTTATACAGAGAGACAAGACTGTCACGGCTTATGAGTGAGAGTTTACGTATTTGTCTCGCTATGTGGGTTTGTTGCCAGGATGTGAGGAAGATAAGTATTAGGGTTGGGCATAGAAAATCGAAACTGAACGAACTGTCCCGAACCGATCCAACCAAACCGAATTTCAGACCGAACCGACCAGTTTGTTTCAGTTTGATTTCGGTTTCGATTTAGGGAGGCTAAAATTTAACTGGTTCGCTTTTGGTTTATACCTTCGGTAAACTGATAAGTGTGTATCTATACTGGACAATCCTTTTTGGATACTTGCGTGTATCTATATGGTGCTCCTCATGCGAGAGAAGCCGATTTCCAAATCGAGCTTATACTTGGATCCACGCCAGTAACCAAGGCTCCTTACTGTATGATTCCCAGAGAATTAGCCAAATTAAAGATCTAGTTGCAAAAGTTACTCAAATTGGACTTTATCAGACCCAACACATCCCCTTGGAGTGCACCAATACTATTTGCAATGAAAAAGGATAGCAGTTTGAGATTGTGTATTGATTACCGTGAGCTGAACAAGTTTACAATTAAAAATAAATATCCCCTTCCGAGAACAGATGATTTGCTCGATCAACTCGAAGTGCCTTGCACATTCTTTAAGTTAAATTTGAGATTGGAATATCACCAATTGAGGACCCACGATGGGGATGTACAAAAGACAACACTCAAACAAAATACGGGCACAACTAGTTTGTAGTCATGTCGTTCGGCCTGACTAATGCAACGTCGGCCTTTATGCATTTGATGAACAAAGTGTTTTGGAAATTTTTGGATCGGTTTGCTATCGTCTTCATTGGCGATAGACTGGTTTATTTAAAGAGTTAAGAAGAACATGTTGTGCACCTCAGGACAATTTTGAGTACTCTCAGAGAGAATCAGTTATATGCAATTGTCTAAATGTGAGTTCTGGCTTTCAGAGGTGTCTTCTTGGGACATATTTTCAGTCAAAGAGGTCTCACAGTGGATCCAAAGAAAATAGAAACAATCTTAGATTGTCCAAGGCCGAAGGCAATCACTAAAGTTTGCAATTTTCTTGGCTTTGCGGGTTACTACAGATATTTATTAAAGATCTCTCAGAGATAGCTTTATCAATGACCACTCACCAGAAAAGGAAAAGCCTGTTGTTGGACAGTTGAATATGAGTTACTTTTGAGGACCTGAAAACCATAATGATGATTGCGCCAATATTATATTTACCTTTCAGGTATTGATGACTTTTAGATTTATATTGATGCTTATGGTCAATGTCTGGGTTGTGTGCTTATGCAGTATAGAAAAATCATAGCCTTTACCTCCAGACAACTAAAGGATCACAGAAAGAATTATCTTGTGCACTACTTGGAGCTACCAATCGTCATTCATGCACTGAAGATCTAAAGACACTATATTTATGGAGCACGTTGTGATATCTTTACAGATCATAAGTCTCGAATATATCTTTGAACAACGAGAAGCCGAGAACACAATATGAGACAATGTAGATGGTTGAAGTTTTCGTCTGATTATGATATGGATATTCAGTATCACCCCGACAAAGCAAATTTGGTGGTTGGTGCTTAGTAGAAGAGGTTCGAGTTATTCTTTTATTACTTGTCAGAAGGATTTGGTATGAGCACTAAAGACTGGAGATCAGTATGATATCACGTGCCAGTGGGAGTTCTGCAACTTTAAGATGGATAGAAATCATGTGTGATATAAAAGATAGAATCAGTCAAGTTTTATCTTTTGATCAGAAGATGACAAAGATTTAACAGTTGACTCGGGAAGATCAGAAAGAGAACTTCATAATTCAGGAGGGCTTACTGTTATAAAACAAAAGAGTTTGCATTCCAGATGTTAGTCATCTTCACAAGGGCATATTTATTGAGGCTTATAATTCCAGATACTCTATACATCATGGTAGTATGAAGATGTATGCAGACCTTAAGAAGTCAGTTTGTTGGACAAAAATGAAGGTGACGTTGTCGAGTATATTGGAAATTGTGAAACTAGCAAGTCAAAGCTAAATGCATGAATCCTAGGGGTAAGTTGCAACCACTTCCTATCCTAGAGTGAAAGTTTAAATAAATTTTGATGGATTTTGTGCATAGCCTCCCGAGGTCTCAAAGTGAAAATGAATCTCCATAGGTCATCGTGGACCGTCTTCCTAAAACTGCTCATTTAATTTCTAACAAAAGGACTAAACAAGGTTCGAGATTGGCTCAGTTATACGTGGATGAAATAGTTCAACTGCGTGGTATTCTGAAATCTATCATTTCAGAAAGGCTGAAAGGGATAATATATTTACATCTAAAGATCGAAAGTACAGTTCTTCACCCGCAGACTAATGGACAAACCGAGCACACTAATAGAAGCATGGAAGACATGTTTTGAATGTGTATTTTGGACTTTTGAGAAAAGTGAGAGAAATATGTCACCTAAGTAAAATTCTCCTACAATAACAGTTTTCAAGCAAGTATTGGGATGTCAGCTTTTGAGACTCTTTATGGCAGAAAATGTCGAACACCATTATGTCGGGCAGAGAGTGAAGAGAGAAATTCAAACAAAGAATCATGGATTGATAAGACCACATATCGAGTTCAAAAGTGCATGAAGATAGCTCGGGATCAACAAACCAAATATTATGACTAGAGGCACAAAATGATGAGTTCAATTGGAGATATTGTTTATCTCAAAGTCAGGTCAGTTAAAAGAACGCATTGGTGATGTTGCATACAAGTTAGAGTTACTTGAAGAGATGAATGGTCTGCATGATATTTTCCTCGTCATGCATGAAGATGGCCCTGAGGACGCTGGCCAGGGAAGAGGGGGCCCTGACCCCCGCAGAAGTCGTCGATCCCGACGTCTGGTGTGAGCGGCGAAACTCCCGCGGTCTTCTTTCCGTCGGCTAAAGAATCCCCCGAGCGACGAGATCAACCACGACCTCAAGTATCGGCCCTTTGCCGCGATCCGGAGCCCGCTCGAGGCGACCCAACTGTTCCCCGAGAACCGACGTCGCCTCCAGGAAAGCCATGTGTGACCGTTCCTCCCCAACGCAATGATTTTCTGCGAAAGCTCGTCCATCAGCGATCCCAGGAGATCCTGAAGGCCCTGCTGCCCTTCTTCCAAAGTCATAATGCACGTACTATGGGTTGGAATGACCGGCGATGGAGGAGAACACCTCTGATACCAAATGATAAGCTACGGCTACTCCTATGATGCGAAAGAGAGAAAGTTACCTGCAAATACTTCTGTCATGCCATAGGGGAGGCGCCCCACTCCCCCAAATACCCAGTCGTAGACCGGCTAGGTCCGCCTGGTTGGATTATGCGGACCGTGGGACTGAACCGGATGGTTCAGTCTCGCGGTTCTTTGGCCCCCTCCGGTGATAGACCACTCCAAAGCGGCTCCGCTTTGTATCACATTAAAGTAGATATTGGGAGCAACAGTGGGATCAAAAGAAAGCCAGTAAACTCTCAAATGCATTGAAGTCCCAGAAAAAGATTTAAATTCAACACAACATAAAGAATTCTAGGCTCTTAATATTTAAGCTGCTTACATGATAAAGCGTAAGAGGAAACTCTATGAACTACCGTGAGTACTGAAAGATGAAGATAGTTAACATTAATGAAGACAAACTAGTTACCTGAAATTCATCAAAAGGGCTCAAGTATGGATTGCGATAATTTAAGGCAACAACTAAACCCAGTGCTACCTACATATCAAGGAAAAGAAAACACTTAAATAATGTCATCAAAGCAGATATTCTAACAAATTAATGCAACAAAACAGAAGAAAATTCTAAATAACTGAGAACCACTAAAAATTACTGTAAAAAGTGATATTTAAGATGATAGCAATGATTGCAAAAATTGGTCTAGAACTACTTCTAATTTGACTGATTGAGTAATATACTTGGCCATAAACAGTAAGAACCCTCATTCAATCAAAACCAATAATCCAGTTTATTCTTGAGCACCAAATGGACCAATATAAACTGTCCTACATAGGAACTGTGCTTAAGTTTGGTCAAGATAATGGTATAATTGGAAAGGAAAAAATAACCCGATATCATAGGAAAGAATAAAGGTGATGCGGTAAATTGCTATATCCCAGTCCAACAGCCCTTCAAATTGGTTTTCATTACATGCTTACCTGTCTGTCTTTCATGTGGTACAAGAATGTTCCACCATATGTACTTCTATCTAAGGGCCATCCGATAGTATGCAGAACTGCACCGGGATCATGTTTCTCTTCTTCGATTTCCCAAACCTAAATTAACAAATTATCTGTTCTTAGATGTCGCTAAAAAACACTAATATTTAATGAATATAGGCATAAGTATTGAAAGCGAAGACTTCAGTTATTAAAAAATTGAGGTAACTGGCTAAAAAAAGTTATTACAATGCATGGCATTGAGGATGATATTGCCGCAAGTTGATAATCACGCAGAATCTGAAAATTATCAAGAACATAAATGGACGGAAAATTAATTGAATGAAACTAACATATTCAAGAAGTTTGACTTGCTAGATACAGTCTAACTTGTTTTACTACTTCCAATCTAACCATCAAAAACACTATGCAAAAGTGCATACGAGCACAATGCAGAAAATAACAGGCAATAGTTGTTTCGGACACGTCTAATTGAATTGGTTATCAGTTATCACTATTCCTAACACTGCTACAAGTACTACATGCATTGAGTCCGATAGAGGTGTGTTATCATCAAACCAAACACGTGTAGATTAATAGAAGCTGGGATACAATATATCGAGTTATACTCGATATCCAACTCTTGAGGGAAAGATCCTTCTAAGAGTTTTTCTCTCTTATGAGAGCTTACAATTCAATGAACCGAGATGAAGTAAATAACTTGCCTCCACTACCATATATAGAAAGGAGTGGGTATATATGAAATGATGAAAATGGCACTAGGGCTACGTAGACTGATATAAAGATGCAAGGTGGGCCTGGAGTCACCTTCGTATCAACTCTCGCCTCTCAAAACCGACCTCCTCAAGGTCGAGTCCAGTAGGAGCCATCCACGAGCGCCAAATAATTCAAGTCAGGGAAGTCAGGATCATCGTCTTCAAAGCCGAGCAGTAACACAGGTCCTTGAGAGGGTACGATTCGTGGCAATGAAAATAGAGGTCCTTACGACAACACTCGAGGTGCCACTAGTGAGAAAATTGGTGGGGTGGAGGGCGAACCAGCGGAGGCAAAATTGGCAGAACAAGCGTCGGCGGACCAATCGGCGTTGGTCTGGGTAGAGACGGGTGATTCGGACAATGGAGAGGTGGGTGAAATTTTGGTGGAAACGGCTAGTAGAGTGGACAAACAGAGGTGGGCGACTGGGCTAGGTAGAGTTCCTTGTCGAGGTAATGAGCTTTCTCTATGGAATGGGCAAGAGTAATAGGGTTATGGACACGAAGGCGCACCTGAATGAGGGACTACATGCCCTCGAGAAAATACCTCGGATAATGGTCAGGGGTAGCCTAATGACGGGCGTGGCGACCTCAACTCAGTGATGTCGGTGGCGACGGTGTCGAAGTGGCGAGAAGATGAGGTGCTCATATGCATTAACCACTTGGCATGTGTCGAAGGAGTTTATCCTTCAGCGTCCAAGAGATATTAGGGATGTGTTTGCACGTCCAACGCACCCAGTGGAGCGCAAATCCCTCCATGTAGATAGACTTCATGAGAACATTTTTTGTTGGCGGGGGTAAACTAGAGATCGAAAAATTATTCAGCACGAGCAGTCTAGCTGAGGGGTCGATGTCTTTGAACACCAGAATCACAATCTGGTGGAGGTAGGCCGAGTAAATGTTAATAACACAGTGGAAAAACCTATGAAGTATGTGATCGAACGAGGGGGCGGTGATGGTGTCGGAGGTGACGGTGAGCGGTTGGACGCCGTGTTGCGAGCTCTAGAAGGAGGAAAGTGAGATCTTCGAGTAAATCCAAGCGAGTGGAATCGGTGGAGGCCGAAGCGAAGGCGTCCTCGTCGGCATGAAGGGTCATAGAATAAGTGAAAGGAAAGTAACTGAGGCTCTGGAAAAAAGAATGGAGGCCGGATTGCTTGAGGAGGTCGTAAGCAGCAAGGGCGAGTAGAGCGTTGTTGGGAACCGATGGAAAAGGTGGAACGGCGAGAAACGGCGTCAGAGAGGAAACCACGTCTAGCGTGGCTGCTGGAAATGAGAACAGAGTGATTAGTGCGGCTTGGACATGGATGGGGTGGTGGGGGCATTGACGACGACTAACAGTGCACTGCTGAGCCGACAGTGGAGGCGAGAGTGACGTTGATGCGGGTTGGAACCGTAGTAGTTGATGGGTCGAGTGTGCGAGGCGTGGGAGAGAATATATGTCAATTGCGAGCGATGTTGGAACGTAGTTCAACCAAGAGCGATGATGGGACCATCAACGCATGGTTTCTGGGGGGACGACACGAGATTGCATGACGACAGTAGGAGAAGTATGCACACAGTGGATCTCAACGGCAATGGGAAATGGAGAACTGATAGAAATTTAGGGTTCTAGAGGGAACACAAGTTGGTGGCAGGATAGAATAGATGATAAATGAGCGCTATCGTCAAACCAATCATGATGTAGATTAATAAAAATCGGAATACAATATATCGAGGTATACTTGATATACAACTTTTGAGGGCAGGATCCCTCTAAGAACCAAGATGGAAAAATATTTCTTTTCTCCTACGAGAGCCTAAACAACTCAATGAACCAAGATGAAGAAAATAACTCTCCTCCACTCTCTTATGTATACATAAACTGACAAAAATGTTCGTAGGGAAACATAGACCGATTGATAGGGAAACATGTCTGAACGGGGAGTCGTCTTCATATCAGAGACCATCCGTTTAAGTTTTTACAACATTGTTCTGGACATGTTTAATTGAATTAGTTATCACTCTTCCTAACACCGCTGCAAGTAATGCTTAACACAGGCCATCTACATTTAACTTTTTGAATCTTCTACGGTCCATAGAACAACTTCAATTCTCATGGAGCTTTTTAATAGTTTTACTCCATTTATGAATACTCCATGACTCTAGAATGCAGCCAATGGATAAACTTTACTAGATAGACGCTATTTGAGACTTCTTTGTCGATGCACTGTCTACTAAACCCGCATAGTTCGTTACTGCATATTAAGAAAATTCAAATTCAAGGGCCCGTTCGTTTCGCAAGATTTGGGAGAAAAGAATTCATTTTTGCCGAAAGCCTTTGACGCGTAGGTTTTAGAATTGGGCCAAAACTAATTTTTTTGTTCGTTTGTAGGAAGGTTTTTAGGCACGGGGATTGAATCTGTCAATTTTTTTGTTCGGTTGCAGGATAGAATTTAATGACAGTAATTGATATTTTACAAAGCGGTCATTCCCTGTTTGCACTTGCGTGTTTACAGAGACAATGTATCTAACAAGGCCTGATGTAGAGAGAACCTAAAATGACGGTTACCCTTTTGAATAAAGATTGGACTTTTTAAAAACAATTACAGTAGAAAAAATGGTAAGTTTTACTAGAGCTCTTAAGTTAAAATGTATACCTTGGAAAGAAAAGACAGACAATCCACTGCACAACCCAAAATAATTATCAAAAACGTTGGGTTTTTCCCATTCACACAACACACACATACACAAACAATCATACAAAACAAACACACGCATACAAACACACAAATACACATACATACAAACACACAAACATACACATAACCACACGCATATACGCGCAAATACAAAATACAAACAAACACACACACACACATACATAATCGTACACATATATAAACGCAAACACATACATACACATACACACATTCACAAACAACACAAACATAAACATACACACACAAACATACACATACATAGACAAATAAATATAAAATACAGTCATACACAACCAAGCATACACATACACACACATACACACACAGATCAACATATATAAAATCCAAAAAAAATTAAACCGCCTATTGCACAAGAATCTAAACCTTCTACATATATAAAATAACAACCTTTTTTAAAACTTCAACAAGAGCTTCACAAGAATGCTACCACAAGAATAAAAACACATAATCATGCTACCAATATCTTTTAAAACTACAAGAGCTATCAAAAAAAGAAAATTGTTATACTTAACCAGAAGGAGGCGGGGCGAAGAGGAGGAAAAAGGCCTTGTAGATGTTGGATAAAGAAGCTCCTCGCTGTCGTTTCCGGAGAGGAGGAAGGAGCGGCAATTTGCTCGATTAGGCTACCAAATGAAGTGTTCAGCCGAAATTGAGCAAGAGAACTTGACTACGGGAGAAGAGGAGGACCACGTTGTCGACACTTGAGGAGGAGAAGCTGAACTCCATCTCCGGAGAGGAGAAGCTGAACTCCGTCGCCGAAGAGGAGAAGCTGAACTCCGTTGTCGGAGAGGAGAAACTGGACGCTCGCTGGAGAGGAGAAGGCAGAAACAATCGCAAGTAGCAAATGGGCAAGCAGTGGGATTTCTCGCTATCAAGGGATCCCCAAAACCGACCAATAGTGGTCAGGTTTGGAGGTAGGGCTGTTTTTTTTAAACTCCAAACCCATAGGTTTTGGGCTAAAGAGAATTCCATCAAAAAATAACATCAAACGAACAACGGAATTGAAATTGGGTCCGTTCTCCCAATTCTTGTGAAACGAACGGGACCTAAAAGTATGATGTAGGCTAAGCACATCATCAGGAGTCACATGTACTAAGTCAAGTATATCCTCATATTCTTTGTGCATAAAGAAACAAATCTCGTATTTTGCACTTTCTGAGTAACAGCATAATGACAATAAATACACCACGTAGGGATAATTCTTACAATCAATAACAAATGAACCAATAGCTAGCAGAACTACCATTTTTGGAATGCAATAATAAAGAAAAATAACAAAGTATATCATTCTCCCTTCTAACATAACCATGTGATGATAAGGCAGGTGACATAGGTAAACAATGAACTACCTCTTTAATGCCCAATGCATAAGTTTGATGTTGTCCTTGCCCCTTTTCTCGAAGTTTAAAGTTTCTTATTAGCTTCTATAAGAAGAAAAGATGAGCAGAAAGGTAGAATGTGAGTTTTTGCTAAAATAATTTGACTTTAGTAATGAAATTGTAGCTAGATATCGTTGAATTCAACAATTACAACACATCTTTAAGCTGACCTCGGACAATGAACCTCTACATCCTTCAGCGAAAAATGTAAGCCTCCCTGGACAGTATAATTAAATTATAGACTACAACAGTAATTGGTTAATGGATTGTCCATGCAGTGAAGAAAAAAAGTCAATTTTATAAATTGTCAAACCACTGATGGTCAGTGGCCTAAGAGAGCACTATATAAACAAGAAGTAAAGGGGGGCAATCGCACTCCAAATTTTCACTCATCAGAGTTACCATCAAAACATACAACTCCTAAACATAAAATTATGGTTTGGGTAGGAAATTACAAAAATCTCCCATAAAAAAGAAATTACAGAAATATAAACGAGCAAAACTTTAAAATGCATAAAGAAACTAAACTCATTGAACTCCTCCATTAATTTGCTTGCTTTCAGTTTTGATCGAGACTATTCATGAATTGGAAGGCTAAGACAGTTGTATCATTCTCCCAGGGTCGGAGAGAGCTCACCCCCAAACTTGAAAACTCATCACTAGATGAAAACCCATGCAAGGGGCCAAGTGCTCCACGATGAAGACATCAGAAGTGCAAAGAAGGCTTGGAAGCTTTAAATGACATGTGTTGGCTATTATCTTCTTTAACAGATCACAAGCATCAATTTTTTCTTGCTAAGTTCGTTGTGTTCTCCCACTAAACAGTAAATTTTAGTTACTTCAAGTTCACTATCATCTTTTCAGCCATTATATGCAGTCTTAGCTTGAAAGGAATAAGAATCAAATCCAAAAAGGACACTGAAATTACTTTCCTATACAACCTAAAACGGGATGCAGCCAAGGGTGCGATTATGTGACCTAATAAAAGCAAACTCAGCTTAAATGCTAAGCCAAGCTACTTCGGCATGTTCCACATAAGGCTTCTAAACAGATTTCTTATGCTTCGGTTCAGAACCTCAATTTGACCATCAGTTAGCGGGTGATAAATGATACTTACGTGCAGGTCTATCCTAATCTTCCTCCATAAACAATTCCAGAAAAGAACCATGAATCTTGTGATTTAATAAGCTGTGCACTTTAGAACCCTGAGTAGACAGACAACTTCTTTGGAGAAGAGTCGGACAATGTTGGAAGCATCAAATGTCTTTCTGCATGCAATGAAGGCTCGGTTTGGCTCAGCGATATAAGTGCAGCACACCACTGATTTTTGAAAAGCTGAACCATATAGCGATTTATTAAGGGCGGTGGCAAAATAGATTTTTTAAAAGCCAGATTTCTCCTCTTTTCCCACCGTGATATTCAAACCATGATAGGTACTGAGAAATCGTTTTCCCATGGTTCCTCCTGTAACAACCCGATTTTAATATATAATAATAATAAATAACCCAATCTCCCTCTCCTATATTATAAACCGAGCCAACACCCTCAATTTAAAACCGGCTCGGGCTAGGGTTTCCGCAAAACTTCCCGCATCCCGCTCGGCCGACTCTCCCGATCCTGTCTCCCCCATCAGCGCCAACTCCCGTTTCCGCAAGCAGCAACCGCTGCGCCTCCCGTTTCTGCCTACCGCGCCTGCGCCTCCTCATCTCCCTCAAGCAGGCAGCCACCGGTGGTTTGCTCCTCCCAGTGGCTTCCTCAAGTCCCGACAGCACCTCCAAAGGGTCGGCAAGTCCTGCCCCTTCTCTTCCTTTGATTTCTCCTCCATCTCCAAGGGCTGACAGCCACCCCCTTCCTCCGGCAGCCCTTGTCTCTCCGTCTTGACCGAGATTTGTGGGAGAGAACATCTAGGGTTTTCTCCCCACTCCTCCTTGAGCTCGGATTGGACTTCCCTTGGGTAAGGTTCCTCTCCTCCTCTATTCAGATTTTCTTGTTTTACTTTGGGATTATTTGTCTCCAAATTTTATACAACTTGTGATTCATGAGTTTTCCCTCTCGTGTTTGTCTCACCGTGTTGTGTTTTTGATTTCCGACATAGCTTCACGACTCAAGTGATGGAATCTCTCCAAATCTCTCTCTGAATTAGGGTTTTTGTAACACAAGCGCCGTCAAGCCTCCGTTTCCGTGTCATAGTCTCTTCTTCCCTCTCTTTTGAGGGAGGTAAATTTCTAAACACCGTTTTTGTTTGAGTCTTGCCATAAATAAATTGTTGTGCTAGCGTTTGGTTTTCCGTCATGTCAAATTATCAAATATTGTCTGTGATTGTTTCCGACCAGGCCCAGTTAGGGTTTCTAAATCTTGCTTGCGCCGCTCAACCTCCGCCGTCAGATTCAGTCTCATTTAAGGCAAGTAGAGATCCCTCTCTCTGTCAAACATTGTATTAAATTTATTGCATCTATCCTCTGATTACATGTCTGCATCCCTGTATATAGTTGATATGACAAATGATTTTTAATTCATGAGTGGCGAACTGGATAAATTAATAGTGTAAGGTCTAGACTATTGGAAATGACATGAGTTAGAGTAAGTAGGTAATTTTAATTGGATTCTGACTTTGATGGATTTCGTCTCTTTTGATGAATAATTTGATGACCAGTAAGTTCGAGCACGAGCATTAATAAATTTGAATGATCATTATCAAGGCTCCTGGCTAGAGATTAAATGATGGTTTGGTTATGTCACACTCGTACTGTAGACACATTTGAATTGGAAGATAATAATTGTAACGAATTCTGAATAACAAATATATGTTTGATGTTTTTATAACATGCTCGGTAGTGAAAACATGTTTATTTGGGAGATAACTGTGTCATAGAATTGTTTAACCTATATGAGTACTCGATATCTATGATCCGACACATGTCAACTTACCTCTACAATATACTCGATAAATCTTCTTGTTATTATGGCCTTAACCTCTCGAACCCGCGAGACTCAAAACTCTCGATCTAGTTTTCCCTGTGTTATCAAATTTTGTTTCTTAGGTCTGTCTGGTTCTAAGACATGAGCTAATATTGCTCCATAACTCAATTCCTCCCTTGACGTGTTTATGAACTCTAATCTTGTACAGCTGAATCGTTAAATTTGTAACATGTCTTGATATGTTAGGAATCTCCTAAATCATGAATCTTTAAAGTCATTAATGTCATAAGAAATCAGTGAAAGGTAGTGTAAATTGATGTGACGCTTTGACTCAAGTTTCCGTTTGACTGTCAACGGAAACCAACAAATAGTCATAGCAAGCACAACTATCTTGATAAGACTTGCATTTAGACTTGCATTAGAATCACGTGCATCAAATAAAACACTTCCACATTTCACTGATTACAGCTAATGACATTTCTGGATCTGTCTATATGTTATACTCTGGGGTAGTCTAATAATTTAACTTGTTCCCATTTAACTCATTGGTTGACTTGTTTTGTTAGTATTGCTTCATGAAACTGGTACGTGTAGGTTTCTGTTTCGCATGCTCATACTTTACATTTACTTTGCACACTCTGTTTATTTCATGTTCTAAGGCTTTTCCCTTATGTTTTGGAATTGTCTTAGCATTCGTAGCAGCGCCGCCAGGTCCTCGAGCCCGATCTGCTTAAAGTTTCAGATTCTATGTTTACATTTCATTTTCTGTCAAATATTTATTTTATGTAATAATTGCAATCAGACATTTTTTCCGGTATCCTAGACAACTGTTAGGCTATTCAAATACTTTATGTACTAGAATCTGATATTAATGTATGTGCATCATCTTTTGAATCATAATGCATGAAATCTGTAACAGTCCTGTAAAACGTGATTTTCACAAAATACAAGTACATTTAAAATTCTCACTATTTTGAACTATAAAAGCTTCTGCATAAGAAAATCAAACTGTTTTTAATTAAAAATAATTATTTTTAACCTATAACCAGTATCTCTGCATCCGTCTTAGCAGACATGGTTTTCTTTCCGCTCATGTCTGTGGCACCACGACCCGCCTGAAGCGCACTCTGACTTTTTTCGAGATGGGTCGTGATAGTTGGTATCAGAGGGAGCTCGGAGAGGTTAGTTTCAAAGGATAAAGTATTTTGTAAATATCAAATATTTTGAACTTTATTATAAAAATAAATATACATGCATCATTTCTTCACTCAACTTGTCATTATTTATTGTTCGCGGCTGAAACACACACACACACTCATAAGCATGAGTAATATGCACACGAATGTTAAGGGATTATGGGAAAACTTAACATTTTTGTTCATATAAATTTTCACTAGCATATACACCGCTTGCGAATATTAAATTGTATGGACAGTTTAATATTTTCAACTGCGTTGGTATTAGAGACTTAAAATGCATGATATGTTAAGTGATATGGGCGCTTAACATGACATGTATATTCATTCATTTGCATTCATATCATAAATCATTGCACAAGTGTGAAGTCAAGAACAATAATAATAATTGTACACACATGAATTTACTAATTGTTTGATATCGCACAAAATCTCATAGTTGCACTTACATGATTATTACTTATACTTGTTCAATGAAAATGCTGTAATAATTACATAATTTATGTACCTGACAGTAAAAAATGTGTTAGAATCTCTAATTTCCAGTCCCCGGTATTTGTAACTAGTCCTTCCCGTTTCGCGTGTCTGACAATCTTATCTGGACATCTTATATCCCTTTCTAGTTAGTTTCTGAGTGTCAGCAAAAAATGAGTTTCTTCTTGTAAATTGCTCTGAAGTATTTCTTCAGTATTGTTTGTGCTCTTCCATCACAGCGACTTGCTTCTGTCATCACTCAATCACCATTCAGCTTCTTTTCCTCTCCGATGTTCTATCTTCGCTTTGTGCAAGGATTTTCACGCTCTCAAATTCTCGAGTCTTACCTTTCAATTTTGAGCTAACTGAAACAATTCTTGTGCTCCCTGAAGCCAATCTTTTGTATCTGGCCGAACCCGCTAAGTCTGAAGAGTTCTCTTGTGAACTTGAATCTGACCTGCGTTGCAAGTATCTATAAGTTTTCTCTTGATCATAGTAAGTCTTCGCGTTTATTCTCCTCTCTGTTTATTTGTATTCATAGTTAACTTGCATGTCTTGATCTGCAAACCATGTCGGGATGAATGTCATCCGAATCTTAGCCATTTTTGACCCAGTTCAGAGAATTCTTAGAAAGTTTCGGGACGAAACTTCATAAATAGGGAAGAATGTAACAACCTGATTTTAATATATAATAATAATAAATAACCCAATCTATCCCTCTTATATTATAAACCGAGCCAACACCCATAATTTAAAAATCGCTCGGGCGAGCCCTTCCCAGGAATAAAGGAAAGAGAACCATCAGCAATGCTCACCTTATCACGACCAGAGAGAGGAGTATAGGAGATAAAACCTTAGGTGGAGCCAGTCATATAGTCGGTGGCTCCGGAATCCATGATCCAATGAGTGTAAGGGTGAGAAGCAGCGAAATGAGCACCTCGGGTCCCAGTGTGGGCATACGAAGACAATGCAGAAGACTGTAGAAAGACATTGCATCATGTGGCGAAGAGTAAGGATATCATCAGCCAAGAAAGCACCAGGGAGGACAGAAAAATCAGCACAATACAAAGCAGGAAAAGTATCCACAGCAGCATCAGTGAGATGGGCAGAACGAGGCGTGCGACCAGTGGAGCGGTCAAAGCCACGACTATCACGAGGAGCGCCACCTCTCGGTGGAGGAAAACCATGGAGTCAAAAGCAGGTGTCTGTGGTATGACGGGTCTTCCCACAATAATCACAGAGGAGGTGGTCTTTATCAGTACACTTCATCTTAGAATCACGGATAGGACGAGCCCCAACAATGAAGGGGTAACGACAGCTAGAGCAGAACTCTCAGGAGCAGGGATGGGAAGAAGAGACTAACGGCGATCAAACTCATGTTGGGCAATACTATAATCCTCCGGAAGGGACGGTAACGACACACGCCCCAAAATCTAAACACTAATTTGATCCAAGTCCCGATGAAGACCATGAAGAAATTCAAAGGTCTGGTTGCGATCCTCACTAGCACGGACCATAGCCTCATCAATAGGGCTAACAAAGGTGAGGGAATCGAAATGATCGTATTCCTGATACAATTGAGTGAACTCTAAATAGTAAGCAGATGGGGGCAACCGCCTTGGCGGAGTAAGAATATCATCCGTATCAACTGGAAGATCTGGGCAGCAATTCCCTTTCGAGAATAAGTAGTCTCTGCACACCGCCAAATATCAACAGCAGTATCCAGAAATAAGTAGTGGCGAGCGATGGACTCCTGCATGGAATTCGTTAGCCAAGACATGACTAAGGAATTTTCAGAATCCCATTAAGGCTAATCAGGGGCAGTCTTCTTTGATTCCTTAGTTAGCCCAGTGACATAGCCAAAGAGGCGGCGTCTCTTAAGAGAACGGTGATAGAGCGAGACCAGGAAAGATAATTTGAATTGTCTAATCGGATAGTAGTAATCTGCGGAGTATTGTTATCATGACTCCCACGCAGAGAACTTGTAGGAGGAGGAATTGGTGTGGAGGTAGAATCACAGAGAGACGACATAGTATCCCAAGAATATAAATCTGGAGACCACACGCCATGCAAAGTAGCAAAGAGCGACCGATTACACCAAGCAAAGATCTAAGGAGAAGAGGAGATGAATAGAAATCAACTTCATCCCATGACTGGAAAAGCAAACGGCGCCGGAAGGAAGCACAGGCCTCACCACATGTCCGGCGCTGGAAGGAGAGGGGCTACAAACCCTAGGAGACCCGCTGGAAGAGAGGTAGGGAGTGGAGCTTGAAGAAAGGGAGGAAGTGGCGCTAGAAGGCTGACTCAGGGAGCGGGGAAGTCCGCTGGTGTCGACGGGAAGAGCGGGCGAGAAGCTATAAGGCCATCGGGACTGTCGACGGGAAGAGTAGGCGGGACACGCAGCAGGGAAGCCTGAGCGGGCGATACGCAAAGCGGGTGAGGCGCTGGAAGGGGGAGAGCAACGAACGGAAGACGAAGAGCGGCTAGGGAATTCGTGGCTCTGATGCCATGTTAGCAAAACCAAATTATTGATTCTATTGAAGTTGTCCCCTCTATATATGAAGGCGAACACAAGACATAGCATAAATAAAAGACATATTGTAACAACACGTATAAAAATGACTGCATGAGATGTCAGCACTAAAATACGAGCTCATAAAGTACAAAATGTCTCTCAGAGAACGGGACGTGTCAGGGCTCATTAAGAGGTATGTTTGGAAATTCATCGCGAGCGCGACGATCACCTAAGTGAATCCAGAGAGATCGACAATATGATGTGACTCTAGAGTCTGACGAGCGCCTCTAATAAGAAAGAACTTATCTGAAGGGACAGCAGACAATGTTTCCAAGAACTCATCAAGAGTGTGAATGATCATATAGAGTAGACTCTTAATATCGAGAGTATCATTTAGTGTATATGAAGTAGACTCGACATACTTCATGTTAAGAACAAGGTCCTCGCTCAGGGGGAAATCACTGATATGATTTGAGTAGATGTCAATAATCTAATCCTCGTATGAGTGGTTCATCTGAATCTAACCCTCACAAGGATGGGGTGGTTCATCATGAGGCTCGACAAAGAATCCATCAATAGAATCACGATCCTCCAGATAAGTACCTTCGCAAGGGGTAGTGTCCTCATAAATGGGTGAGGCAGCCACTACAAGGCCAACACTAAGCTCTCAACTCTCAATCGTGATGTTGTTTGGGATAACAACATGGAAAGTGTGAAAAGAACTCATACTCAAGAGTGGGTCAATAGGTTGAGTGCTAAGGAATGAGACTATAACCAAAGGAATCACTAGGTTTATATATGGTGTAGGGGATGGATATACCATCACAGGGTCACTAAGCCGCTCATTCTCACTCTCATGACCATGCTCACTAGTTATAATAATGTCACTATCCACCTGCAACACAAGGTCATGATCAGGCACAACCTCATAATCAAGTGGGCGTTGAACCTCATCAAGATGAGAGGTACCAAACTCAGGTGTCATGCCCCTCGTGCAAGTGGGAACACTACTATATTCCTTAGTGGATTGATCTAAAGACAGATTCTATCCTATTGGTTCCTTTAAAGGCAACTTTCAAACGATTAAAGTAAGCATCAATATGATCAAATGCTCAAGGAGTCGTTGAAAATCGACTTCTGACATCTTTATTTTGGGGGCATTATGGTAATTTATGCATGTGATGTTATCCTTATGACAACTACCTCAATAGGGCTCCTGATAATCATCTAAACAGTTGCTCCTAACATAATCAAATCGTGTCAGAAAGTAGACTTAATCTCTATGAACGTGCAGCGGCAGATGGGGATGATCTATGGTTATCAGGATCACGATCCGGATCGTAGGATCTTACGGATCTTGCCTAGGATCTAAATTGGCACATCTGCGGTTTGGATCGCAATTCAGATCTTAGGATCTTTAGGATCGCGATCCCGACCCGATTCTACCGGTCCGGCCAAAGGTAACTAGAAACATGTCTGACCTTATCCCGACCCCATTCAACCGGTCCAACGCCCATAACTCATTGCATAACCTTATCCCAACATCGCCCCGTACCCCATCACAGAATCATATCATTTTACTTTACCATATCCCAAGTGTCAATTGCCGACTGCAAATGGAGGTCAAGAGTGACGTCTTCGGTCGCTTATAGTCTAGGCAATGTCTTTCTTCTTCTTCCTTAACAGGTTCTATTTCAAGTTGTGTCTGTGTTTATCTTATATTTCAACATATGATCAATCTAGTGGTTGGTAATCCCGTGACTTCCTGCTTCCTACTTTCAGCCTGACATCTTCTCTTCCTTTCTAGTGTACGAGTAATCTAGCAGTTATAAATTCAGTATACGTGCAATTCAAGATTCCAGCATACGAGCAATTCAAGCTTTCAGCTTCCAGAATACGAGCAATTCAGCAGTCTGGGTTCGTTTTCCTGCCTCTAGGCTTCCACCAATCCATTAGGCAGATTTGTTTTTTTGTTAGTAAACATTAGGTGTCCTACTTGAAACTGAAGTAAACTTAGTATGATATTATCTTTTTAATTTAGTTATTCAAAAAAATTAATATAATTATTCACAAACAACTCAATTTATTGATTTTTTTGTTAATTGAGCATGTAGTTGGATGATATAAAATTCAATTTTATATTTTTAGACTTAATTTATGAATGTAGTAGGATCTTGCGATCCTCGATCCGATCTTACGATTCAGTCCAATCCAACCTCGAAACGATCTCTCCTAAAATCTGGATCCTGGCAACCTTGGGATGATCAACATAATAGTTTTAGGATCTCTCTGGAGTAATTCTATGTGGTTGAGCAAATACGGGCTCTGATTCCTCGAATAGCGAAAAGGTGTAACGATGATGACACAAATGATACTCAACCATATCACCCTAAAATCGTGTTGAGTGATCAATAAGGATAATCTATCATATATACATGGCCTACCACTAAATAAATAAATTTGGCAAAAAATCTTGAGATCTGATACCAACTGATGTAGAGTAGGCTATGTGAGTGCAGGGCTATAATGTAATCTTAATGTGAAGTGTGAGGGACGATAACTCTACTTTCCCTAATCCTAAATACAACAGATGCAATGACTGACAACGATTTCACAAGATAGTAAGAAAGAGATAAATCACATGTTTATACTCTAAAGCAAGGTAAAATAATTTCTTTAATTAAGCAGACTTTGGTTTTCCTCTGCATGGAGGAGTAAAGTGTGAACACGCGGTGAATAGTTCCTGCAAATCACGGGTTAATCCAAACAAAGTTAACAAAATTCCAAAAGTGCGAGAGATTAAAATAGCAAGAGTTCACAATCATATATATAAATGTAGAAAACAAAGATCCACACAACAAAAATAATACTCATAAAGCAAGGGGAGACCATGAAGTGGAGATCCTATAATTCCAAGTGAGCGAGTGGCTGTCCGGAGGTGGCAATGACGGTGAATGCTGAGGAACACTTGGTGGGGCAGTTGTTGAAAGGAGGAAGATTGGAGGTTTAGAGATTTTTGGAGGGTGATAAGCTATGGATCGGGTGGCAGGATTGGGAGAGTTTAATATGAAAAGGCGGGCGCTGTGAGGGTCTCGTGAGTTTCCTGGGAGGTGGAAACTGCTTCCGGGGAAGTTCGTAGGGGTTTTTTTGGAGGAGTGAAGATAGGGTTGGCTGATGAGCGAGTGGGGCTTAGGATGGAGGCGGAATGATCTTTTCTTGAGAGAATTGAAGGCTATCGATTGACTATATATAGTCAGGTATTTATCTTTTGGCACAGAGTTTTAGAGAGTTAACTATGAAAGGAGGAGTTGTCGGTGATCCACGAGAATGGCGCGGGCTATTTTCCTAGGAGGGAAAACTGAGGAGTTTTCGATGGAGGTGGAGGGGATACAAGTGAATACAATGTCAAACCTAGGAGTCGTCACATATGGCCTCACAAAGTCGTCACCGTGAGAGAATTGTCGGATTCCGAGGATTCTTCTTCTCCAAAATCTGCAATAAGGATGAAGGTTGCCCCCTTATTCATATTTATAATAAAATTCCAAGAGCATCCCCCACATCAGCGACTATGATTGGTTAGTAATGTAATGGACTCGATTACATTAAATAAAATTGAAAAATACAATATAATATATGAAAATGCAAGTAAACGAAAATTCAGATGCATCCGAGGAGTCGGATCATCGATCTGGAGACACTAAATATGTCAGATAGCGAACGGGCTGAAAATTTACGCTCCACTACGGGTCCGCATCGTCGATCCCCGTCACTTAGAAAAGCACCATAAAAACAAGTATAAGGGAAATATTTATCCCATGTTCGGTGTAGGGTATGGATCAATCCTGATCCTTTGCCGCCTGGAAAGAAATCTCGAGCGGAAGAGCTGCCAGAGCCAGCCCGACAGAAAACGCGAGTCGCCCTTCCCATTTGCGTGAGAGGTCGCCGTCGCCGCCTAGTGCGTGAGGAGTCGTCGGATCCTGTGAAGGCTAGGAGGTGTCACCTCCTTTTATTGTCTTATGCTCCGTAAAGGAGGTAGGGCTGACTGGAGCCTCCATTTCAAAGGGGCAGTGTCGTCGTGGGGAAGGAAGAAGAGCCAACCGACTCTTGGACTTGCTTTAGGTCGCGTTCGTTTCGCAGGAATTGAGCTGCAGAAATTGGAATTGAATTCAATTCTCATTCCCGCAGGAATTGGAATTGAATTCAATTCCAATTCTACTGTTCGGCTGAATGCAGAAATTCTGTCACAGGAATTGAAATTAACAATTCTGATGTTCGGCTGTATCCTGTAATTCAAAGTACAAAATTCAAATTTGTAATTTTTATTATAAACTGAATTGAAATAGCTAAATTAAAATCATACTTCAACAGAATAAAAATTAATAGTCCACGCACCGAACATTAAAAAAATTTCAAAATAGTCTACAGCATTATAATAGTCCGCACATGAAATCAAAAGTCCTTAACATAATCTAATCAATCGCGTATATGTAAGCGGAGGCAGGTCCTCCTAATTGGCATCGGTAAAGTCATGAACACGTCGGCCTTCTTGTCGTCATCACTCAGCATATCGATAGCCTGTATAACCTCAGTCTCAGTCAAATACGTAATAGCTGCAATGGAAGCAAATATCCTGTCTGCCCTTGAGATCGGCGGTGGTGGCGGTGGCGGCTGAGAAGTCACGCTGCTATCATGCTCCATGTTCCTCGCTATCGCAGAAACAACATCAGCAATAATATCTACCGCGGATGTTTTCTCCTTCCTTTTCTTGCTCTTTGGCTCAACCTCCTCCATGCCGTTTTCGTCCACTGAGTCTTCAATGTGGATCTCGTTCATTTGCTCAGTCGCAGTAGCAGCATTAGCTCCAGTGGCCCGATCAACCCCACAAATCATAGCTAAGTCGCCCCAATTGACGATCACATTGCTCCGATAATGTCTCACTGTCGGATGCGCCTACAAGTTTAGTTTAAATTAGAATCAAAATTTAATATAATTTCTACACAGTTAAATATTTGCTTAATTAAAATATTACCTGTACGTAGTTAGCCCAGACTTCCTCGCTGTCAATCTTCACCACCTTACGCTCCCAATCCCATCTGAAACCACTGGAATCCAGCATATTCGATATTCCTTGGTAGTATTTGTTCCATGTTTTAATCCTGATCATTATCTTCTCCTTACTAATATCAACGTGGCAATCATCCTTCAATGTCTGTATTGTCGCCGTGTACGCGACACTTTTCCAGCCGCTAGCCGTCTTATTTCCCAGATTTTGCTGCTCAAGGAGAGCAGTCGATAACGCACAATCCATCTGCGGCGTCCATGGAACATAGGACCGTTCACTTGGTTTGACCTCCTTTTCTTTTTTATCCATTTATTTCTGCAAAAAAAAATCAGACACACAAAAATGGATTAAATAGAAGTTAACAAAATATACACAGACACACACACATAACATACCCACAATTTTGCACATAAATGGATTATAAAGAAGTTAACAAAATATGCATATTTTAATTGCCCCGATGAGCACAATACTCATTAAACATATTCATACTCATAGTCTCCCTAAACGTGCTCCACTCTGGTGTTGCTTGGACTGGAGCCAATGTATCCGCGTACTCGAAACTAGCAGAAGTTGTATCTTGATTTAATATTTCCGCATCTACCTCGGCAAGCAATCGACCATGATTTTCTAATCTCCTCTCTATAAGAAAATTATGCAGAATTCAGCAAGCCTCCACGATATTTCTTCTAACCCCACATTTCATCATCACTATGACGGAAGCAGCAAGAGCAGCAGCTACTGCTGCTCTCCTACGTCTACGACGTTTCACTGTTTCATCCATCTCAACATAAAAAAACACACATTATATAGCCAACCACAAAAGCACAAACACAAACACATACACATTTTAATATTAAAATCGACAATTTTTAAAAAAACAACAACATCAACTAATAATGTCTCGCATCACCAAAGTTCACCAAATTAAAAACATAGTTTATGACATGACATAACATTGCACTATATTTGGATCCCAGAAAATCAACCCCGCAAATGTAAGGGTAGTCAAGTCCTCCTGATTGGCAACGGCAAAGCCAGATTGCACATTGAGTTCTGGAAATCCGTCAATGAAAGAACAACAACACGAAAAAAACAACACGAGTTCTAGAAATAACAACACGAGTTCAGGAAATCCAGATTGCACATTGAGTTCTGGACTGAAATCAGTCCAGATTTCACAAGAAATGTGGGCTGATTTTCAGTCCAGATTTCTTGTGAAATCTGGACTGAAAACAGTCCAGATTTCTTGTGAAATCTGGACTGAAAACAGTCCAGATTTCTTGTGAAATTTGGACTGAATTTCAGTCCAGATTTCACAAGAAAGTTGGACAGATTTCTTGTGAAATCTGTCCAGAGTTTTGGTACTAAAATTTACGAAAATGAATTTTTCTGCTCATTAAATGAAGAAGAAGAAGAAGTTACTAGCCGAGCGGGAGCAGGAAGGGCGACGGCGACGGGAGCCGGAGCAGAAAGGGCGACGGGAGCCGGAGCCGGAAGGGCGACGGGAGCCGGAGCGGGAACGGCGGCAGGAGCAGGAGCAGCGGCGGTATCAGGAGCCGCAGGAGCGGGAACGGCGGGATGGGAATCGCGACGGGAGAAGGAAGAGTAGGAATCGCGAAATCTGACCTAGCAAGGTCGGAAATGAAATTGTGCGATATCCTTATACCGAATTCCGACCTTCTAAATTTTCAATTCCAATACCCACGGTTTTTTTGGCATACCGAACACCTAAAATTGGAATTGGTAAATGAATTCCAATTCCTGCAGCTCAATTCCTGCGAAACGAACGGACCCTTAGGGTTTGTGGAGGGTGGAAGGGGGCTGTCACCGGTGGTACAACGGTAAGGGCTTGGTGTTGGAGGTGTGTGCACGTGCAGTTGACCTCGATAGAGTTTCTCTCTGGTGGTGGTTTTGGGTTGGTTGTTGTCCGACGACAAAGGTTCGTGTGCGAACCTTGTGCATCCGTTGTTCAATGGACTGCAGTAAGTATTGATCTGTCCCAGCACGTGGAGCTGTACGACTCCATGTGTGGTGCCCTTATCTTATATTTCTCATATTGTTGTTTGTATTGATATATATATATATATATTGCGTGGTTGGTTGTTCATCGGTGTGTTTGTCGTTTATTATTATTTTTGTTCTTGTTACTTTGTGTTGATTATAGCTGTGTCTGTGGGTGTCATACTCCGGCCCCTAACAAGTGGTATCAGAGCAAGGTTACGTAGGTGTCTGATTGGACGTTCCGAGTTAGATTTGGTTCAACGGTTGTTAACGACATTGATCCGCTCCCTACCTTCCTAAATCTGATTCGTGAATTAATCAGGCCGCCTAGAAGTGTTGAGGGCAGCTATGGCAGGGAAGAACACATTGCTGGCCAAATATTCAGTGGAGAATTTTGATGGCAGCGGGAATTTCCGTATATGGTAGATTCGGGTCAAAGATATGCTGGTTGTGCAGGAATTGATACAAGTGTTGCTGGGGCGTGATGTTTTGCTCAATCCGATGAATGATTCATCGTGGCTTGAGATGGATGAGCGCGCCACCAGTGCCATCAGGATGTGCGTCAACAACAAGGTATTGTTCAACATCGGGGTTGAAGAGTCTGCGGTCAAGCTGTGGGAGAAGCTTGAGGGACTATATATGAGCAAGTCGTTGACCACGAGGCTGTTGTTGAAGCAGCGACTGTACAGCCTGAAGATGCAGGAGGGTGGAAACCTGCAGTAACACTTCAACGTGTTCAACGGACTTCTAAAGCAACTGCATGTGATTGGTGTGAAGGTGGAGGAAGAAGACAAGACCTTACTGCTTCTTACCTCGCTCCCGGCGTCGTACAAGCACATGAAGACCACGATACTGTATGGGAAGGATACCATAGACGTGGAGCATATCACATCTGCGTTACTGTCCAGTCAGATGCTGTCGGACCCCACTCCTGGGGGTGAGCATGTTTTGGCAGTAGGAGGATGACGTGGGAGGCAGTTCGAGAAGGGATCTCGGAGTGCACGGTCCAGATCCACATCGAGGAGGCAATGACATGTTACCACTGCAGGCAGAGCGATCATATCAAGTGGAACTGTCTGAAGCATGGGCAGAGTTTTGGGGACGCCCAGAGTGCGAACAAGGGGACGATAGCCCTGTTAGATGAGGGTGATGACGCTCTTACCATCACTGAGAGTCAGAGTGACTCTGATAGCTGAATATTGGATTCTAGTGCTTCACAGCACATTTGATCAGATGCGGGGATGTTCAGTTCACTGGAGGTGACGACTGGGTCAATCTTATTGGATGACGGCTCAGTATGTGAGGTCACGGGGACAGTGACGGTGAACATCAGGATGCATGACGGAGCAGTGCATAAGCTTCAGCGGGTACATCTGGTACCCAAGCTGCGCAGAAATTTGATATTGTTGGACAGATTAGACTCCAGAGGATGCAATTTTGCAGCGAGAGGTGGAGTTTTAATGGTGACGTGAGGGCGGATCGTGCTCATGCAAGTTATGCAACGCGGTAGTCTATACCGGCTGATGGGGACCACGATGCGAGGTGGTGAGCCCATGATTTCTGTGGCCGACGGTGTGGAATGTCGAGATAGTGCAGGGGATCTCTCTTCTGCTAGTTTGACTAGACGAGTCAGATTCAGTGATCCAGTTGCATCGACATTCAGAGGTTGAGCCCGAGAAGGGATGAGACGACTGGAGCAGGTCGGCTAACGCCTCAGGTCTTTGAGGTGGTGTTGTGTACAGTGTTTCTTCGCGTCGTTGTTGCTACATGCAGTTAGTGGCATGTGCAGGAAGTGATTTGTGCAGGTGGTGGCTCCGGATCCCGAACCAAGGTGGTGGTTTATTGGATTTTTGGTTTTGGTTCGGATCCGGTATGGGGATATTTATCCCAAGCTCGGTCTAGGGTTTGGATCATCCCCGATCCTTTGCCGCCTGGAAAGAAATCCCGAGCGGAAGAGCCGCCGGAGCCAGCCCGACAAAAATCATGAGGAGCCGCCCTTCCCATTCGCGTGAGAGATTGTCGTCGCCGCGCAGTGCGCGAGGAGTCGTCGGATCCTGTGAAGGCTAGGAGGTGTCACCTCCTTCTGTTGTCTTCTACTCCGTGAAGGAGGTAGGGCTGACTTGAGCCTCCATTTCAAAGGGGCAGTATCGTCGTGGGGAAGGAAGAAGAGCCAATCGGCTCATGGGCTTGCTCTAGGGTTAGTGGAGGGTGGAAGGGGGCTGTCACCAGTGGTGCAATAGTAAGGGCTTGGTGTCGGAGGCGTGCGCACGTGCAGTTGGCCTCGACAGAGTTTTTCTCCGGTGGTGGCTGCGGGTTGGTCGTCGTCCGACGACGAAGGTTCGTGTACGAACCTTGTGCGTCTGTTGTTCAACGGACTGCAGTAAGTATTGCTCTATCTCAGCGCGCGTAGGTGTCTGATTCCACACGTGGTGCCCTTTATCGGATCTTGTATTTCTCCTATTGTTGTTTGTATTGATATATATATATGTTAGCATTATTTGCACTTCTGCGTTGTTAACTTTATTAGACCTTATGTATTTTTTATCCTTGTCATCTATATATAGAGGACACCTTTAATGGAATAAGTCAAGTTTTCTCTCCTTCAACAGGGTATCGGAGGGTCCCGTAACCTAACACTCCGCTTCCGTCTTCCGCTCGCCAGTCCGCTCACTTCTCCCGCTCGCCAGCCCGCTCACATCTTCGCTCGCCAGCCCGCTTCCGCTTCCGCTTCCCACGCGTCGCGTCTCCCGCTAGCGCGTCCCCCGCGTCGCGTCTCCCGCTTTAACTCCTGCTAGCGCCAGCGTCTCCCGCGTCCCTTCTCCCGCGTCGCCGTCCAGTCCCGTCGCCAGCCACCTCTTCTTCTCTTCTCCACCTCTTCTAATGGCGCTGAAATAGTGCTCTTGCTTCCTCCGGCGCCTCCTGCCCTTGTGATGCTTGGATGGCTGGTTCCATTTGCCTTTTGCTGCCCTAATCTCTTGGGTTTCCTCCCTTTCCGGATTTCTATTCCGTCCTGATCTTTCCCTCAGGATTTTTATTCCTGTGCTATGGGATCTAGTGGAGCGGATTCTCTCTCACCCTCTACCGGTGGTACTCCGACCCCTCTTTCTGCTTGTCCTCCTTCGTCGGTCTTCTACCGTGGAACCACCGATCACAATACCTCTCAGATAACTACTATCCGGCTTGATGAATCCAATTATCTCTTATGGTCCCGGTCTATTACCCTAGCGCTTAAAAGTCGGCGTCTCTTTGGCTATGTCTCCGGCCACATGCCGGAACCTGATAGGACTTCTCCTGAATGGCCGCAGTGGGAATCCGAGAATTCCTTGGTCATGTCTTGGCTGACCAACTCAATGCAAGAGTCCATTACCCGCAACTATCTTTTTCTTGACAGTGCTTCTGCTATTTGGTGTCGTGTCGAGTCTACATACTTTCGCCGCGGCAATGCTGCTCAGATTTTTCAGCTTCGCCGCCAGATCAGTTTACTCCGTCAGGGTGACCATCCTCCTACATCGTATTACTTAAGAGTTCACTCAGCTTTATCAAGAGTATGATCATTTTGATCCTCTTGTCTGTGTTAGTCCTGTCGATGAGGCGATGGTTCGGGTCCGGGATGACCGCAATCGCATATTTGAGTTCCTTCATGGCTTGCACCGCGACTTTGATCAGATCAGTGTTCAGATTCTGGGGTGACTGTCGATCACTTCTCTTTCTGAGGTCTATAGCATCGTGCAGCAGGAGTTTGATCGCCGTCAGACCCTTCTTCCGGATCCCGTGCCAGAGGGCTCTGCTCTGGCTGCTACCATCCCCTCCCTTCTTAGCACCCGTCCATCACGGGATCCCCGGTCGAGGAACTCAGATAAGGATCATCTCCTCTGTGATTACTGTGGCAAGACTCGCCATACTCGGGATACCTGCTTCAAGCTTCATGGGTTCCCTGCCCCGAGAGGGGGTGCCCCGCCTCGTGGAGGTCGTGGTTCTGGACGCTCCTCGGGTCGTCATGTTGTCTCCCGTGCGGCCCATCTTACTGACGCTACTGTTGATGTTTCTCCTGGCTACTCTAGTACTGATGCCCCTGCCACCCCTGGTGCTTTTACTGCAGATGAGATGCTTGCTCTTCGACGCCTGATGCATGGTCTTTCTGCGGAGCCTTCTGCCTCTTCCTCCTACGCTCATACGGGCCTGCCAGGTGCTCACTCTGCTGTTTCTTCTCCGTCCACTCAATGGGTCATTGCCTCTGGGGCCACGGATCACATGACCGGGTCCTCTACAGGTTTTGTCTCTTATACTCCTCCTTCTGGGGGTGATAAGGTGAGCATTGCTGATTGTTCTCTTTCCTCCATTGCTGGCAAGGGAACCATCCCCTGCTCCTCCCTTACCTTGTCCTTTGTTCTTCATGTGCCCTTCTTTACTCGTAATCTGCTTTCAATTAGTCATTTGACCAACTCCATGCATCGCTCTGTGACATTTCTTCCGTCTTCATGTGTGTTTCAGGACCTGACGACGGGTAAGGTGATTGGCTCTGGTAGCATGGTGAATGGACTCTATGTGCTTGACTCTGGCGTTGCTTCCTCTACTCTAGCTCTTCATTCTCGCACTGTTCATCCTTTGTACTACTGGCACTGTCGCCTGGAACACCCTTCTCTTTCTGTTTTGCAATTGTTGTTTCCTGCAATGTCTGCTGCTTTTTTTGAGTCTTTTGCGTGTGATGTTTGTAGTGTCAACAAATATCATCGTACTTCATTTAAACATGTTTCGTTGCCTAGTTCTATTCCATTTGCTGTTATTCATACTGATATCTGGGGTCCCTGCTCGGTCCCTTCTATTTCTGGTCGTACGTGGTTTGTTACATTTATTGATTGTTTCTCACGCACTACCTGGTTATATTTGCTTTGTCACAAGAGCGATGTGTTTTCTGTTTTCCGACAATTCCATGTCCTGATCTTCACCCAATTTCAGTCCCACATTAAAATTCTTCGCAGTGACAATGGTCGCGAATACATGGATTCACAGTTTGAGCACTACCTTGCTGATCACGGCATCCTCCACCAGACTACATGTGTGTATTCCCCTGCTCAAAATGGCGTTGCTGAGCGGAAAAATCGTCATCTGTTGGAGGTTGCTCGGTGCCTCTTGTCCACAATGCATCTGCCAAAATTTTATTGGGGAGATGCCATCCTCACTGCTGAATACCTCATCAATCGAATGCCCTCACGTGTCCTCGGAAACTCTACTCCTCTGGATACGCTTGGTGTGCCTCCTACTCGCCTTCCTCCTAAGGTGTTTGGATGTGCTTGTTTTGTTCACATCCATCACCCTCGTCCCTCCAAACTTGATCCTCGTGCCCTTAAGTGTGTATTTATTGGGTACTCCCCAACGCAGAAGGGGTACAAGTGTTTTCACCCCCTACTAGGAAGGTGTTGGTTAGCATGGATGTCACTTTCCGTGAATCTGAATCATATTACCCTCTGTCTGCCCCCTCATCCTCGGGTGTTCCCTCCGTTTCTTTGCCCATACCTCCACCATATCCCTCACTTCAGGGGGAGCCTCTACCAGTGGAAGTGAGTCCTTCTCTACCAGTGGAAGTGAGTCCTCCTCTTCGGGGCTCTCCTATATCCTCGCCACCGACCTTGCAGGTATATACTTGGCGTATAAAGAGGACAAGCACACACGAGCCTGCTATGTTGCCAGATCAGTCAGTGGATCATGACTCAGGACCTTCTGATTTACCAATTGCTCTCCGAAAAGGTATCCGGTCTTGTACCCGTCATCCTCTATCTAATTATGTATCTTATGATTCTCTGTCTACCTCCTACAAGGCTTTTGTCTCCTCTCTTGCTACTTCTTCTATCCCGGTGTCATGGCAACAGGCTCTTGAGGTCCATATGTGGCGAGAGGCAATGGTTGAGGAAATGAAGGCTCTGGAGAAGAACCATACATGGGATCTTGTCCCTCTTCCCTATGGAAAAAAACCTGTTGGATGCAAGTGGGTGTTCTCTGTGAAACAGAATCCACAAGAGATTGTTGAGAGATGCAAGACACGGTTGGTTGCAAGGGGTTATACTCAAACTCATGGCATTGATTATCAGGAGACATTTGCCCCGGTTGCTAAAATGAATACCATCAGGGTATTGGTCTCTGTTGCTGCTTGCAAAAATTGGGATCTTCTGCAGCTTGATGTGAAGAATGTCTTCCTCCATGGTGACTTGGAGGAGGTCTATATGTCTATTCCTCCTGGCCTCACTCCGGCTGGTGCTGAAGGGAAAGTTTGTAGATTGTTACGGGCTCTATACGGACTGAAGCAGTCCCCAAGAGCTTGGTTTGTCCGGTTCCATAAGGTGATGGTGTCGTTTGGATACTCTCAGAGCAATGTTGACCATACGTTGTTCATCAAACGTAGGCTTGGGAAAATTACAGTTCTCATTGTGTATTTTGACGACATTGTTATAACTGGTGATGATCATGAAGAAATTCAGAATCTGAAACAGAAGCTTGCCAGAGAGTTTGAGGTCAAGGACCTAGGAAAACTCAAGTATTTCTTGGGAATTGAAGTTGCAAGATCAAAGCAGGGGATTTTTCTCTCTCAACAGAAATACACGTTAGATCTTCTTGAGAAGACGGGGATGAGTGGGTGCAGACCTGCTGATACTCCGATTGAGGCAAATCACCGATTGGGGCGTGATGATGGAAAAGAGATTGAAGATATTTCAGGGTTCCAAAGGTTAGTGGGGAGGCTGATATATATGTCTCACACTCGTCCGGATATCTCCTATGCGGTGAGTGTCGTGAGTCAGTACATGCATGCTCCAAAGACACGACACATGAATGCGGCACACAGAATTCTTCGGAATCTCAAGTCTTCATCAGGACGGGGAGTTTTGTTTTCCCCGAGTTCCGACCTAAAGATTGAAGTCTATATTGATGCTGATTGGGCCGGATCTGTGGATGATAGGCGATCCACCTCTGGATATTGCTCTCTTGTTGGGGGTAATCTTGTTACTTGGAGAAGCAAGAAGCAACAGGTTGTGGCACGATCTAGTGCGGAGGCTGAGTTTAGATCTATAGCTCATGGGGTCTGTGAAGGCTTGTGCCTTCGGACCTTATTGAACGACCTTGGTCTCGTGGAAGAGGGACTCATCCGCCTGTATTGTGACAATAAGTCATCCATCAGTATCGCTCACAATCCGATTCAACATGACCGGACAAAACACATCGAGGTGGACCCCCACTTTATCAAGGAGAATATTGAAAGAGGAATCATCTGTACCCCCTTTGTGCCCTTCAACGAGCAACTTGCCGACATTCTCACCAAAGGATTGAGTGGGAATTCTTTTGACCAGATTGTAAACAAGTTGGGCATGGTTAACATTACACATCCAACTTGAGGGGGAGTGTTAGCATTATTTGCACTTCTGCATTATTAACTTTATTAGACCTTATGTATTTTTTATCCTTGTCCTCTATATATAGAGGACACCTTTAATGGAATAAGTCAAGTTTTCTCTCCTTCAACAATATATATACTGTGTGGTAGGCTGTTCATTGGCGTGTTTGCCGTTTATTATTATTTACGTTCTTGTTACTATGTGTTGATTATAGTTGCGCCTGTGGGTGCCGTACTCCGGCCCCTAACATTGTTTTGGGAGGAAATTGCAAATATATCCCATAAGAAGAAATTATGGATATAGAAATGAATTATAAAATTATAATGCATAGAGAAAATAAGGCTTGGTTTGGTTCTGCATTTTCGGGCGCCGTTTGGAGCAAACGCCGTCGGACGGCGGGTAACCAAATGACCCTCCGTCCCCGTTTGCTCCGTTTCCGCCCGCAGCACGGAAACGGCCCCAATCCGCTACGTTTCGACCCCCGTCTCTCCCGTCGGGTGCTCCCGCCACCGCCGAACCAAACGAAACCTAAACTCATCGGACTCGATTAATTTGCTCCCTCATGGTCTCATGGAGTTGATCCATGAATTGGAAACCACATCAGTAAAATAGTAAAACAACTTAAGTGTTGTTACTTGGCATGGCTAACGAAGCAAACAACTGATCTATAAAACAACAAAAGGTTTAGTTTCCATTTGATTTTAAAAGAGAAGCAAATCTGGGACATGCATAAAAAATGTGGTTTATCAAGTAGAGACGGCTCAACATGTTCAAAATATTCGATCAGAAAAGTCAAATTATGCAGACTCAAACCTGCATTTCCAGAATATGTATTGTAAGTACTACAAATTAACCAATGTCCAAACTACATCTTTCTCTGCGATGGAAATAGAGCAAGAAAAGTAAAAAAAAATTGCTTTGTTTTCTCCAAATAAAAGAAGTCCTATGATGTCATACCTTTTAGCTCGACACCATTTTGAAAAGTATCCTTTCTCAACCCATCTTTCGCAACACCCATATCATTAGTTCCAATCCCAGCAACCCTGTGATTTTCATCATATAGAATCTGCCCAATTATAAAGCTTAGAACAAAAACATAAAAAAGACCTGACCTATGTATCAGGAACAAAATCAAGAGAAATACCTCACTCGCAGCAAAACCTGGATAAATTTCTACACCTAATTCTTCCGCTTTAACTGCCATCCAGCGAACCAGCTGGCTCAAGCTGCATAAAGAGAAATGATCATAGATGGTTATTTATCAACAAATACTAGATCACCAGAAAAAGTAAAACAAAAAAAAAAACAGAGGTTCAAGTTTAGAGCTACCATAGATCAGCAATCTAATACCTAAATTTAATCACGGATTAAAATATAAATATAAATAATCATATCCCCCATGATGATAAAGAAAATCAGTGCCGAATACTACCGTGAAATTTTCGGAAATTTTTGACGAAATTTTTACAACAGAATTTGACGGAATTTTTACGACTATATTTTATGTTGGTTCGCTTGTTATCGGTAGGCCAAGTGAATGTGATAGTGCAAATGTGATTAATATTTTTATGATGGTTGGATTGATATTTTATGTTAAGGGATTGAGTTAATTCCTAATCTTGCTCGAAGTTAATTTTAGTGGCTCGGTTTAAGTTGTGGATGACCGCTGATCGGTTAATGTTGAGGGATAGGTTGGAAATATTAATGATATGTTTATTATCAAGATTGTAAATAATGGATGTTGGCAACATATCGCATTGAGTTTTTAAATGTCGGATGTCGAAAGTCGGAGACATGTCGGAGATTTTTTAAAATATCGTATTTTCTTATCTTATAAATAAAATTTAAATTTTTATGTATACTAACTATAATTATATGTTATAAAAGTAAAATAAAAATATAACAAATAGATAAAAAATGAGTCATGTATATTACAAAAAAATTTTGAATAGTATGGAACTGAGTAAAAGCGGACCAAATAAATCACAAATTGATTTCTTATGACTCGCAAAATGGATAAAATGATTTGTAAGAATTGCAAAGTCATATCAGGAGAAAGTTTGACAACACAACATAGGTTATTGGTGTTAGATGTACAAAATAAATTTAAGACAAGAACAAAAATGTTGCAAAAAAATCGTTCGTGAAACTTGAAGATGGAAAAGCAGGTTATTTTCAAGAAGGCAAATATAGAACGACTAGTTGATGACCCTTATGTTGATCCTAATGTCTCATGGGAAGTTATGTCTTCACATTTAAGGATAAGTGGAAAGAATGTACTTGAAGTATCAAAAGGTCGTGCGCCCCCAAATAAAGAATCGTGGTGGTGGGAAGAGAAAGTGCAAGACAAAGTGAGGGCAAAAAGGGTCAGCTATAAATCACCCTACGCTTGTAGGAATGATGAAAATTTAGCCAGGTATAAAGTCGCCAAAAAAAGCTAAGCAGACAGTAGTAAAGCAAGAAGTCAAGCTTATGAATAATTTTATACGCGACTAGATAGCAAAGATGCAGAGCGTGACATATATAAAATTGCTCGAGCTAGAGAAAGGAAGACAAGAGATTTAAGTCAAGTAAATGTATAAAGGATGATACAGATTTCGTTTTGATCGATGATGTGCATATTAAAAAACGATGGAAAAATACTTTTATCAACTCTATAATGAAACAAAGTACAATGAATTGAACTTGAAAGAGTTAAGTAAATCAGAGAAGTATAGGAACAAAACATTTTATCGTAAAATACAGGTATCAGAGATAAAAGATGTTCTAAATAAGATGAAAAATGGAAAGATTGTTGGGTTGGACGATATACTTATCGAAGTATGGAAATTACTAGTAAATGAAGTAATTTTGTGTCTTACATATTTTTTCAATAAGATACTGAAGTCTTGGTACCTTTGTATAAGAATAAATGATAAATATATAATTGTGTTAATTACAGAGGAATTAAATTGTGAGTCATACCATAAAACTATGGGAACAAGTAATAGAAAGAAGAGTAAGACGGGGGACTAACATCTCAGAGAATCAATTTGGATCCATGCCAGGGAGGTCGACTATGGAAGCTATACATCTCTTGAGGAGACTCATTGACAACTATCGAGAAAGAAAACAAGATTTGCATATGATGTTTATTGATCTTGAGAAGGCTTATGGTAAAATTCTAAGAGAGATCCTATGGAGAGTCTTAGAAAAGAAATGTGTAAATGTTTCATATATTGACATAATCAAAGATATGTATACAAATTCAGTGACAAGGGTGAGTACATCTAGAGGATTAACACGGGAATTCCTTATCACTGTTGGCTTACATCAAGATTCATCTTTAAGCTCTTATCTCTTTACCCTTATCTTAGATGAGCTCACCAGACATATGCAACAAGCAATACCTTGGTGTTTATTGTTTGCGGATGATATCGTTTTGGTTTATGAGACTCGCGAGGGTGTTAACGCAAAACTTGAAACTTGACGAGATACTTTAGAAAAAAAGGATTTTAGGTTGAGCATGGCAAAGACGAAGTATATGGAGCTTAATTTTAGCAGTACAAGAAGGACAGATGATTTCGTTATTAAGTTGGGTGATCAAGATATTTCTCGTAGTGAATGTTTTAAATATCTTGGATCGATAGCTCAAAAGGACGGAGGTATTGATAAAGATGTGACACATAGAATCTAAGTGGGTTGGTTGAAGTGGAGAGGCGTGTCAGGGATCTTATGTGATCGTAAAGTACCACTAAAACTTAAGGGAAAGTTTCAATGTACTGCAATTAGACCCGCGATGCTTTATGGTTCTGAGTGTTGGGCAGTGAATTGTATACATGAGCAAAAAATGAGAGTTGTGGAGATGAGAATGTTTAGATGGATGTGCGAACATACGAGATTGGATAAAATTAGGAATGAAAGTATCAATGATAAGACAGGAGTAACACCAATTGCAGAGAAGATTCGAGAAACTCGTCTAAGATGGTTTGGACACATACAAAGGTGATGCTTACTGAGAACTGTAGTGGATTTTAAAATGTTAATTTTGTGTTCAACTTAAAAAATTGATGGCGAAGTCAAGACGTCACGAGTATTCGCATGTGATAATTTAATCAAAACTTTTGTAAACCCGCACAAGTGATTAACGTTTGTCTGCTTTCAACAATATAATTAATTTTTCCACAAGTTTATTGATAGAGTAAAACGATAACAATGAGAACCAGCTAACGACAAATTAACGACAAACTGGACTATGGATTATTTTGTGGCAAGCGAGCTCTGAATAATTATTAAACATTTGCAAGCATTCATGAAGGGAAGGCTAAGAATAAATGAGGTGTGAAATGAGGAGCGGTTTACCAACAACAAGTGCAAGGGAGAGAGACCGGGCTCAGCTTTTGGCAGCAGTAGGCATTTCCTAGGCCGGGAAAAAAAACAGCAGGAAAGGAATTAGGTGGAGGTTGCTGAGCAGAGGGAACCTCCAGCTGGCGTCATTGGGATGTCGAGAGCTGTCGTCGGGAGTTCGGAGGTGGAGCAACGAGCTTTTGCGGGCAATACCGAGAAACAAAGTTTAACCTCTGTTTCCCGATTCAATCCCCTCTCCCTTGGGCAGGCAGCATGCAACCTTATATAAAACTCTAGGAAGTTTCAAAACCTGCTATTATAATAAGGAAAAAAGTGGGTTGCGTTGCTGTTACTTGATTCAAGGGTATTTCATAAAGCTACAGTAACAGACAAAGAAGCATTTAATGGAGTTTAATGTGGATGTAGACCTGCTGTTTTTGAATGTCTATCAGCTATTTTAAAAGAGGAATTCGACTATACGGAAGGGCAGCATTTTTCAATGGAAATGACTAGGCAGCAGGGGCAGCAGTTTCAATAACATTAAATGGGAAAGGTTTTAAAGTGGCCGGCCCTTTAACAATATTAAGGGGAAAAGTAAAGGCCAAGACAGCCATTTAACAATATTAAATGGGAGAAGTTTTGGGAGGGATAGCCGCCAATGCGAATGATAGCCGCCAATGAGAATGAATAAGAATGCCAAGAGATTTATTAATTTAATCTGAAATTAATTAAATGTGTTTCTTATGAAATTAATTTCAGATTTAATTATTTAATAATTCATTTCTTGCTTGCCCGAGTTAATCCTATTCCTAATTTGACGGACCAATTTATTTAAGATCTTATTGGTCGGTCACACCAACAAGTCGCACGAACGATTGCGTAAACGCGACACACACACAAATAAATGGGAAATAAAGGACATACTTGCGCGACGACATGCGCTACAAAATATTTAAATAAAATACGATAAAATAAATTAACAATGCACTTCAGGTTGCATCAAAAGGAGACAATTAGAGGCACTTGTTAGGCGTTGTGAGAGTCTAGTCACTAGGCATGTTAAACGAGGGAGGGGTAGACCAATAAAGACTTGGAATGAACCTGTAAGGAAATACATGATGTACTTGGGCATTAGTGAGATTATGACAAAAGATACGGCATAATGGCGACAAAGGATCCATATAGCCGACCTCACTATAGTGGGATAAATGCTTGAATGTTGTTGTTGTATTTAAGATAAAATATTATTAACAAATACAAAATGATATATTGTAAAATATATTTAATATTATACAATAATTTTATTTTGATAATAATAAATTTATTACAAATAAAAATGATTCAAATGTTAAATATCTTTGATTGATCATAAGTTTTTTCAAACTTATAAATTTATATTAAAAACATATAAATAATCAACTAATAATTGTGTTAAATGTTTTCAAATTTTTTGTAATATGAAATAAAAAATGAAATAATTATACAAAATTGGTTGTAAGAATAAAATGTTAAAAATAAAAAAAATGTCTAATCAATTTAAACATACATAATATAATGCATATATGTGATTTAAACATATACTGCTAATTTGCTAATATAATACAAAATAAAATAGCGAGCGTTATATTTAAAAGTCATGTCGGACAATATATCGAAAAAAATCGGATATGTCGGTCTGTATTTTATAAAAGAACATAATCTATTTTTTTATAAAAAATATCGTTTTGCGATAAAAGCGACATGTTGAGAGGCAAGTCGGAGGACATTAAAAACAATGCTTATTATAATACACTCTTGTGGTTTCGAGATCCTTAACACTCCTAGAGCCGACTCTCTCTCTCACGCTCTGTTCTTCTGCGTTGGTGCTTCGATGAGAGGATTGGGTTTAGAATTCCCTCTTCTTTTGGGTCATTGATTAAAACTGATTGTGGCGCTTGATATGATTTTTGGCTGATTTTTAGCTTGGGGACAAGTTTTTTATTAAAAGAATTGCTGATTTTTGGGATCCTCAACTTATATTTATTTTTACTTCTATTTCTTCCTTTCTTTAAAGATATTTGAAAAACTTGTAAGAAATAAAAATTTTATATAATGTGTTTTACTTTGTACTTTTTATACATCTTGATGCACTGTGCTGCGACGAATGAATTGAAACTACGCCCGGATATTTAATACATTGTGGAGACCAGAAAAAAGGTCGTCACACTTCTTTCCCTCCACCGATCGACGTCGTGGAAGCATGAAGCTCTTTTCCTCCTTGAGGACGACCTCGGTCCTGGTTTTTGATATCGATCTGATTCTGCGGCTTTGACCTGTGATAGGATTAAGAATCTCTTCTTCTTAACTCCACTGTAAGCATTTCCACTCTCCTCCTTTCTTCTAATATGAGACAGAATGGTATTATTGGTTGGTAGTTTCCTCTATCAGTCATACTCAACTGTTCCTAAATTTCCTGTAGCATGGTGTGTTTTTGTTTTTGTTAGTTTGATGATTTCTCCTCTTCTTAATGAATTATTCTTGTGGTTTTTCCTTCTGAGTTTCAGTTGGTACTTAGCTCTGAAATCATGAAGGCATTAGTGTGGTAGTTCCTTTATGAGGTTCAGCTGACAGTGGTATAGCTTATGGCTTGGATGTTTCCTATGATTCCTGATTGGTTCTACAATTCCCTATTCACAGTGAAGGTTATTTTTACGATTGTTTTAATTTTCATGCAATCGACTGTTAATGGCATATGTTGAGGTTTAGTTCCATGTGAATTTTGGCTATTCTTTAATCATGTTAGTGGTGTTTTGGAATCCGTTCTTGATTTAATGGACTTAAATGCATATTATTTGTGTGGGGTTTTGAAAAGAGAATTTTTCTAAATATACGTAGAATCATCATCACCTGATCGCTACTCTTTCAACAGCTCCTGAAAAATCAAATTATCATCCCCATGTATCAATGTCGATTTCTATTTTAAGTTGCAACCCGTATAATGTAATTAAAGAGAGCTACAATTACAGATACTACGGATAAATCCCTAGCAATTTGTACCAAATTTCATCATACGTGGGATGACGTCAAAGGATAAACGTGATGATGACCCTAAGAATGATAAAGGCTAAGAAAATATTATGGTGAGTTTTACCTCTTTAACTTATGCTTTACTTCTATATACTTTCAATATTACATTCAATGTTATTTTTAATATAAAAAATTATTTCTTGCATGTGCATAAAGCACGATTTCATTAAATTGAATAAATTTGTTGTTTAAAAACCCGGCTGAATCACTAACAAATCTAATGATTTGACAGATGCAGATGATCCTAATAAATGCCTCAGATGTCCTTCATCTTGAGTCAGATAACGACAGGGAAGCCAGAAAAAGATCATAAATCTGAGGGGCGTAAATAATAAATAATACCTTTAATTACTGTAGAAAGGAGAAATAAAATAGAAGGTGCAAATATATTCATCCTCATAGGGGCATTAAATAGGAACTACAACATGACACCCAACACCGATAGGCGGTGTGGGACTAAACTCAATAACATTAAAATATTGCATATATAATAACTCTAACACTCCCCCTCAAGCTGAAGGGGGACCCTACAGCTTGAACACAACATAAAACGGAAGGTACAAGAAGGTTGACAACGTGTGACAAAACAACAGCCACCGAGGCCCAACCGCGTGTCACCGGGGATACTTCAACCGGGCAAAAGCCACGCGACGTTGGTCCACAAAACCGACCATGACCACGCTGGATACACTCGGAGCGGAAACTAGGTCAACCACGAAAGACCAAACCAACCCTACCAAATCTGGAGAAAACAACGAGGAGACACAAACAACATACGAGATCGACCTGGGGGCCACGTGTGATTGAGGCAGGAGTCGGGAAAGAGGCATCCGAGTCGCCGTTATCACAAACACTCCCCCACGTGGAATACAAACATGAAGGCATAGACTATGCCTGGAGGCCGTGACGTACACTCCCCCTTACGTAGACCGTGTGTACTTGTGAGACCCTCGTCGGGTACATGAACCTAGATCACGTGAAAGAAGGGGCCGAAATCGTAAAGTGACCAAACTAACACACCACAACAACAAGAAAACTTAAAGAGAAAAAAAGCAACATTAAACCCTAAACGGGGCCGGAGACGAAGCAGCGCAGAGCAGCAACGACAGACAGAGAAGAAGCAGTTGCAGCAGCAGCTGGCCGGAGAAGCAGAGGCAGAGCAGCATCCATGCCGGAGAAGAAGAGAGCTGCAGCGGGTGCAGACAGAAGCCGGAGAAGAAGCAGTTGCAGCAGCAGGCCGGAGAAGAAGAATCAGCTGCAGCAGCAGGCCGGAGAAGAAGAAGCGGCAGAGCAGCAGGCCGGAGAAGATGAGTAGCGGCAAGAGGCGCAACTAGCTAGAAGAAGGTCGGGTCGGAGAAGATGAAGTAGCAGTAGCACCGTCGGAGGAGAGGAAGACAAGCCGGAGAAGCAGAGCAGTCGAGCCGTCGATGTCGCAGACAACGCACAGCAGCGGCGGAAGCAGCGGATGGCGACGTCAGGAGAAGAATCCGTCGGGAGAGCTGTACAGGGAGAATGTCCAGCTCCCGTATCCGGAATCAAGTGCCGATCCCGTAGACGGGAGCAGGGGGGTGAGAAGCGCCCGTCGAGCCCTAGCAGGCGAGCGGAAGCGGAAGCACGGGTCGGGGGGGGGGGGGGGGAGAAAAGTGCGGAAGCGGGGAAAAAAATTTTATTTAGGTCTTCAGAACGTTCGCTCTGATACCATGTAGAAAGGAGAAATGAAATAGAAGGTGCAAATATATTCATCCTCATAGGGGCATTAAATAGGAACTACAACATGACACCAAACACCGATAGGCGGTGTGGGACTAAACTCAATAACATTAAAATATTGCATATATAATAACTCTAACAATTACATAAACGGTGAATATAACAACTGAACGAAAGAAAATATGAATGATTGAAATAATTGAATGGATTGATACATAGACATGTCGGGTTAACTCCGGTAGGGGGTGTGAATTACCTAAAATAATTGAATGGATTGATCCATAGGTATGTTAAGGATTAACCCCAGTAGGGGGCTGTGAATTACCTACCAACATATTGATTTTCCAATTCAGGGGCTGAAAAGTTTTAACACTTGTTCAATAGCGCGGAATTGGAATATGATGTCTATTCCAGGGGGCCGAAAATTAACGCTTGTTCAATAGCGATGGATTAGAATATGATGACCAAGTGGGGTCGGGCCCAAATATACTGATTGATGTTGATCTTTGAGGCAGCTATCCTAGCAGCACATATATACTATAAACGACAAATTGAATAAAGAATGACAAGTGTAAATATAAATGAAATGAATGACTGACAAGAACACTAACATTCCCTAGTATAAGCTCATGAAGAAATCTTATATCTACTCATTGTACTATTTACTGTTTACAGCTTACTATTTATCTGCTGCACAATTAATTTAAATATATATATGCATGTTGCTACTAACCCTTTGTGTTTGCAGGTACAACGGTTAAGGAGGTAAATCAGGATTACCGAGGTGACCAACGAGCATGGAAAATGGTGCAAGGATCCACATGGTCCTGGGTATAGAAGGACAGGATAGAAGTTCCATATTTTTTCATGTTTATGTAGTAGCTTGTCGTGTGTAGTATATTATAGCATAGTAGTTGGGTATAAATGGTATCTATGTTATCCAATTATATTTATGGAACACTGGGCATGTAATTTTAAACTTTTAATTTAACGAGAAGTTTTAATTCTGTCCATTTTTTTTGGCACTCATTGTGCTTACATTTTATTGTTATTGCTGAGGTGAAATAAAAAGTTCGGAATTATGTTGCTATATGATATAAAATGTAAACTTTGGCAGTCTGCAAGCCATTACAAGCTCTCTCTTAATTATGCCATGGGCATAAGTATTAAAAATGGAAGGAATGGGAACGTCATTTTCATCCTTGCCATTTTCTTTTCAGCATATCTATACTAAGATATAAGCCAATTGTTGGGGTACGATTCCTAGATTCGTGTGAACAAGATAACTTCGGTTTACCAAAATTACCCCTTCCACCTTGGTATCTCATATGTTCCGTCAGAAAGTCGCAACCCCGAGACCACGCACAACTAAGGTATTTTCAATGATCATTGAGGGATTGGCTATGTTCACTCAAGCTGGTTGTTGACTCCTCTGACTAGAGCTGTCGCTGCGATTGATTCCACTCCATCTTCCAAGGAGGAAGACTCGCTCTGATGTATCAAGATTGGTTTCTCTACTACCTCTTGCTGTTCACACTCTTCTCTTTATTCCGTGGTAGGACATTGTCGGCTTCTATTGAAGAATCTAGGCCAAGCATTTATGATCCTTCTAAAATTTACATCCACGACATCCACATCTCCAAATTCCTCTGCTCTCTAGCTTGCTCTTCACTAAGCTTTGCTTTGCATTGTTTCATGTATAGTCTCTTTTAAAGGAAATTTCAGTTCCCTAAATTGGAAGTTGCATTGTTGGACAGCACTCAGAGCTTCTGCTCAACGTCTGAGTCCGTTGTGCTTCCGTGATAGAATCCGCTCTAGCTTTCACAAAGGAAGTCAGACGTGTCATCATCAAGGTTGGTTTCTCTTTCTCCCTCGACCGGTCGGCCTCTTCCAATCTACTAAGTGGTTACCCTATGTTTTTTCTATTTTATTTCTAATCTGGCAGTAATATGTAGAAATCCATGACAACAGCGTGTGGAGAAACTTGCTAAGGATGTGTGCTATAATCTGAGAACGAGCATATTGTGCACACCCTTTTAGTAACACTGTAGTGAGTAGCGTCATTGCCAAATGCAGGGTAAGACATTGTACAAAAACCCCGACCTACACCCGACATTAGCAGGAGCTACATTTTTTGGGCACGCCCTTTTAGTAGCTTGACAAATACCAACTCTATGGCGCGTAAATGTTTCAAAAATGGCCATGATAAAATCATCTCATAAAGAAATCAGTTTACTTAAAGATTGCAGATAAACATTAAAGTGTACAAGCTATAAAAAGTAAACCTTTCTTGCCATGTGAAAATGTACATTCAGGGGAAGGCATGTCAACCAAAAGCATGCAACTAATTCATGTGGCTTCCTACCTTTTAAGAACAATGTAGACAATTATTAATGTGCAAAAGTAATCAAAATGCAAACCTTTCGTACCATGTTTAAATGACATTCAAGGAGAAGCATGAAACAAAATTACTGGCTCTCTATGAGAAATAAGTTGAAGATAAACATACGCTAAGGGTGTGATAAAAGAGGCTCAATTCATGTAGCAACAACTTTAAAGAAGATAAAGTAACTGTGTTCCTTAACTTGTGTTGAATGATACATGTAAAGACCCATTAGTAAAGGCCCGTTTAGCCTCTTAACTACCTAGGATGTTTAGTCTCACATCATTGTATTAGAGATCTCTCTCTCTCCCTATATATTTGTACTCACACATGTATTTTTACACTGAAAAAAGGATATACAAGGTTTTACTGATTTTCTTTCTCTAATCTTGTACTTTTCTACATGGCATCAGAGGGAGGTTGGTCCTACTCTTGCTGCTAAGTTGTTTTTAACCGCTGGTTTCTGTGTCTTCCCGCGCGGATTCTTCTCATATCCGCGCGGCTTCTTCTCCGCTCCTACTTGCGGTTCTCTTGTCCCGCGCGGCTTCACCTCATATCCGCGCGACTTCTTTTCCGCTCCTTCTCTCGATCTTCTCTTATCTTTCCGCTCTCTCTTCTCCTTCTGTGGAACCACTCTTTTTTCTTCTCTCCTCTGACTTTTTATAACCTTCTTCCGCTCCCTCACGGTGGGTCCCTCTTTTTCCTTCTCACGCGGACTTCTCTTCTTATCCGCGTGACCACTCGGTTTCCCGCGGCTTACTTGATGCGGAGCAGAGACGAGGACGTGCTTTCGGCCCGTTCGGGGCTGATTTGACAACTTTCCATATATGTCGTGCCCGAATCGACGATCGGACTCCGCGATTACGTCCGGAGCGTCGCCGCGAGTCAAAATATTATATTACTTTATATTTTTCATTTTATTTTTTATGTATTTTAAGGGGGAACCCACCGGCCAATCATAGCTGTTGATGGGGAAACCCCAATGTGTCTTTTCTTATAAATAGGAGGTATGAGAGCTGATTTGAGTCATTGCAGATTTTGGAGATATTGAATCCCGGAATCCCGTGATCCCTCCCCGGTGCCGACGCCGTGGAACCCTAGGTGACGACTCCTAGGCCTCCAAACTCCTCCTCAAGGTAATCTCTACCCCCACCTTCATTTTCCACGCCTCAAACCACTGTTTCACCCGCTACAGCCCGCCATTCCAGCCACCAGAAAACAGCCGGCCAGCTGCCCCTTTTCCGCCGCCCAACCCGCCTCCTCCCCTCAAACTCGTCGCCTCTCCACCGCCGCTACAGGGCCGCCTCCACCTCTTGTCCCCTCCCCACTGCTGGCCGACCAGCCCTCATCTCTTACCAAATCCGGCCACCCCAAGGGCCTCTTCATCCTAGCCACTACCCACACATATCCCCTCTGTGGATCCACCATCCTAATAGCCCAAAATTCTAGATCAGTCCAGATCTAGGATTATAGCCGCCTGATCCGTTATTTTCACCGCACAAACTTTCCATTTTTGTCCGGATCCGACCCTAAATAGCGGATCTACCCACCCCCCGGCCCGAATCTACCTATTCGTGGCCGCATCCACCATTTTATTGTCATTTCACACTATTCTCCGCTGAGGGCAGCCACCGTCACCGTCTCCTCGCCATCGGTTCCATCTCCGATCGCCGATCTACACATCCGGCCCTCCAAATCTTCAGTGACTCGGTTCAGCCCTATACTTTGTGAGCGTTTGTACTATTTTACTATTTGATTCACATTTGCATTTGGTAATTTATCATATCTTGCTGCGGTTTTTGTTCGTGGAAATTTGTTTTTGTGCACTAATAACTTGCAGGAAGGGACATTCGCCGCGCGCTTTGCTTTGGCCCTTCGAGCGGAGGAAAGTCATTCTAATTGCCTAAATAAATAATTGTTTTTCTATTCGAATATCTGTGTGGTGCTAAAACTTGCATTGCTTAAATTATTTGTCAAATACCGGTCATTGCATTACATGTAGCGTTGGATTAGCGTGTCACCCTGGCACGATCACCTAGCGTTGTAGGTTTTGTGCACCACTAGCCTACCCCTACATCATTTTGGTATCAGAGGGAGGTTAGGTCATTTGCATTCTTTGTAGTGATAGGTCATATATAGTCTTTAGGTTCATCCATGACTAATTATTGTCATCGTTCCTCTCCTCACTTTGGGGATTCTGAGCCCTCCTATACTCAATCTCATAAAGCAACTTCAGAGAAATCCTCCCGTTATCATGATGATTATTATCGTCTGCGGCACACCACTTCTCGAGATCGTGTCGACCCACCGACACAACCTCACTATGCCAGAGACGATCAGTATGATGATTGTCGTCGTTCATATCCTTGCACGAGAGCGGATCGTGTTGATCCTTCGACTCGACTCGATTACCTTAGGGATGACTATTATGAGGATCGTCACTTTGAGAGAGATCTTGAGAGTAGTTTTGTACATTTTCTCCTTCCTTTGACGGCTCATCGAGTCCCGAGTCTTTCAGTTATTGGCTCGTGGATATTGAGTATTATCTTGATCATTTTGAGTTATTCGGTGAGCGTCGCGTTAAGTTTGCGAAACTTAGACTTTTAGATCAGGCAAGGGCATATTGGGCTGGCGTTGAGAGGACCCGCGATCGAGACCGTCTTCGTCGCATCACTAGTTGGATGGACATGAAGCGTACATTGTGTTAGAGGTACCCACCTTCATCATATCGGAGTCGCTTTCTCGGCCAATTATTTTCCCTTCAACAAGAATCCATGTCTGTCGCTAAGTACAGGGATTGCTTTGATGAGTTGGTAGTGAGGAGCGATATCCGAGAGGAGTCAGCCATGACCACTTGCAGATTCCGGTCTGGGCTTCGATCTGACATTCGTACTAAGGTGGTTTATCATATCTTGAAGTCCCTCAAGCAGACGTATCAACTTTCTCTTCATTACGAACAATCTTTGAGATCCGCCAGAGTTGGTCGGTTGGACCCTCACCATGACCTCCGCAGTACGAGTCCTTCTCATAATGAGGTCACCACGGTGCCTACCACTGTCCCACCACCCACGACGGAAGTGATACCTGATAAAGATTGCTCTCACCCCAGCGAGATGCTTAGCCCCGTGAGTGACCTATCTCTTGTTTCTGACCCGTCTCTTGTGACTCCGACGGAGGGTGAATGTGAGCGACCTATTGAGTCTGCAGTGTTGTGACCCTCACCCACACCTCCACTTTTAGCATGTCCGGGGTTGATTGACACTCATACCCTAGACTCATGTCTTGACACCGCACCCGCAGACCCATTCTTGAGCGTAGGTCTGTCACTTTTCCTTTGGCATTACCCTGAGCCACGTTACGATCGAGAGCTCAGAACTTGGTGTTGATCTCATAGTGGCTATGTCACCCATGCACAGGGACACTACCCCTTTCGATTGTACTCATCGGGAGGACCTTGACCTTAGTGACAAGCCCCCTGTTGAGCCTCCTGATGATCCGCCACATCTTGGTGAGGTTGAGACACGGGTGAGCCACTCAGGTATGACGCCTCTTTCATTATCATCTCTGGCTTTGCCCCAAAGAAGGGACCTTGATTGGAGCATGACATATGTAGGGCCTACCTTAAGTCCACTTGAGTATACTCATATTGTGAAGACCTACCTTATGACGTCTCACACTCTGGATGAATTTTGGGACACGCCACCTGTTGAGCCACCCAATGAGTTCTTTCTTGTCTGGGACGCTCACCATATTTTAGAGTCACGACTTCTAGTCGGTGTACATGATCTTCACTCAGGTGGTCGTCTCCTTCGTGATGACTTTTCTTACACACCTCCTGGGGACCCCCCTGATGTGGTACGTCCCCCGAGAGACATTTGGCACTTTACGAGCCCGTATTGAATATAGTTGTCTCTCACGGTCATCTGAGCACTCGTCACACATGGGATGAGTTCGTCTACACTCCACCGAAAGAACCTCCTGATAGGTCACCCCATTTTAGAGACATCTCAGGCATTATTAGATTTTCCTGTAAGAGGTGTATCGTGTCTGTCGTGTTGTCTTTGCATCATTTGCGTTATCTACATGAGTCTGCTGAGTATTTTACACGACATTTGCATGAGTCGGTTCGCCGACGAATAATAACAAGCAATGAAAATTATAAAGTTCATGCAGATAAGCGAAGGCGAGAGCAAATATTTAAAGTAGGCGAGAAGGTAATGGTGGGACTCCGCCCTGAAAGGCTCCCTTTAGGGCCTGCCAAGAAGTTAAGCGCGAGGCGAATGGGTTTGTACTCCATTATTAGTCGTATTGGGACCAACGCCTACCGACTTGACATCCCGGCCAGTATGGGAATTCACCCTGTGTTTAATGTTGAAGATCTGACTCCGTACTATGAACCTCAAGAGTATGTGGACCCGGGCAGTGGAGATGCCCAGCCACCCCCACCCCCACTGTCCTTACCTTACCACCCTCATACGTCACCACCGTCTGATGGCCACCCCAGTCTACTCACTGTTGACATCCACCCACCTGGGAACTCGTCTTCTTTGGTTTCACCGCAGGCACCACCGATCGCACCGGGATCCACCCTTCGAGAGATGAGCGATGAGAGCATCACATAGTTCAGATTCCACCAGTTTGTTCCTACTTCAGATGTGTCGCGTTGTCGCTACTCGGTACACTGGAAGGGTCGCCGCGACGCGGATGACGCTTGGATACTAACAGCAAAGCTTGATCGATTCACCCCTGGACTTCGACATCAGCACGGCCTTCTCCATTTACCGGAGATGACAGCTTTTCAGTCAGGGGGAATCGATTGGCGAGGACACCCTTCCGCCGACGACACTTGGACGACTTCCGGTGGACCGCTTCGAGTTGTACCTGGCGATCAGCGAGAGAATTCCGATCTCAATTCATCGGGAGATGAATTCTTTCAAGTCGGGGAGATTGATGCGGAGCAGAGACGAGGACGTGCTTTGAGCCCGTTCGTGCTGATTTGACAACTTTCCATATATGGCGTGCCCGGATCGACGATTGGACTCCGCAATTGCGTCTGGAGCGTCGTCGCGAGTCAAAATACTATATTACTTTATATTTTTCCGTTTATTTTTGACGTATTTTTAAGGGCAAACCCACCGGCCAATCATAATCGTTGATGGGGAAACCCTAATGTGTCTTTTCTTATAAATAGGAGGTATGGGGCTGATTTGCGTCATTGCAAATTTTGGAGACATTGAATCCCGGAATCCCGCGATCCCTCCCCGGTGCCGACGCTGTGGAACCCTAGGTGACGACTCCTATGCCTCCAAACTCCTCCCCAAGGTAACCTCTACCCCCAGCTTCATTTTCCACGCCTCAAACCATCGTTTCACCCGCTGCAGCCCGCCATTCCAGCCACCGGAAAACAGTCGGCCTGCTGCCCCTTTTCCGCCGCCCAACCCGCCTCGTCCCCTCAAACCCGTTGCCTCTCCACCGCCGCTAAGGGGCCGCCTCCACCTCTTGTCCCCTCCCCACTGCTGGCCGACCAGCCCTCATCTCTTAACAAATCCGGCCACCCCAAGGGCCTCTTTGCCCTAGCCACTACCCCCACATATCCCCTCCGTGGATCCACCATCCTAATAGCCCAAAAATTCTAGATCAGTCCAGATCTAGAATTATAGTCACCCGATCCGTTATTTTCACCACACAAACTTTCAATTTTTGCCCGGATCCGACCATAAATAGCGGATCTACCCACCCCCCAGCCCGTATCTACTTATTTGTGGCCGCATCCACCATTTTATTGTCTGTTCGCATTGTTCTCCGCTGAGGGCATCCACCGTCACTATCGCCTCGCCACCGGTTCCATCTCCGATCGCCGATCTACACATCCGGCCCTCCAAATCATCAGTGTCTTGGTTCAGCCCTCTACTTTGTGAGCGTTTGTATTATTGTACTATTTGATTCACATTTGCATTTGGTAATTTATCATATCTTGCTGCGATTTCTGTTCGTGGAAATTTGTTTTTGTGCACTAATAACTTGCAGGAGGGGGCATTCGTCGCGCACTTTGCCTTGGCCCTCCGAGCGGAGGAAAGTCATTCCAATTGCCTAAATAAATAATTGTTTTTCTATTCAAATATCTGTGTGGTGCTAAAACTTACATTGCTAAATTATTTGTCAAATACCGGTCATTGCATTACATGTAGAGTTGGATTAGCGTGTCATCCTGGCACGATCACCTAGCGTTGTACGTTTTGTGCACCACTAGCCTACCCCTACATCATTACTTGTGTTGCGAACTGCCCTTGACCGTTGCACCTGCTCTTCTTGCCTCTCTGTCGAGCTCCTTTTTCCTCGCTGTTGCTGTCCGCAACATCCTTGGTCTACCTGCGCGGTCTGCTGGCTTCTCGTCGCGCGGTCTGCCCGCTGATATTGCTGGTTCGACCTACTCTTCTCACCTCGGACTTGTCTAGTCGCGCGGACTTGGAGCCTACTGGTCATCGCCTTGCGGCTCTATCTCGTCGCGTGTTCTGGGCGCATAGTGCGACTAGTACAGGGTGCTTGTCGCACGAGCTTCTTCCTTGCTGCTGCGGCTTGGTCTCTTACCGCTGGGATTGCCTCATATCTCTACCCGCTCCGCATCTTGGTCGCGGCTTCTTTCTTTGTCGCTGGTGTATTGACACCGTGACCGTGCGGTCTTCTCGCACGATTTCTTCACTGCTTGGTGGCTGCGACTTCTCTCATCGTTGCGTCTTCTCCTTTCTGCTGCGGTCTCCACATGTTGGTTGTGGTCGCTTCCTTGCCGTTGGTATGTTGTCACCGTGACCGTGCGGCTTCTCATGTTCTCTAGTTAGGGCGGCTTCTCCTCTCTACCCAAGCAGACTGTCTTTGGCCTTTCTTGTCCGTTGTGATCTTCTATAACCGTTGCGGCCTCCGCTTTCTTGTCGTGGCCCTCTGGCCGCTGGTGTTGCCACCAAAAGAGTTACGGACTTGGCTCTGCCGCTCAGGCTGCTCCTCGCTGCTGCGGACTGTTTTCTTAGCCGCTACATCTTCTTTGCAAATGGATGTCCATTCATCTACGCAGAGCCTTACGAAAGACATTGCTGACTTGCGCCTCCAAATCTAGCAACTTCAAGGGAGGATCGATCATTCTTCAAGCTCTGTGATATCCATCTCCGGTGGTGTGTTTTCTTGTCTTGCTCATAGTTCGTCCTGGATCTTGGATTTCGGGGCCTCCCACCATATTACCTCAAAGCATCCATCTCGCTACTTGGACTCGGTGCATCCCAAATCTATTACTGTTGCGAGTGGGGACACCATTCCTGTCTTTGTCTCCGCCGACATTCACAATACTCATGTCATCACTCTTTGCTTTGTTCTTCATGTTCCTGGCTCTTCTTTCAACCTTCTCTCTATTAGTCGCCTTACTCACGATCTTGATTGCTCAGTAACACTATCCTCTACTTCTTGTGTTGTGCAGGATTGCAAGGCGCAGTCTATCATTCGACAAGGGCATCTCTTGAATGGTCTCTACATCCTTGATCCCTCTCCTCCGACGGTTCTGTCCACTGTTAGCTCTTCTGAGGGGCATTGTCGTCTAGGACACCCTCCTTTAAACATACTCCATAAAGCTCTTCCCGATGTCTCCATCGGGAATTCTCTTGTGAGTCATGTATCTATGGAAAACATCATTAGTCGACGTTCTTGCCTCATCCCACTCGGAGTGCTGCTCCATTTGATCTTGTTCACTCTGAAATCTGGGGACCATACAAAATCACCAGTGTTTTTGGCTATCGTTATTTTGCCACCTTTGTAGATGATTACTGTCGAGTGACATGCATGTATCTTCTTTGTGATCGCTCTGAACTGCTGGGTGTTTTCCGTGCCTTTATAACTGAAACTCGCAACCAGTTCTCCACTACAATGAAAACTCTTCGTTCTGACAATACCCGTGAGTACACTAGTCACGCGTTCAACAATCTATGTGTTGAGTTTGACATCATCCACCAAACCTCATGTGCGTATACCCCCCAGCAAAATGACGTTGCTGAACGCAAGAATCGTCACCTCCTTAAGGTTACCCACTCTTTCATGTTTCAAATGCATGTTCCCAAGAAATACTGGAATTTCGTTGTTTCTACTGCATGTTCTCTTATTAACTGCATGTCTTCCTCTGCTCTTAACTTTGTGGTTCCCTTCAACCTACTCTTTCCCTCCACACCTCCCTTTTCACTCCCTCCCCGCGTATTTGGCAGTGTGTGCTATGTTCATACTCTTGGCCAGTCCACAGACAAGCTCGCTCCTCGTATCACGAAAAATATATTTGTAGGTTACTCTCGTACTCAGAAGGGTTATGTCTGCTTCTCTCCTAAAGATCTTAAGGTTGTTACTTCTACTGATGTTACATTTCTCGAAAATCAGTCATATCATTCTCCCCCCACTAGTTCTCTCCTTCCACAACTCCTTTCGCGGCCGGTTGTCCCCACTCCTCCCAACCTACCGTCTCTCCTTCCTACACCACTCCCACCAAACCCACCTCCTCTTACTACGCCTCTCCCTCACAAACCACCCGTCATTCGTGTGCATACTCGTCACCCTTCTTCCTCCACTAACAGACAAGAGATGTCCTCCTCTGATGATATATTGCGGCCTGAAGATCCGACAACTACTTCTACTGCACACCCACTGGCGAATTATGTCTCCTTCCACCGTCTCTCTTCGGACCTTTGCCAGTTTGCTCCTTCTTTATCCTATATTACCATCCCTACTTCTGTGCATGAGGCTCTCCAACATTCGGGATGGCAAGCGGCTATGGACGAGTAAATGTCTGCTCTTTGTGCAAACCACACTTAGGATCTTGTCCCTATTCCATCTGGACAGACTTGTGTGGGTTGTAAGTGGGTGTTTGCCCTCAAACAAGGCCCAGATTGGACGTTTCAACGTTTGAAAGCTCGGTTGGTGGCTCGTGGTTTTACTCAACAACAAGATCTAGATTATGATGAGACTTTTTCTCCAGTTGCCAAACTGAATACTGTTCGTGTGTTAATCTCCCTCGTTGTTCATCGGCACTGGTAGTTGCACCAGTTGGATGTCAAAAATGCATTCCTTAATGGGGATTTGCAGGAAACCGTCTATATGCAACAACCACCCGGGTTTGAGACCACGGGGGAGTCCCTCGTCTGTTGTCTGAAGAAGTCACTTTATGGTCTCAAACAGTCGCCTCGGGCATGATTTGAAAAATTCAGTCAGACTGTCAGTGCGGCTGGGTTCACTCGGAGTTCAGCCGACTTCTCATTATTCACTGGGCATCGTCCAACAGGCACAGTGATTCTCTTGGTATATGTTGATGATATTCTAATTAAGGGAAATGACCTTACAGGGATACATATGATCAAACAACATCTGGCAACTGTGTTTCAAACAAAGGACCTGGGAAGCCTTCGTTACTTTCTTGGTTTCGAGGTGGCTCGGCTACCTGATGGACTGGTATTATCTCAAAAAAAGTATTGTCTTGATTTGTTGCATGATGCGGGCTACTCTGGATGCAAACCCGCCGACACTCCCATGGATAGTAATCACAAGCTTTGTGCTCATGCGTCAGACTCTGATCTACTCCTTCCAAATCCTGAGTATTATCGTCGTCTTGTGGGAAAACTGATATATCTCACTGTTACGAGACCTGATATATCATTTGTTGTTGGGGTTGTCAGTCGATTCATGCATGAGCCACGTATCTCTCAACTCCAGGAAGTTGAGCGCATTCTTCGATACTTGAAGACTATTCCTAGATAGGGACTTGTATACAAGCCCTATTCGTCTCCCTTATCTCTGAGCACTTATTTTGACGCCGATTATACTGGTTCATTGGATGATCGTCGCTCCACAAGTGGATACTGCATCTATTTTGGAGGACATCTCATTATTTGGCGTAGCAAGAAACAGTATGTTGTTGCTCGCTCATCCGCTGAGGTCGAGTATCGTTCAATGACAGTTGTTGTGTCTGAGCTCACTTGGCTTGAGGGTATCCCTGATGATTTAGGAGTCAAGCTTTCTGCACCGGCCACTCTATGATGCGACAGTCAGGCTGCCATACACATTGCCAAAAATCTCGTTTTCCATGAATAGACGAAGCACATTGAGGTTGATTGTCATTTCATTCGAGAAAAGGTTAAATTAAAGAAGGTATATTTAATGCATGTTCCAGCTACCGAGCAAGTTGCTGACATCCTCACCAAGGTCTTACCACGACCTCTGTACTATCAGTTCTTGTCCAAGCTCGATGCCTACGATTTGTACGCTCCAGCTTGCGGAGGAGTGTTGAATGATATATGTAAAGGCCCATTAGTAAAGGATCGTTTAGCCTCTTAACTACCTAGGATGTTTAGTCTCACATCATGTATTAGACATCTCTCTCTCTCCCTATATATTTGTACTCACACATGTATTTTCACACTGAAAAAAGGATATACAAGGTTTTACTGGTTTTCCTTCTCTGATCGTGTACTTTTCTACAACTTGTTTTTCTCCCTCTGTGTCTTGCACTCTAAGTGCAAGCAACTGATGCATGTGAATGCCGATTATACATATGACAGGGTATTATAACAAAGAATACTTTCAGGTAACTCCTTTTACCTGATTACATAGTTTCCTTCATTACGAAAGGGAGATGGAAGTGAGAAATGATTATTCTTTGTTAGCAGCCAAAACTTGTCAGAAGATACTGCAACTTCAACTGGAGCCTATAGAAAATCGAAGTAAATACCAAAATAAAATCAGAAAATTGATTCGTGTTAAATAATTGCATGCTGGGAATAAATAAAAGCAAATTCAACAAGTGCAAGTAGACTGCATTATGAATGTATAAAAGTTCTCCCCAACATATTATATCATTTTTACAATATGCCGATTCTGATGAGCATGGGGAGTGATTTTGGGGAAAAGAAACTCAGAGAAAGGCAGCTCGTAGCAAGCTTCTAGGATGACAGACTCTAGGTGCATGGGGAGTGATTTTGGGGAAGAGAAACTCAGAGAAAGGCAGCTCGTAGCAAGCTTCTAGGATGACAGACTCTAGGTGAATGGAGATACATGAATGATTTGAATCTCACATTGGAATTGGAGGGAAAGATCATTGGGCTTAAGTAATAATTTGGACACTCAAATATCAAAGGCGCCTTTTTAGAGTAGGTGATGGAACTGTACGAGGAACTCAAAAGTTAAGCGTGCTCTTGTGGGAGTAATTCTAGGATAGATGACCTCCAAGAGATTACTCATAGGCCACATGAAAAAAATCTAAAACTATGTGGTTCATCTTAGTGTGGGATAAGCTGAACCAAAGCGGCAATACCACAGATATTATGAACTGGGTCGTTGCAAAATGTATCAAAGTTGAACCTTTTGCAATACGATGTGCAATTCGTTGACAAACCAAGCATTAGTTGGCGGCTCAGTGATATCATGAATTTGATGAGGTTAGTATAATGAGGGCAGGAAGTGTCTTTGGGGCAGAGAAAGGAAGCTTCCATCAGACTTCCAGATGACAGACTTCGAGTTGAAAGAGTGGAAATAAACTAAATCTCCCATTATAATTGAATAAAAAGTTATTTACTTAAATAATGGGAAACTAAATATCAGAATTTCCTTTTCAAAGTGGGATTGTTGTGTTAGGAACAACATAGTAAACCGTGCTAAGGTGAAAGCAATCTTAAGGTAGTTGACCTCTTAAGAAATACGGGTAGATCACCTATTGAGTGAGAAGAAGATAAAATCATGTTGTTCAACTTAGTATGAGATAAGATGAACTAAGAAGGACAATACCTCAATGACAAAAATGAAGATTCTTCCTATTTTAAACTCATTCATAGCACAACTTCCATACAAAACACTGAACATAAAATTTCTTTCATAATGACAATAACATTATATATAGAAGAAGTGATTTCCATAGATACTTATCCCACATTCCCACCATAATATTATATCATCAAACCAATTGTGTTGAGAGTTTTGCATATAATGGGGTTGTCGCAAGAAAAAAAAACACCTCGAGATAACTTGTGTGCTATATTTTACCGTTAATTTCCAAGAAAATTATTGGGAGAAGCCACTCTCACATTCACTTATTTCATAAACTTTGATGCTTTTTATTGTTCTTAATTTATCCTCTCGTGCTATAGGAGTTAAGGAACTTGCATACTCATGTTGATGAGGATCATCCACCAAGTGTCAGATCCAGGAATTTACAAATGGTGGTGCCCAAAAAAATATCTAACTATAATAATGCATATATTATTTCATTACTTGGTAGGCTCTGCCCTAATTCCTGAAACCATGACCTATTTTGCAACTGGGCAGGGGTGAGTAAGCGGGTCGCGAGTTCGAAATAAAATTTGCGCGTGCAATTAGCTAAGTTTGATTTGCGAATAATCAAAGTTGGCCTTCCAAAAGCAAAATTTAGTCTGTGAATAGCCAAATTTTGGTATGCTTATAACAAAACTCAAAAAATAGGGCTGCTAGTGTCCCTTTAGCCCCTCTCTAGATCCGCCCATGCACCCATTGGAGATGGCACACCGCACGGCGAGACCCACAATCGTGTACTCTCGCAGGAGACTTGACTGGATCGGCGATTTGACTCTACAGATGCGTCTAAATTTTCATTTACATGATTTTTCATATATTACATTAAAATTTTCAAATTTTACTTATTGTAATCGGGTTCGTTACATTAACGTTCAATCAAACTCATTGTTGTAAGGGATGCCTCAAGTAATTTTCTTTTAAATAGAAGTAAGGGGCAACCACCTTTCTTCATTGCTGAATTATGGAGAATTTCTCTTCCCGGATTCCGGTGATCCACTAGCGGTGACAACTCTATAAGGCCCTAGGTGACGACTCCTAGGAAATCCCCTTACATCCCTTTGTATTTCCTACCTCTCTAACCCCACCTTCTCCCACCCCCCCCCCCCCCCACACACACACACACGTAAATCCCACATGCACCAACGTTCCTAAGCTACCGCAAAACCCACTAAACCCTTCCCTGATCCGCCAAGACCCACTAACTATTTTCCTCTGCCGCAACTTCTAAATCCCGTCACGACCCCAAACCCTCCACCGTCCATCAATCTCATTCCTGAAACCATACATGGCATCTCTTGTGCCAATCCACTCCCAAATTCGGTTTCACCCGGCAAGTTACTGTCGTACCCCTTCCAGCCTGTTAGAGACGTCCATTTGACAAAGGCCCATTATGTATTTTTTATTGTTATTTGTCTCTTCTCTTTAGTCCCACATCATGTATAGGACCTTCCTCTCTCTTTCTCCCTCCTATAAATATGTACTCATTCTTTGTATTTGAGACAAGTGAACATATATACAAGATTCCTTTTTTCCCTTCTACATGGTATCAGAGCCAGGTTCCGACTTAGGCGGTCTCGTTCTTTTCTAACCGCCTCCCTCCGGCGGTCTCCGTCTTCTAACCGCCCGCTTCGGTAGGTTCCGACTTCGACGGTCTCCATCTTCTGTCCGCGACCTTTTTGCGGTTTCTTCTTCTTCCCTCCGTGGCTCCACCTCTCTTCCCCCCACCCTCCCTTTTATAGCTATTCTCATCTGACAAGTGGGACCACACCTTCTCCCTGCTCGCCCGGTCTATCCACGTCTTCCCGCTCCCCTCTTTCCGCTCGAGTTCTACTCGCGGCTTCTGTTCTGCCCGCTCGCGGTCTCTCCTCGCGGCTTTCTCTTCTAGCCGCTCGAGTTCTACTCGCGGCATCCTCTTCTTGCCCGCTCGAGTTCTCTACTCGAGGCTCCTTCCTCTTACCGCTTGAGTTCTCTTACTCGCGGTCTCCTCTTTCCTGTCCACTGCGGTCTCCTCGCACGGGTTGTCCCTTGTGTTCGTTGCGGCCTCTTTTTTTTGGTCGTGGCATCTCTTGTCGCTGGTGCTTGATCACCGTGACCGCTGCAGCATTCTTCTATCTACGTTGCAGTCTGTCCGTGCGGCCTGTTTCTATCTGATGCGGTCTCCTCGAGCGAGTTGTCTCTGCCCGCTGCGTTCTCCTTCTTCCGGCTTCCGCACTTTGGTCGCGGCCTCCTCCTTGTCGCTGGTGTCTTCACACCGTGATCGTGCGGTCTCCCCTCTAGTTGCGCGGACTTCCCTACCCGTGCGTCCTCCTCTGTTGAAGGTCCCTGCTCGTCTGGGTTGTTCGTCTGGTCTTTTCTCCTAGCCGCGGTTCGTCTTCATGGCCTCTTCTGCTGACTCTACCGGACCTGCGGTTTCTCCAGCAGACCGCCCGACCTCTCGTCCGGATATTCGTGATGAGCTCCGGATTACTACTATCTCTCTGACCGGTAAGAAGAATTTTGTGCAATGGGCACACTCTGTTCGTCGGGTCCTACAGTCAAAGGGGTTTGTCCATCACTTGACCAAGGTCGTTATCGGTGCTCCTACTGACGACTGGTTACACAACGATGGTCGTGTTCAGACGTGGATTCTCAACTCTCTTGATGGCGAGTCTTACCGCCTGGCCATGTACCACGAGACGTCCAAGGGCATGTGGGACGAGCTTCATACCCTCTACTCCGACAAAGATAGTCTCCATCATTTGTATGACATCATCACTGCACTGCAGGCTCTTGATAGTGGTGGGGCGGCCGATCTGACATCCTTTGTTGCCCAGGCTCGTCTCTGGTCGAAGCTTGGATCCAACATCAACCCCCTACTGTGGACCTTGCTGCCCAACGTGCCCAGAAGGAAGCCGTTAGTATCGTCATGATGATGTCTCGGGTTCAGCATCACCTTCACAGTGTGCGGGCTCAGATTCTCTCCTCTATAGTTACTCTGTCCTTCTCGGATGTGTGCTCGATGATTCTCAAGGTCTCCCCGCCTCCGGATTTTTCTGGACCTCCTTCTCCGGCCCTTGTCCAGCAGGCCACTGCACCTTTACTACCTCTCCCTTATTCAGCTCGTGGGGGCCGTTCTGATTCTCGGAGAAGTGGTCGGGGTGGCCGGCCGCGGCCTAAGTGTTTCTTCTGCGGCAAAGACGGGCATCTTAAAGCCACGTGTTATCGCAAGCATGGTCGTCCTCCTCGTCCGCAGGCCTTTGTTGCATCCACCGACTCCTCTACTACTCATACTGACCTCGACGAGGTTCGCCTTCAGCTCCAGCATCTTAATGGCCTGCTCAGCCGCCCGCCAGGCTCGGTTGCCTCTGCCGCCTCCATCTCCAATGAAGGTATCGTCTGCCTCTCCACTGGATCGCGATGGATCATCGATTTTGGTGCCACTCATCACATCACCTCTGTTCGACCGCCTCAGTACTTGTCTTCTCCTCACCCGAAGTACATTACGGTGGCCAATGGGGCAGCTGTCTCTGTTTCTGGCTGTGCTGATATTCCTCTCGCCTCCTCCCTTTTCCTGCGCTCGGCTCTTCATGTTCTGGGCTCTCCTTTCAATTTACTTTCTGTTGGTCGTCTTACCACTGACTTACATTGCTCTGTGACATTTACTTCTTCTTTTCTGATAGAGGATCAGCAGACGCGGACTATCATTGGTAGGGGCGACTGCAGAATGGGCTCTACCTTCTTGATGACTCCCCTACTCTCCTCGCATCTGTCTCCTCTTCGGATTGGCATCGACGTCTTGGTCATGCCCCTCTCCCAGTCCTCCAGAAGGCTCTCTCGGATATATCTCTTCCTGCTTTTCAGTGTGAAACATGTATTTTTGGCAAGCAGTCACGTTCATCTTTTCCTTCTCATTGTACTCGCAGCTCTGCTCCTTTTGTTTTGGTACACTCCGATATATGGGGTCCGTACAAGATTACTAGTATTTCTGGCTACCGTTATTTTCTTACATTTATCGATGATTATTCTCGCATGACATGGTTGTATCTCCTTCGTGATCGTTCTGAGCTTCCCCGCGTATTTCGGGCCTTCATTCTTGAGACTCGCACTCAATTCTCTGCGCTCATTCAAACTATTCGCACTGATAATGCGCGCGAATACACTGGCCATGACTTCGCGACCTCTCTGCTCCGAGTTTGGGGTTATTCACCAAACGTCTTGTGCATATACCCCACAGCAGAATGGTGTCGCCGAGCGCAACAATCGTCATCTCCTTGATGTGGCTCGCTCTCTTATGCTTCAAATGCGGGTTCCCAAACTATACTGGAACTTTGCGCTCTCCACGGCCTGTTTTCTTATCAACCGTCTACCGTCCTCCGTCCTCCAGAATGCTACTCCATTCGGCCTCCTATTTCCCTCCACTCTGTCCTTCCCTCTTACTCCCCGCATTTTTGGTGTATATGCTACGCTCACCACCTCGGCCCATCTAGACAAGTTGGATCCCCGTGCGGCCAAATATGTCTTTGTGGGCTACTCGCGCACTCAAAAGGGCTATGTGTGTTATTCGCCCACTACCCGCAAGGTGACTATTTCTGCGGATGTCACTTTCCGGGAAGATCTTCCCTTATTCTCTGCTCTGGATCTCGCTCCTCTTCCGGAGCCCGTCGTGCGCCCTGTCATCTATGTTCCCCGTTCTCCGCCTTCTCCCCTTCCTGCCCAGCCTCCGGTCCTTCCCCAGCCACATGTCATCCGGGTCTATTCTCGTCGCTCTGCTCGTCCCGTTGCCCTACTGCAGTCGGCTTCGACCTATGACGCTCCACGGCCTGCTGCTCCGGCTCCAGCCTCCACCGCTCATCCTATGGCGAATTATGTCTCTCTTCATCGCCTTTCACCGCCACTTCGTCACTTTGCCACATCATTATCCTCTGTTTGTCCCTAACTCTGTGCAGGAGGCGCATCAACATCCAGGCTGGCGGGCTGCCATGGACGAAGAAATGACGGCCCTTTGGGCCAACCAGACCTGGGTCATTGTCCCTTTACCTCCCGGTCAGCACCTTGTTGGGTGTAAATGGGTTTTCGTCATCAAACATGCTCCTGATGGCACTATTGACCGTCTGAAGCCCCGTCTGGTGGCCCGTGGCTTCACTCAACAGCAGGGCCTTGATTATGAGGAAACCTTCTCTCCGCTGGCCAAGCTCAACACTGTTCGTGTCCTTCTCTCCGTGGTTGTGCATCGTCACTGGCCCCTTCATCAGCCGAATATCAAGAATGCGTTCTTAAATGGCGATCTTCAGGAAACCGTCTACATGCGCCAACCTCCCGGGTTTGAGACCACGGGGGAGTCTCGTGTGTGTCTTCTGAAGAAATTCATCTATGGTCTCAAACAATCCCCACGGGCGGGGTTTGACAAGTTCAGCAAAGTTGTTTGGGGACATGAGTTTCACTCTGAGTTCCGCAGACTTCTCCCTATTCACTCGACACCGGGCAACAGGAACGGTCCTTCTATTAGTTTATGTTGATGACATCCTACTTACTGGGGATGACTCAAAGTGGATTCAAGCGGTCAAACAGCATCTTAGCACTGTGTTTCAGACCAAAGACCTGTGGCATCTTCGCTACTTCCTCGGTCTTGAGGTCGCACGACGTCCGGATGGGCTTGTCCTCTCCCAACGGAAGTATTGTCTCGATCTCCTCAAAGATGCTGGCCAGTCTGGTTGCAAGCCAGTTACTACTCCGATGGAGGCAAATCACAAGTTATGTGCTCATATCTCTGATGATGATCTGCCTCTCCAGAACCCGGAATACTATCGACGCCTTGTGGAAAAATTGATCTACCTAACGGTCACGAGACCCGATATATCGTTCGTTGTTGGGATTGTCAGTCGGTTTATGCATGCTCCCCGGGTTTCTCATCTCCAGGCGGTTGAACGGATTCTCTGATATCTTAAGGCAGCTCCGGGTCAAGGGCTGGTTTACAAAACCTCCAACTCTATTCCAGCATTGGTTGCATATTCAGATGCCGATTATGCTGGCTCCCTGGACGATCAGCGGTCAACCAGTGGGTTCTGTAAATATTTTGGCGGTCATCTCATTACATGAAAAAGTAAGAAACAAGTCGTCGTTGCTCGATCCTCCACGGAAGCTGAATACCAATCGATGGCATCGGTTGTCTCAGAACTCACATGGCTTGAAATCCTCATTGCTGACCTGGGGGTAAAACTTCCTTCATCTGCTGTTCTGTTTTGTGACAGTCAAGCGGTCATACACATAGCAAAGAATCTAGTGTTTCGCGAGCGCACGAAACATATCGAGGTTGACTGTCATTTTATTCGGGAGAAAGTTCAAATAAAGAAACTTGAATTAAAGCATATTCCGGTCACTGATCAAGTTGCTGACATTCTCACGAAAGCTTTATCAAGTACCTTATTTTACCAGTGTTTGTCCAAGCTGGGTGTATATGACTTGTACGCTCCAGCTTGCGGGGGAGTGTTAGAGAAGCCCATTTGACAAAGGCTCATTATGTATTTTTTATTGTTATTTCTCTCTTCTCTTTAGTCTCACATCATGTATAGGACTTTCCTCTCTCTTTCTCCCTCATATAAATATGTACTCATTCTTTGTATTTGAGACAAGTGAACATATATACAAGGTTCCTTTTTTCCCTTCTACACAGCCGAAGCCCCATACACTCCCCAATTGTTGAACCCTACCCGATCCAAAAAAAAATTGTCCCTAAATCCACTCCTCTCCACCTCCAATGTCAGATTATAGCCATCATGCAACAGTTGTTTTCTCCTGGATAGCCACCAAGCATCAGTGAATAACCAGATCTCCACGTTATGCCTGAGGATGGTTGGAATAGTGAAGCTGAGAGATCACTAGAGATGTGAGTAGTTATATTCGTAGTGCATACCCCGCGTGCAGATGAGGACTGGTGACACCATATTTTATACCTTTTCCCTCGTGCAGGAGGTCTCTGCAAATTAGTTATAGATTGTGGGAGTTTTGTGAACATCGTGGCCCAAAAGGGTCTTCCGTATGCAGGTGAAGGTTGAGCCTCGCCCCCACCATTATCGTGTCATTTGGGTCGATAAGACTGTGATACAAGTCACCAAGTGGTGACTTGTTCCGATCAGTCTTGCTACATTTGAGGATCGAGTGTGGAGTGAAGTCAAACCCATTGATGTCGCCCGCGTGCTGCTCGGGAGGCCCTGGCTATATGATCGTGATGCCTAAAGAATGATGTGGTTCATGTCATTTGGCACTATCGTTCATGTCAAACGGCCAAAGGTCCCAAACAAAACACTAGCATGTACACTCCCCTGCCTGTCCCACACCAACCCTGAACGGATATCAGTATGGATTTTGTTCTCAGGCTACCTCGTACCTTGAGGAAGCACGATTCTATCTATATCATCGTCGATAGATTTTCAAAGATGTGTGAATTCATTGCATGCAATAAGACCGCAGATGCATCTCATGTTGCATCTCTATTCGTGTGGGACGACTTTAGGTTGCACGGTTTGTCGACGTCCATAGTGTTTTGTCGACGCCCATAGTGTCTGGCAAAGATATGAGGTTCATGAGTTACTTTTAGAAGACACTATGGCACACGACTGGCGCAACCTTGAAATTCTTATCATCTTACGACCCTCAAACGGATGGGAAGACTGAGGAAGTTAAAAGGTGTCTGGTGGGTGAGCATGCGTCTGGTTGGAATTCGGTCCTCCCTAATGCGGAGTACGCCTACAATAGTTTTGTCAATAGGACTATTGGGTTTAGTCCATTTCATGTAGTGTTAGGTCACGGGCCTAGGAAGCTTTTCGACCATATACCCGTCCCACTAGAGTCCCGCCCCAGCGAGTCAGCTGAGTTCTTTACACGTCATTTGCATGAGTTGCAAGAGTCGATCCAGCGGCGGATCATTACTAATAATGACAATTATAAATCGCATGTAGATGTTCACAGACGAGAGCAAGTATTTTTAAAAGGTGAGCGGGTGATGGTGTGAATCCGTACTGAGAGGCTCCCTCAAGGGAAGGTTAAAAAATTGAGTGTCAAACAAATGAGACCTTTTATAGTCTTGAGGCGGATCGGAACAAAAGCTTACGAGTTTGATATCCCCACGAGCATAGGTATTCATCCTATATTTAATGTTGACGACCTGACACAATACTACGAGCCTCACAAGTATACGGACCCGTATAGTGCAAAGCCACATTATCCTTCACCTCACCATCCTCAGTCCCACACCCAATCCACTCCTGACCCATACCCGCCTCTGAGTTGGTCCTATATGGCCACATCGTTTGCACCGCTGATCGCTTTGGGTCAACCAGCATGTGAGTTGAGAGCAGAGAGCATCACAAAAATTGTATCACATGAGTAAGTCCCCTCTTGGACGGTCTAATTACTTGGTATGTTGGTGAGGGCGACCCTTCACCAACGACACTTGGATAGCGCCCGCAGAGCTTGCCCAACTCGCCCTTGAACTTCAACTACAGATGATCATCTCCATTTATAAGAGATAAAGGAAGTTCATTCAGAGGGGAGTTAAAGTCGATCACCCATCGGAGATGGCGTGTCGAAAGGCGAGACCCACGATCGTGTACTCTCGCAGGAGGACTTGACCAGATCAACGATCTGACTCCACGGATGAGTCCAGATTTTTGATTGCATGTTTTTTCATATGCTACATTGTAATTTATAATTTTTATTTATTGCAATTGGGTCTGTTACATTAACGGTCAATCACAGTTGTTGATATAAGGGATGACTAAGGTAGTTTTCTTTTAAATAGAAGTAGGGCATCCACTTTTTTCATTGCTGAATTTTGGAGAATTCCTCTTCCCGGATTCTGGTGATCCACTGACGGTGACGACTTTATGATGCTCTAGGCGATGAATCCTAGGTAATCCTTTGATACCTTTATACTTCCTATCTCTCACATTCCCACCTTCCCAAAATCCCCCCCCCCCCATATAAATCACACATGTAACCTACAACACCACCATTCCTAATCTATCGTAAAATCCATCAAAACCTTCCGCAATCTACCAAGTCCCGCTCGGCCCCTATCCCGACCTCAGTCCCTCCACCGTTCGCTGATCCCATTCCTAAACTAAATGTCGCATCTCTTGTGCTAACCCCCTCCCAAGACCGCTTGCATTCACCTAGTTGGTTGGATGTAAGCTTCACCCGCCAGGTTGTTGCCATACTTCTCCTCCCTTCCAGTCGAAGCCCCATAAACTACCTTGTTGTTGAACCCTATCAGATCCAGAAAACCATCCCTAGATCCATCCCTCTCCACCTTGAGTGTCATATTCCAGCCACCATACAGCATTTGATTTCTCCCGGACATCCACCAAGCACCTGAGAATCAACGAGTCTCCACGCTATGTCCCCTACTTCGCGAGTATTTTTTTTTGTGTGGATCTTCTACTTTGGAGTTACTTATGTTATTGACTTTTACTCCACGAATCTCTTGTTTTGCGAAACTTTATTTTTGGATTAATCCTTGGCTAGCAGAAATCATTTGTCAGGCGCTCATGCTTTGACCCTTCACGCGGAGGGAAACCAAAGCTCACTTCCATAAAGAAATTACTTTGCTTCGCTTAAAGTATTTACATGCCATTTATTCTTTATTACTATATATGAAAACCGTGGTAGATCATTACATGTGTATCGAATTTAATGTTGAGGGCCTAATGCCATATTACGAGTTTAACGAGTATGCGGACCCATATAGTGCAGACCCACTTGATCATTCACCTCTTCATCCTCAGTCCTACACCCAGCCCGTTCCCGACCCACACCCACATTTTGTTGGTCCTCTATTGTAACATTGTTAGCACCATCGATCGCTCCGAGCCCACCAGCATGTCAGTTGCGAGCAGAGAGCATGACATAAATAGTATCGCATGAGTACATACCTTCTTCAGACGTTCCTATATACCGATACTTAGTATGTTGGTGAGGGTGACCCTTCACCGATGACACTTGGAAAGCGCCTGCAGAGCTTGACCAACACGCCTCTGGACTTTAATTATAGATGATCATCTCCATTCATAAGAGAGAAAGGATTTTCATCCGGGGGGAGGGGGGAGTCGATGGGGATCACCCATCGGAGATGGCACGTCGCAAGGCGAGACCCACGATCGTGTGCTATCGCGGGAGGACTACACTGAATCATCCATCTGACTCCACAGATGCATCTGAACTTTGATTACATGTTTGTTAATATATTACAATGTAATTTCCAGTTTTTATTCATTGCAATTGGTCGGTTACATTAACGGCCAAACACAGTTATTGATGTAAGGTATGACCTAGGTAGTTTTCTTTTAAATAGAAGTAAGGAGCACACCTTTCTTCATTGCTGAATTTTGGAAAATTTCTCGTCTCATATTTCGGCGATCCACTCACGGTGATGACTCTATGAGGCTCTAGGTGACGAATCTTTGGCACTATTTTAAATGTCCTCTGACATGTCTGTTTGTTGAAAGTTGTGAAGTGGAAGTGGTTGATGGGCAGGCCGGGCGGCCTGAGCGGACAGAGTCCGCGGACTGGGCGGACTGGGCGGACAGCTGCAGTTATGCGGCCTGGTGTTAGGCCTAGGATCTGGCTATTCTTCTGAGCGGCCTGTGCGGACTAAGTCCACGGCCTGGGCAGACTGTTGTCTGCGGATAGGGAGTTGGCTGTTTTGGCTGGCCTGGCGGAGTAAGGAGCGGCCTGGGCGGACTGTTGTCTGCGGATAGGGCGTTGGTTGTTTTTGCTGGCCTGGCTGAGTAAGGAGCGGCCTGGGCGGACTGTTGTCTGCGGATTGGGCGTTGGCTGTCTTGCTGGCTTGGCTGAGCAAGAAGCGGCCTGAGCGGATAAAGGTTCGCGGACTGTAGGCAGTACTTTGCTCAGTGGCCGTGTTGCAAGATAGCGTTACCCGGCGGATTGGGTCCTGTCCGCGGAAGGCTTGCGGACTGACGTGTCCGCGGTGTTCGCTGTTGCGGACTGGCCTTAGAGTTTGGTTGTGGCCTTGCCGAGCTCTGGTAGGACAGCGGTGTTGTGGCTGTGGAGGACTGGTGTGTAGAGTCCGGCAGTTGGCCGTTTGGGCAGTCGTGCGAGGTTTCCTTGCGGACTGCGTTACTCTGGAGGAGTGATGGCGTTTTTCGCTTTGGGTGATTGGCAGACTGAGCCTTGTCCGCCAAGCTCGCATTAGGCCCTTTTGTGTTTTACTGGACTTGGTCACATTCTGTGACAAGCCCAGTGTGTCTGCCGTATCCGCCAAGTCCGCTGTTGACCGGGCGGACTACTGCTAACCCTGCCTTTGGTCGTGGATTTTGGGAAGGTGGGAATGTGAGAGATAGGAAGTATAAAGGTATCAAAGGATTACCTAGGATTCATCGCCTAGAGCATCATAAAGTCGTCACCGTCAGTGGATCACCAGAATCCGGGAAGAGGAATTCTCCAAAATTCAGCAATGAAAAAAGTGGATGCCCTACTTCTATTTAAAAGAAAACTACCTTAGTCATCCCTTATATCAACAACTGTGATTGACCGTTAAAGCCTCCATATAAATCACACATGTAACCTACAACACCACCATTCCTAATCTATCGTAAAATCCATCAAAACCTTCCACAATCTACCAAGTCCCGCTCGGCCCCTATCCCGACCTCAGTCCCTCCACCGTTCGCTGATCCCATTCCTAAAACTAAATGTCGCATCTCTTGTGCTAACCCCCTCCCAAGACCGCTTGCATTCACCTAGTTGGTTGGATGTAAGCTTCACCCGCCAGGTTGTTGCCATACTTCTCCTCCCTTCCAGTCGAAGCCCCATAAACTACCTTGTTGTTGAACCCTATCAGATCCAGAAAACCATCCCTAGATCCATCCCTCTCCACCTTGAGTGTCATATTCCAGCCACCATACAGCATTTGATTTCTCCCGGACATCCATCAAGCACCTGAGAATCAACGAGTCTCCACGCTATGTCCCCTACTTCGCGAGTATTTTTTTTTTGTGTGGATCTTCTACTTTGGAGTTACTTATGTTATTGACTTTTACTCCACGAATCTCTTGTTTTGCGAAACTTTATTTTTGGATTAATCCTTGGCTAGCAGAAATCATTTGTCAGGCGCTCATGCTTTGACCCTTCACGCGGAGGGAAACCAAAGCTCACTTCCATAAAGAAATTACTTTGCTTCGCTTAAAGTATTTACATGCCATTTATTCTTTATTACTATATATGAAAACCGTGGTAGATCATTACATGTGTATCGAATTTAATGTTGAGGGCCTAATGCCATATTACGAGTTTAACGAGTATGCGGACCCATATAGTGCAGACCCACTTGATCATTCACCTCTTCATCCTCAGTCCTACACCCAGCCCGCTCCCGACCCACACCCACATTTTGTTGGTCCTCTATTGTAACATTGTTAGCACCATCGATCGCTCCGAGCCCACCAGCATGTCAGTTGCGAGCAGAGAGCATGACATAAATAGTATCGCATGAGTACATACCTTCTTCAGACGTTCCTATATACCGATACTTAGTATGTTGGTGAGGGTGACCCTTCACCGATGACACTTGGAAAGCGCCTGCAGAGCTTGACCAACACGCCTCTGGACTTTAATTATAGATGATCATCTCCATTCATAAGAGAGAAAGGATTTTCATCCGGGGGGAGGGGGGAGTCGATGGGGATCACCCATCGGAGATGGCACGTCGCAAGGCGAGACCCACGATCGTGTGCTATCGCGGGAGGACTACACTGAATCAGCCATCTGACTCCACAGATGCATCTGAACTTTGATTACATGTTTGTTAATATATTACAATGTAATTTCCAGTTTTTATTCATTGCAATTGGTCGGTTACATTAACGGCCAAACACAGTTATTGATGTAAGGTATGACCTAGGTAGTTTTCTTTTAAATAGAAGTAAGGAGCACACCTTTCTTCATTGCTGAATTTTGGAAAATTTCTCGTCTCATATTTCGGCGATCCACTCACGGTGATGACTCTATGAGGCTCTAGGTGACGAATCCTTGGCACTATTTTAAATGTCCTCTGACATGTCTATTTGTTGAAAGTTGTGAAGTGGAAGTGGTTGATGGGCAGGCCGGGCGGCCTGAGCGGACAGAGTCCGCGGACTGGGCGGACTGGGCGGACAGCTGCTGTTATGTGGTCTGGTGTTAGGCCTAGGATCTAGCTATTCTTCTGAGCGGCCTGTGCGGACTAAGTCCGCGGCCTGGGCGGACTGTTGTCTGCGGATAGGGAGTTGGTTGTTTTGGCTGGCCTGGCGGAGTAAGGAGCGGCCTGGGCGGACTGTTGTCTGCGGATAGGGCGTTGGGTGTTTTTGCTGGCCTGGCTGAGTAAGGAGCGGCCTGGGCGGACTGTTGTCTGCGGATTGGGCGTTGGTTGTCTTGCTGGCTTGGCTGAGCAAGAAGCGGCCTGAGCGGATAAAGGTTCGCGGACTGTAGGCAGTACTTTGCTCAGTGGCCGTGTTGCAAGATAGCGTTACCCGGCGGATTGGGTCCTGTCCGCGGAAGGCTTGCGGACTGACGTGTCCGCGGTGTTCGCTGTTGCGGACTGGCCTTAGAGTTTGGTTGTGGCCTTGCCGAGCTCTGGTAGGACAGCGGTGTTGTGGCTGTGGAGGACTGGTGTGTAGAGTCCGGCAGTTGGCCGTTTGGGCAGTCGTGCGAGGTTTCCTTGCGGACTGCGTTACTCTGGAGGAGTGATGGCGTTTTTCGCTTTGGGTGATTGGCAGACTGAGCCTTGTCTGCCAAGCTCGCATTAGGCCCTTTTGTGTTTTACTGGACTTGGTCACATTCTGTGACAAGCCCAGTGTGTCCGCCGTATCCGCCAAGTCCGCTGTTGACCGGGCGGACTACTGCTAACCCTGCCTTTGGTCGTGGACTTGTGGCGGATGGAGGCTTTGGTCTTGTACCTTGCGGACTGCCTCTTTTTGTGTGCGGACTGTTGCTGAAAGGGTTGTGGCTGTTCATTTGGTGATGTTGCGGACTGTCCGCATAGTGTGAGGCAAGTCCGCCTTGTTGTGTTCAGTGCCTTGCTCCTGGCGGTTTGTTCCTTGGAATCCGGCTAAGTCCTTGCGGACTCAGCGGACGGGTGTTTTTAGCGCGCGAGCTGGGGCGGTGTCTCTATTTACTAGGGCGGTGACCACACTCCGCACCTCGCCTATAAATAGGACCCCCCCCCCCGGCACGTCTATTGCAACTGAGTGAACAGTAAGTGGGGCTTGTCAAAGTGCTGCGGTCTAAGTTTTCTGTCCGCGCGGATTGAATCAGAGTTAACTGTTTGCTATGTGCAGGTCGCGCGGCTAGCTTCAAAGAGCCAGGAGTTTGGTTTTGACTTCGGTCAAGTACTTGGAAATGTGCGGTCTCTGCGGTTTCAGCAGGTCGCTTTGCGGCTTGTCAGTTCTCTGCTTCAACTTTGCAAGGTCCAATAACCTGTCCGCCAGTCTCAGGCGGGTAGGCGGTCTGTTCATCAGTTCATCAGCAGTAGGCGAATAACGGTGTGTCCGCGCGGCCTCGCAGCCTCGGCGGACTCCGTGTCTATTCGGCGTGTTGCAACTTCAGCTCGGGCGGCTTCGGCGGACTTGGCAACTTCGGCGGTCTCGGCGGTTTCCAGTGTTGTCCGCCCGGCTTGTTTTTTGTGCTTTCGGTTATAGCTTGTGTACTAGCGAAATCATGTCTCGCTATGTATACCTTGCCTTGTAAAGAAAAGTAAATGAATATAAGATCTGCTTGTTCTTTCATGTGCTTGGTGTGTTGAGCTTGCTCCTTGGATTTCCGCTAGATCAAAGTGTGAACTGGGTAGTGCTGAGAATATTAATTTGGCTTTGGGCTATCTTGCTGACCACTTTGAGAAAATTTAACATGGTATCAGAGCGAGGTTCAGTTGCTTGAGCGGTGTTCAACCAGTGTTGCTGCTCTGTGCTTGAGTGGTGATCAACCTGTGTTGGCGCTCTGTGCTTCTAAAGGCTTAACCAATCGGTTGTTGCTATGGAAGGAAACTATGCAAGGGGTCTTGGTATTGAACTCTTGACCACGACTAACTTCAAGAAGTGGAAGTCGTGTATAAAGAGTTTTCTTCTTGGCGAGGAGCTGTGGGAGGTCGTCGGTGGTGACGATAGACAGGAAGTTACTGCTGTGTTTGGTACTGCTGAGCAGGTGAGGCTCTGGAGAAAAACAAATGCAAAAGCGGAGTTTGTTCTCAAGAGAGCTGTTTTACCAGAACTGTTTGATCACATCATTGGATGTGAGTCGGCTGTTAATATTTGGACAACTATTGATGAGTTGTTCAATAGGAAGAATGTGGCCAGACTTCAGTTTCTGGAGAATGAGTTGGCCAGAACAACTCAAGGAGACCTTACTATCTCAATGTTCTTCTTGAAGATGAAAAGCTTGTGCGCAGAGATATCAGCGCTTGACCCTGATGAGCCTATCTCGGAGGCTAAGTTGAAAAGGCATATTATCCGCGGCTTGCGGAAGGAATATGTTGTCTTTGTTACATCTGTTCAAGGGTGGGCTACTCAACCATCTTTGCTGGAGCTTGAGAACATGCTTGCGTCGCAGGAAAGTCTGGCAAGGCAGATGGCAGGAGTGACTGTCTATGAAGGTGGTAGTGAAGCGCTGTTCACAAGCAAGAAGAAGAAGAGATGGGAAGGGAAGAAGAAGAAGCAGGACGCTGTTGAGAATGAGCCTTCCACTTCTTATCAGCCAGAGAGGAGCGCTGCTCCGAAGAAAGACTGGAAGAAGAACTTAAAGTGCTACAGGTGTCATCAGCGAGGGCACTTCAAGCAGGACTGCAAGGTCAAACTGCAGTCTGGGCATGCTGCAGGCAAGGAGGAAGCTTGCTCTAAGAGTGAGGAAGCAGAATGGGGTGGAGCCTTCATGACGGGCACTTGTGTCTGTGTCTTGTCTGCTGAGGACTTCAACGGCGAATGGATCGTGAAGTCCGGGTGTGGTCATCACCTCACCGGAGACAAGTCGAAGTTATCTTCCTTGCAAGCATACTCAGGTAACGAAGCTATCATAACTGCTGATAACACGGTTTTTGCAGTAGAGAAAGAGGGGGTTATGTCTTTGGGTAGTGATCAGGGGTCACTCACATTAAGGAGTGTGTATCACGTACCGGGCATGAAGAAGAACCTCTTCTCTGTGACCAATGCAGTAGATGTCGGTTATCACGTTCTGTTTGGGCCAACAGACGTGAGGTTCCTTCGCAACGTATCAGCGGTTAAGGCTGATGTTGCTCATATAGGAAGGAGAGTTAAGAACTTATTTGTTCTTGCAACTAATTCTTATGTTGATCGTATGAGAGCCAACGATAGCGCTGCTATCTGGCATGAGAGGCTGGGGCATGTAGGAATGGACAAGCTGAAAGCTATGGCTAGTAGAAGTTTGGTGAGAGGTTTGCCTAAGTTGTCCTCCTTTAGTGACGGGCATGTTTGCGCAGGATGTCAATACGGTAAGGCACATCGCCTTCCGTTTGATAAATCACAAACAAGGAGCAAGCAACCATTGGAGTGCATTCATGGCGACTTGATGGCACCAACTGTCACTGCCAGCCTCGGTGGAAGCAGATACATGCTTGTCCTGATTGATGACTACTCAAGATATACTTGGGTTTATTTCTTGAAGGAGAAGTCTGAAGCCTTCTGGTTGTTTGTAGAGTTCAAGGAGCTTGTGGAGGGCCGGCTTGGCTTGCGGATCAAGAAGCTTAGAACAGACAACGGTGGTGAGTTTATCTCCTCTGAGTTTTCTAACTTCTGCAGGAAGCACGGAATCCAACGAGAGCTCACTTGTGCTCACACTCCACAACAAAATGGAGTAGCGGAGCGGAAGATTCGTCATCTGACGGAAACTTGCAATGTTGGCTTCATGCGAAAGACATCCCAAGGTCCTTTTGGGCGGAGGGGATGTCTTGTGCTTCTTATGTCATCAACCGGATGCCGCTAAGCCCAATCAACATGAAGACTCCTATTGAGTTGTTGTTGAAGGAAAAGACTAGTGTAGGACACCTTCGGGGGTTCGGTTCAACTTGTTATGTGCATGTCCCGGATGCTTCACGGACTAAGCTGGATGCAAAGGCAAGGAAGCTTGTTTTTGTTGGCTACGATGAGCGGAAGAAGGGATGGAAATGCATGGATCCTGCGACGAAGAAGTTCGTTGTGTCAAGATATGTTGTCTTTGACGAGCTGAAGTCGTATGGAGGTGGCTCGGTTGAGCTAACCGAAAGCAAGGTTGATGAAGAACCGATGGTGGCTGCTGAAGGCCTGGAAGAGGAGCTTGTTGTTTCACCAGCGGCTCCTGTTGCTTCAAACTCTGAGGCTGAGCCTTCTGGCTCAGGAAGCAGGGGGAGCACTGCTCAAAGCTTGCCCCAAGTAGGAGTTGAGCCTGAAGAAGCAACGGAGGTAGTAAGCAAGGAGCAGACCTTTCGGAGATCGAAGAGGGTTATTAAGCCACCGGCTCGTTACTGTGATGGGAATGCAGTGAGCTTTGTCTCCTGCTTCTTTGCAGGTCCTCTGGATGAGCGAGAGCCTGCAAACTTCAATGAGGTCACTGGAGTCAAGGAGTGGGAAGATGCCATGAAGGAAGAGATCGCTGCTCTCAAGAAGAATGAAACCTGGGATCTTATGCCCAAGGTTGATGGCATTACTCCAGTGACTTGCAAGTGGGTGTTTAAGTTGAAGAAGAAGGCTGATGGGAGCATTGATAGATACAAAGCTCGCTTAGTCGCTCGAGGATTCTCACAGCAGTATGGAGAAGACTACGAGGAGACGTTCAGTCCGGTTGCAAAGATGACTTCAGTTAGAGTGGTGATCGCCCTGGCTGCTAGCAAGGAATGGAGGATGTGACAGCTTGATGTGAAGAATTCTTTTCTTTACGGAGAGATTGACAAGGACATCTTCATGAATCAGCCACTTGATTTTGTCTCTGAAGTTCATCCGGACTATGTCTGCAAGCTCAGGAAGGCTCTCTATGGGTTGAAGCAAGCTCCTAGAGCTTGGTATGGGAAGATAGCAGAGTATTTGCAATTCTGCGGTTATCTTGCTTCCAACTCAGATTCTAGCTTGTTCGTCAAGAAGAAGGGGGAGCTTCAAGTCTTGGTCCTGCTGTATGTGGATGATATGATCATCACAGGGAATTCGGAGGAGGAAGTAGCAAGGCTCAGGGCTGAGCTTGCTATACGCTTCGAGATGAAAGACTTGAGAGAGCTTCATCACTTTCTTGGTCTTGAAGTGGAGAAGAAGAAGAGCGGTATATTCATTTGCCAAAGAGGGTATGCAGATCGCATTGTGAAGCGGTTCGGCATGGGCGAAGGAAAGAGTTGCTCTACTCCACTGGAATATGGGTTGAAGCTTCGACGAGATGAGGGAAGGATTCTTCCTGACCCCTTGGTATTCAGATCTCCTGTTGGAAGCTTGATCTACCTGACGATTACAAGGCCAGACATTGCTTACGCTGTTGGCCGAGTAAGTCGGTTTATGGCTGAACCAAGAAAGTCTCATCTAGTGGCGGCAAAGAACATTCTGAAGTATGTCAAGACAACTTCTGACATGGGACTTCTCTACAAAAGGGACTCGGATTTTGTCTTGCTTGGGTACACGGATGCTGACTATGGTGGTGATTCGGATGATCGAAGGTCAACTTCAGGTTATGTATTCACTTGCGGATCAGCTAGCATCTCATGGTGTAGCAAGAAGCAGGACTCGGTGTCCGTCTCAACTACGGAAGCAGAGTATAAGGCTTCGGCCTTGGCTGCTCGAGAAGCCATCTGGTTGAGGAGACTTATAGAGGATGTGCATGAAAAAAGTGCAAGGGCCAACTTTACTCCGGGGTGACAATGAGAGTGCTCTCAAACTGGTAAACAATCCAGTGTGTCACGCTAGGACCAAGCATATTGAGATCGATCACCACTTCATAAGGGAGAAGGTGTTGGAGGGATCTCTTCTGGTCGGGCATGTTCGGAGTGAAGATAATCTTGCTGACATCTTCACGAAGCCACTGTCGAAGGGGCCTTTTGAGCGGTTGCGCAGCTTGCTGCGCTTGATCACCACTTCTCACTTCAAGGGGGAGTGTTGAAAGTTGTGAAGTGGAAGTGGTTGATGGGCAGGCCGGGCGGCCTGAGCGGACAGAGTCCGCGGACTGGGCGGACTAGGCGGACTGGGCGGACAGCTGCTGTTATGCGTTCTGGTGTTAGGCCTAGGATCTGGCTATTCTTCTGAGCGGCCTGTGTGGACTAAGTCCGCGGCTTGGGCGGACTGTTGTCTGCGGATAGGGCGTTGGCTGTTTTGGCTGGCATGGCTGAGTAAGGAGCGGCCTGGGCGGACTGTTGTCTGCGGATAGGGTGTTGGCTGTTTTGGCTGGCCTGGCTGAGTAAGGAGCGGCCTGGGCGGACTGTTGCCTGCGGATTGGGCGTTCGTTGTCTTGCTGGCTTGGCTGAGTAAGAAGCGGACTATAGGCATTACTTTGCTCAGTGGTCGTGTTGCAAGATAGCGTTACCCGGCGGATTGGGTCCTGTCCGCGGAAGGCTTGCGGACTGACGTGTCCGCGGTGTTCGCTGTTGCGGACTGGCCTTAAAGTTTGGTTGTGGCCTTGCCGAGCTCTGGTAGGACAGCGGTGTTGTGGCTGTGGCGGACTGGTGTGTAGAATCCGGCAGTTGGCCGTTTGGGCAGCCGTGCGAGGTTTCCTTGCGGACTGCCTTACTCTGGAGGAGTGATGGCGTTTTTCGCTTTGGGTGATTGGCAGACTGAGCCTTGTCCGCCAAGCTCGCATTAGGCCCTTTTGTGTTTTACTGGACTTGGTCACATTCTGTGACAAGCCCAGTGTGTCCGCCGTATCCGCCAAGTCCGCTGTTGACCGGGCGGACTGCTGCTAACTCTGCCTTTTGTCGTGGACTTGTGGCGGATGGAGGCTTTGGTCTTGTACCTTGCGGACTGCCTCTTTTTGTGTGCGGACTGTTGCTGAAAGGGTTGTGGTTGTTCATTTAATGATGTTGCGGACTGTGCGGACTGTCCGCATAATGTGAGGCAAGTCCGCCTTGTTGTGTTCAGTGTCTTGCTCCTGGCGGTTTGTTCCTTGGAATCCGGCTAAGTCCTTGCGGACTCAGTGGACGGGTGTTTTTAGCGCGAGAGCTGGGGCGGTGTCTCTATCCACTAGGGCGGTGACCACACTCCTCACCTCGCCTATAAATAGGAGCCCCCCCCCCCCCCGGCACGTCTATTGCAACTGAGTGAACAGTAAGTGGGAGTTTGTCAAAGTGCTGCGGTCTCAGTTTTCTGTCCGCGCAGATTGAATCAGAGTTAACTGTTTGCTGTGTGCAGGTCGCGCGGCTAGCTTCAAGGAGCCAGGAGTTTGATTTTGACTTCGGTCAATTACTTGGAAGTGTGCGGTCTCTGCGGTTTCAGCAGGTCGTTTTGCGGCTTATCAGTTCTCTGCTTCAACTTTGCAAGGTCCAATAACATGTCCGCCAGTCTCAGGCGGATAGGCGGTCTGTTCATCAGTTCATCAGCAGTAGCGAATAACGGTGTGTCCGCGCGGCCTCGCGGCCTCGGCGGACTCCGTGTCTATTCGGCGTGTTGCAGCTTCAGCTCGGGCGGCTTCGGCGGACTTGGCAACTTCGGCGGTCTCGGCGGTTTCCAGTGCTGTCCGCCCGGCTTGTTTTTTGTGCTTTCTGTTATAGCTTGTGTATTAGCGAAATCATGTCTCGCTATGCATACCTTGCCTTGTAAAAAAGAGTAAATGAATATAAGATCTGCTTGTTCTTCCATGTGTTTGGTGTGTTGAGCTTGCTCCTTGGGTTTCCGCTAGATCAAAGTGTGAACTGGGTAGTGCCGAGAATATTAATTTGGCTTTGCGCTATTTTGCTGACCAGTTTGAGAAAATTTAACACTATTATCATGTCGTTTTTGAGGGTAAAATGTTATTTTTTAAAATATATATATATATATATTGTCTTTTTGTAAAATATAAGAAGACGTCCAACTTTTTTTGATATATCGACCAACATGACTTTTGAACATATCGTCTCATATTTTATTTTATATTATGTTAGCAGTATATGTATAAATCATTTGTATGTATTTATTATATATGCCTAAATCTAGGACATATTGCTTCATTCTCATTAATATGTTGTTCTTCTAAGAAAAATTTTACTATTATCTTTCATATTTTATATTTCAAAAATATTAAAACTTTTAAATATTTATTAGTTGATTATTTTATATTTTTAACTTATATTTGTTAAGCATGAAAAATTATAATTAATCAAAATATATTTAGCTTTTACTTTTTTTTCAATAACACTTGATATGATGTAAACATGTATAATATTTAATATATTTTACAAACTATTTATTTATAATTTTAATAGTAGGCATAGTGTGCTACTAATAATTTACTTTCGATATTCTTCGAATTTATTTCGGGATATGGATGGCTCAGTCTTCATAAACTGATATGCTTTTTTAAAAAAAATTTAGATCATATAATTATACTTACTATACATAAAAAAAATATTTTTTGTATTTATGTGAAACAAAAATCTAATATTTGAAATATCTCTGACATAACTCCAACTTCTGATATCCGACATTTAAAAACTCAATCGGACATGTATCCGACATTCGATATTTACAACCTTGCTCCTACGTAATCTTCATAAAATTGCCAAGAAAGAAGCTAAACATGCAGTAAATAAAGCAAGAAGCCAAACCTGTGGAAATTTTTATCAGTGACTGGATATCAAAGATGGAGAGTGTGGAAACCACCCGTCACCACACATCTTCCCAAAACCCCGAGGTGATGGTAAGGGGGGACGGGGGTACATGAACACAAAGGATCGCCTGCTACGAGCGATGTGGGACTAACCCCAACCACAGGACCGCGGGGATATTCCGCCACACAAGGGGGCCCACCGGGGTCAACACCCAGACCAGGAACGCGATGGGGAAGCCCAAACATGCGGTCCCACACACACGTGTCCTGCTGGCAAATATAGTCTCAACACACCCCCGCAGCAGGACAACCTCCCTCTGATACCATGTGGAAACCACCCGTCACCACACATCTTCCCAAAACCCCGAGGTGATGGTAAGGGGGGACGGGGGTACATGAACACAAAGGATCGCCTGCTACGAGCGATGTGGGACTAACCCCAACCACAGGACCGCGGGGATATTCCGCCACACAAGGGGGCCCACCGGGGTCAACACCCAGACCAGGAACGCGATGGGGAAGCCCAAACATGCGGTCCCACACACACGTGTCCTGCTGGCAAATATAGTCTCAACAGAGAGCATAACATATATAAAATTGCTCAAGCTAGAGAGAGAAAGACAAAAAATTTAAGACAAGTTAAATGCATAACAAATAAAATAGATACAGTTTTAACGGATGATGTGGCTATTAAAGAACAATAGAAAAGAGACTTTTATCAATTTTACAATAAAGCGGAAGACAATAAAATGAATATGGAAGAGTTAAGTAAATTAGAGGAGTGTGTGAACATAACATTTTATCGTAAAATTTATATATCTGAGATAAATGATGTTCTATGAATGATGAAAAATGGAAATGCGGTTGGAGCAAATGATATACTCATCGAAGTATATAAATTTTTAAAGAAAGAATAAATTTTGGGACTTACATATTTCTTCAATAAGATACTGAAGACAAAGAGCATGTTGAACCAATAAAGAGAAAATATCTTGGTAATTTTGTATAAAAAATAGATATACAAATTTATGTTAATGACAGAGGAACTAAATTAATGAGTCATACCATAAAACTATGGGAACAAGTAATAGAAAGAAGAGTAAGATTGGAGACTAGCATCTCGGAGAATCAATTGGGATTCATGCCAAGGAGGTCGACCATGAAAACTATATATCTCTTGAGGTGACTCATTGACAACTACCGAGAAAGAAATCAAGATTTGTATATGTTGTGTATCGATCTTGATAAGGCTTATGATAGAGTTCCAAGAGAGCTGTTATGGAGACTCTTAGAAAAGAAAGGTGTAAATGTATCATACATTGACATAATCAAAGATATGTATGCTCTTATCTCTTTACCCTTATCTTAGAAGAGCTTACCGGACATATCCAACAAACAATACCTTAGTGTTTATTGTTTCCGGATGATATTGTTTTGGTCGACAAGACGCATGAAAGTGTAAATGCAAAACTTGAATTTTGGCGAGACACTTTAGAAAAGAAGGGTTTTAGGTTGAGTAGTGCAAAGACAGAGTATATAGAGCTTAATTTTAGCAGTGCAAGAAGGATGGATGACTTTGTTATTAAGGTAGGTGATCAAGATATTTCCCGCAATGAATATTTTAAATATCTTTGATCGATAGTTCAAAAAGATGGAGGTGTAGAGAAAGATGTGATACATAGATCCAAGCAAGTTGGTTGATGTGGAGAGGCACGCCAGGGATCTTACGTGACCATAAAATACCATTAAAACTTAAAGGCAAGTTTTATCGTACTCAATTAGACCAGCAATGCTCTATGTCTCAGAGTGTTGGGCGGTGAATTATGGACACGAGCAAAAAATGGGAGTTGCGGAGATGAGAATGCTTAGGTGGATGTGTGGACACACGAGACTGGATAAAATTAGGAATGAATGTATGAGGGAAAAAACATGAGTGGCACCAATTGCAAAGAAGATGTGAGAAGCTTAAGTATGATGGTTCAGACGCGTACAAAAGAGACCATTAGAGGCAATTATTAGGTGTTGTGATAGTTTAGTCACTAGGCATGTTAAACAGGTGAGGGGTAGACTAATAAAAACATGGAATGTAACTATAAGGAAAGACAAGATGTACTTAGGCATTAGTGAAATTATGACTAAAGATAATGCCGACAAAGGATCCATATAGACGACCACACTATAGTGGGATAAAGGCGTGAGTCTCGTTGTTGTTGTTTGTTGTTTCAAAGGTGCATGAAATCTGATATATGGAATGGAGCCGATTGGGTCATTGTTTGGGCCGGCCATGTTCAAAATGGCTGCCTTTGAGTTATGCTGGAGAAATTCTGGTTGGGCCTGGTCTTGTGGTAAGTTGAGTGTTATTTGGCTGGACCGGCTAAGTTTTTTGTACAGTGGGTTTGCTTGGTTTGAGTTTTGCTTGATGGCTGACTTTGGTTTTGGGCTGTATTTACTGAAATTAAGAAGGATTATTGAGTTAATTGGTGGTTTATTGGAGGCGGCGGAGTAATTGCCGAGATAAATTGAGAACCATCCATATCCTTTTCATTTTATCTCATTTGGAGACTTTCTTTCTCTTTCTCATTCACTTACGGAGTTAGGGTTGGTTGTACCGACTCCCTCTCTCTCTCTCTCCCACTTGAGGTTTTTTGTTGTCGATTGCCTGGGATTCCTCAATACCGACAATTGCAGTGCTGATTCTGAGCCGACGAGGGGTGCTGGCAGTGATTTTGGATTTCATCTGTATCCTAGTCTCTTCTACTTGTTGTAAGCAATCACTCTCTCTCCTCCCCTTTTGCCCCACTTTTCAACTCTTGACCGGAAATTTCAGCTTTATGAAGCCATAACAACAGTTTTCATTTTACTAAGTCCAAACAATCCTTGCAATATCATTATAAAAACATGAAAACAAGCTCCAAAGTCAAGAAAAGCAACTGATATAATTAACAGAAAAGAAAAAGGATATGCAACCCCTTCATGTCTCCAATTTGGTAAAAGTTCATCCAATGACCGAGTCTCAAAAACATTCCCTGAAATTATATGTGCACCTGCAGATATTGCTCTTTTCATGAGAAGAAATGAAAAAAGTTTGACTGAGTTATGCGAAGGTGGCATGTAAGCAAGGCATCGGTTTTACTCAGCCGTAACAAATTAACAAGAAAACATACAAACTAAACTATTTTGATGGTATGCATATGCATACCTGTAAAATTTTCATGAAGATATATATACACACACACATATATACATACATATGAGAATAGTGTGTGAGGTCCTCAGTGTACATGTTTTCAATACAAAATGTAAAGTCTAAATATGAATTCACAATTGAGTTTCAATTTTATAAAAAAGGACAGCTATGATTAGTTTGATGGTGTCAAAGTTAAGAATTGATTTTGGAGATACTTTTTAGTATGATTTGTATAACTCTATATATAAATTCATTTTATATATATATATATATATATATATGTGTATGTATGTATGTATATGTGAACAACACACATATTGAGATTCTATGGAGATTCTAAATAGAGAATACCAAACAGAAGAGCTTGAAACTAACACCCTCCATGAACATGGCATGAAGCCAATCGAGCTTAACCATTAAAGGTGAAGTAAGACAGGTTCAACTAAAAGGCTCCGACTATATCACCTCCCGGAGAGTATGTGTACAACCCCGTATTCGCAGGTTTTGGTCTTTAAGCTTTTGGAGTAGTTTGAGCTCTTGGGGGCCAATTTTGGCCAAGCCCTGGGAATATACTATTAGGGGGAGGAAAAATTGTCTTCTCCCCTTGGCCTTTTTCTGGGAGGGGCGGGTATGGCAAGTTGATCAAACCCGCCCCCGGCTGGCTAGGCGCAAGGCGAGGCGGGGCGAGACCGGCGGGAGTCCGGGTTCTCGCCCTGCCCCCGCGGCCTGGCAGGGTGAGGCGGGGCGAGACCGGCGGGAGGCCGGGTTCTCCCCCTGCCCTCGTGGCCTGGCGAGGTGAGGCGGGGCGAGACCGGCGGGAGGCCGGGTTCTCGCCATGCCCCCGTGGCCTGGCGGGGTGAGGCGGGGCGAGACCGGCGGGAGGCCGGGTTCTCGCCCTGCCCCCGCGGCCTGGCGGGGTGAGGCGGGGCGAGACCGGCGGGAGGCCGGGTTCTCACCCTGCCCCCGCGGCCTGGCGGGGTGAGGCGGGGAGAGACCGGCAGGAGGCCGGGTTCTCGCCCTGCCCTCGTGGACTGGCGGGGTGAGGCGGGGCGAGACCGGCGGGAGGCCGGATTCTCGCCCTGCACCCGTGGCCTGGCGGGGTGAGGCGGGGCGAGACCGGCGGGAGGCCGGGTTCTCGCCCTGCCTCCGCGGTCTGGCGGGGCGAGACCGGCCGGGAGCCGGGGTCTCGCCCCGGCCCCCTGCTCCCCAGCCTATCTCGGGTGTCCGGGAAGGTGGGGGGTATGGCTTCTCCCGCCCTTGGACCTCTTTGGGTCGTGTTGTTACCGTTTTACACTCGGGACAGAATTACCTCTTTAACCCCCGGTGTGGCTGTTTTCTATTGGCCCGAGGCATATTTGGCGTCGGGGTATTTCTGGCATTTTGGTCCATGGGATTTGGAAAACTATAAATAGACCCTTAGGGGTGCCTTATAGAGCATCACTTCTTCACTCTCTCTTCATCCTTCAAGGCACCCTAGCTCAGCATTGGCTAGGGAGGGGGAGACCCCAAAGGTCTTCCGGGTGTGAGGTGGGACCTCCGCGCTAGAGTCGTGGGTCTGTTCCTAGTTTCCCAAGTCTTCGGTCCGTGACGTTCCCCCGAGTGTAGTAGGTGTGAGGTCACCCCTCTTTTGAGACCCCAAACTCCACAGAGGTCATTTTTGGCTTCAACACTTTAGGTGCGGTGAGCGTGAAGAGTGACCAACACAGAAGATCTCGGGAGAGTGCCATGACTGGAGATCAGAAAGGTAGTGATGATCTCGGCGAGCTCCCCAGCCCAGGACCCTTTGTGGGGAGGCAAGAGTTCATGGCCTCCATCCAAGGCATCATGGAGATGCTGCGAAGTATTGCTCCTCAGGGTGGCAGCTCCACCCCAACCCCCCAGGAGCTAGCTCCCCCCCCCTCTCGACGAGTCGACTCTCAGGGGTCTAGGCGAAATGACCCCAGCGGGGGGAGAAGGAAGTGCACCAGGAAGAAGGCCAGGGAAGAAGAGGATGGGAGATGGGGTCGAGCGAGACCTCACCGGCCGGGAGTTGTTCTCCAGCCCAGCGAGTGCCGGCCTTCAAGGCGAGCAGGTCGCGCGAGTGGAGGTGGCGAGACCACCCCTTAGGGGGTCACCCTTCAGCGAGCTGATCATCTCAGCTCCCATTCCCGAGGGGTTCAGGGAATCCGACATGGCTTACTACACCGGGAAGGATGATCTCGTCCAGCATCTGCAGTGGTTTGAGGATGTCGTCTCCATCAGGCCGATGACGGATGCCTTCAAGTGTCGCCTCTTTGCGATCACGTTGAAGGAGAAGGCAAGGGACTGGTTTCATCAACTCCCTCCGAGGTCGATCTATGGGTTCGAGTACTTGAGCCGGAGCTTTCAGCTTCGCTTCTCCACCCCCAAGAAGAGGAAGAGGAGTCCCGAGTCCATCTTCCTGATAAGGCAGGGGGCCGAGGAGTCGCTCGCCCGTTACGTTGACAGGTTCCAAGAGGAGATCCTGGAGGTCCAGGAGATGCCAGGGTATGCCCTCCAGATGGCATTCACGGTGGGGTTGCGCGAGGGGTTCTTCAATATGAGCCTGACTCGAAAGGCCCCCCTTTCCTTTGAGGAGCTGATGGAAAGGGCGGCCGAGGAGATAGCCATGGAGGCGGCCAACCCGGCATTTGTCAAGAAGTTGGCAAAGCTAACAGAGATGGAGTCAAAGGAGCAAGGTGGCTCGAGACCTCAGGAAGGAAGAAGGAGAGAGGAGCGGAGAGCTCAGGAGGGTCCAGAACAAGGTTGGAGGCAGCAGGGAAGACCCGTTCAGGGTCCAAGAAGAGGTTACGTCCAAGATAGGGGGAACTTCCATGGGGGCCAAGGGAGGTTCAACTTCCAGAGGCAAGCCCCAAGACATCTCTTATCCCCGCCGCAGCAAGCCTTGGCGATAGGAGGAGGAAGAGGTAACGGGAGAGAACGCCCAGCCCGCCGAAGGAGGGGAGGAGCACTGTCGTACTGTAACTTCCACCAGGTGGAGGGACACGCCACAGCTACCTGCCCCGAGTTCCTGGAAGTGAGGGGGACGAGAGGCCCTGCCCAGCCACAGCCGCCAGTGCGGGTTGAAGAGGTTCTACCCAGAGAAGGGGGATGACGTGTATGAGGACCGGGTCGATGTCGAACCCCGAGGTGGTATAGCTGTGATCCATGGTGAAGTAGGGATCGAAGCCACTCGGAAGGCAAGTCTCCATGTGATGTACCGACGGAGCGTCGCCTCGACGTCCCAGACCCCGCCCCAGGAGGAGAAGATCACCTTCGCGGTGAAGGACCTGTCGGATCATGAGGATCCGTTTTGCGATGCGCTGGTCATCCAAACGGCCATCGAGGGCTACACCGTCTCCCGGATCTTGGTCGACAACGGAAGCTCCGTCAACGTCGTTTTCGAGAACGCGTTTGACGAGATGAAGGTAGAGCCAAGGAGGGTGTTGGCCTCGGACGTACCCCTGTTCGGATTATCAGGGGAGAGGAAGGCGGTAGAGGGTGGAGTAGGACTCCAAGTAAAGTTGGGAGGGGCTTCAAGGAACTGTCGGTTCGTCATTGTTGACGCACCAAGCAGCTACAACGCCATATTTGGGAGGCCCCTCATCAGCGCCTCCCGTTGCGTGCCATCTTACTTCCACCAATGCCTCAAGTTCAGCTCAGGAGGGATCCAGGTCAGAGTCAAGGGAGGCTCCCGGATGGCAAGGCAGTGCTACGTCACGGCCGTCAACACCATCTCTTGGATGGCCAGGGCAGAGGAGATGGAGAGGATCATGTAGAGCCTGAGCAAGATGGATGTCTCCGAGGGGAAGGATGACGACCACCATGCCCAGACCCCCTGAAGAGGCCTCGCCCCGAAAAATTCCTGTATGTTTCTTATGTTGTAATGAGTCCAACCCCCGACCAACTGAGTCGGGGGGGTCATATAACCCATCTTTTTTCCCGTTTGAGGATGTTGGATTTGGTACAGTTCAAGTGACACACCTGGTTCCCCACCCCCGAGAGGATCTCCTCAGCCAGGCTCTCACTAGCTGGTTGGGTCGAATGTGCCTCGGGGAGAGCAAGCCCCACCCCCGAGACGATCTCCTCAGTCAGGCTCCCACTAGCTGGTTGGGTCGAATGTGCCTCGGGGAGAGCAAGCCCCACCCCCGAGAGAATCTCCTCAGCCAGGCTCCCACTAGCTGGTTGGGTCGAATGTGCCTCGGGGAGATCAAGTTCCCAGCCCCGAGAGGAACTCCTCAGCCAGGCTTCAACTAGCTGGTTGAGTCGAATGTGCCTCGGGGAGAGCAAGCCATACCCCCGAGAGGAACTCCTCAGTCAGGCTCCAACTAGCTGGTTGGGTCGAATGTGCCTCGGGGAGAGCAAGCCCCACCCCCGAGAGGATCTCCTCAACCAGGCTCTCACTAGCTGGTTGGGTCGAATGTGCCTCGGGGAGAGCAAGCCCCACCCCCGAGAGGATCTCCTCAGCCAGGCTCCCACTAGCCGGTTGGGTCGAATGTGCCTCGGGGTGATCAAGTTCCCACCCCCGAGAGGATCTCCTCAGTCAGGCTCCCACTAGCTGGTTGGGTCGAATGTGCCTCGGAGAGAGCAAGCCCCACCCCCGAGAGGATCTCCTCAGCCAGGCTCCCACTAGCTGGTTGCGTCGAATGTGCCTCGGGGAGAGCAAGCCCCACCCCCGAGAGGATCTCCTCAGTCAGGCTCCCACTAGCTGGTTGGGTCGAATGTGCCTCGGGGAGATCAAGTTCCCACCCCCGAGAGGATCTCCTCAGCCAGGTTCCCACTAGCTGGTTGGGACGAATGTGCCTCGGGGAGAGCAAGCCCCACCCCCGAGAGGATCTCCTCAGTCAGGCTCCCACTAGCTGGTTGGGTCGAATGTACCTCGGGGAGAGTAAGCCCCACCCCCGAGAGGATCTCCTCAGTCAGGCTCCCACTAGCTGGTTGGGTCGAATGTGCCTCGGGGAGAGCAAGCCCCACCCCCGAGAGGATCTCCTCAGTCAGGCTCCCACTAGCTGGTTGGGTCGAATGTGCCTTGGGGAGATCAAGTTCCACCCCCGAGAGGATCTCCTCAGCCAGGCTCCCACTAGCTGGTTGGGTCGAATGTGCCTCGGGGAGAGCAAGCCCCACCCCCGAGAGGATCTCCTCAGTCAGGCTCTCACTAGCTGGTTGGGTCGAATGTGCCTCGGGGAGAGCTAGCCCCACCCCCGAGAGGATCTCCTCAGCCAGGCTCTCACTAGCCGGTTGGGTCGAATGTGCCTCGGGGAGAGCAAGCCCCACACCCGAGAGGATCTCCTAAGTCAGGCTCCCACTAGCTGGTTGGGTCGAATGTGCCTCGGGGAGATCAAGTTCCCACCCCCGAGAGGATCTCCTCAGCCAGGCTCCCACTAGCTGGTTGGGTAGAATGTGCCTCGGGGAGAGCAAGCCCCACCCCCGAGAGGATCTCCTCAGCCAGGCTCTCACTAGCTGGTTGGGTCGAATGTGCCTTGGGGAGAGCAAGCCGCACCCCCGAGAGGATCTCCTCAGTCAGGCTCTCACTAGCTGGTTGGGTCGAATGTGCCTCGGGGAGAGCAAGCCCCACCCCCGAGAGGATCTCCTCAGGCAGGCTTCCACTAGCTGGTTGGGTCGAATGTGCCTCGGGGAGATCAAGTTCCCACCCCCGAGAGGATCTCCTCAGCTAGGCTCCCACTACCTGGTTGGGTCGAATGTGCCTCGGGTAGAGCAAGCCCCACCCCCGAGAGGATCTCCTCAGTCAGGCTCCCACTAGCTGGTTGGGTCGAATGTGCCTCGGCGAGAGTAAGCCCCACCCCCGAGAGTATCTCCTCAGCCAGGCTCTCACTAGTTGGTTGGGTCGAATGTGCCTCGGGGAGAGCAAGCCCCACCCCCGAGAGGATCTCCTCAGCCAGACTCCCACTAGCTGGTTGGGTCGAATGTGCCTCGGGGAGATGAAGTTCCCACACCCGAGAGGATCTCCTCAGTCAGGCTCTCACTAGCTGGTTGGGTCGAATGTGCCTCGGGGAGAGTAAGCCCCACCCCCGAGAGGATCTGCTCAGTCAAGATCCCACTAGCTGGTTGGGTCGAATGTGCCTCGGCGAGAGCAAGCCCCACCCCCGAGAGGATCTCCTCAGCCAGGATCCCACTAGCTGGTTGGGTCGAATGTGCCTCGGGAAGAGCAAGCCCCACCCCCGAGAGGATCTCCTCAGTCAGGCTCCCACTAGCTGGTTGGGTCGAATGTGCCTTGGGGAGATCAAATTCCCACCCCCGAGAGGATCTCCTCAGTTAGGCTCCCACTAGCTGGTTGGGTCGAATGTGCCTCGGGGAGATCAAGTTCCCACCCCCGAGAGGATCTCCTCAGCCAGGCTCCCACTAGTCGGTTGGGTCGAATGTGTCTCGGGGAGAGTAAGCCCAATCCCCGAGAGGATCTCCTCAGCCAGGCTCCCACTAGCTGGTTGAGTCGAATGTGCCTCGGGGAGAGCAAGTCCCACCCCGAGAGGATCTCCTCAACCAGGCTACCACTAGCTGGTTGGGTCGAATGTGCCTCGGGGAGAGCAAGCCCCACCCCCGAGAGGATCTCCTCAGTCAGGCTCCCACTAGCTGGTTGAGTCGAATATGCCTCGGGGAGATCAAGTTCCCACCCCAGAGAGGATCTCCTCAGCCAGGCTCCCACTAGCTGGTTGGGTCGAATGTGCCTCGGGGAGAGCAAGCCCCACCCCCGAGAGGATCTCCTCAGACAGGCTCCCACTAGCTGGTTGGGTCGAATGTGCCTCGGGGAGAGCAAGCCCCACCCCCGAGAGGATCTCCTCAGCCAGGCTCCCACTAGCTGGTTGGGTCGAATGTGCCTCGGGGAGATCAAGTTCCCACCTTAGAGAGGATCTCCTCAGCCAGGCTCCCCCTAGCTGGTTGGGTCGAATGTGCCTCGGGGAGAGCAAGCCCCACCCCCGAGAGGATCTCCTCAGCTAGGCTCCCACTAGCTGGTTGGGTCGAATGTGCCTCGGGGAGAGTAAGCTCCACCCCCGAGAGGATCTCCTCAGTCAGGCTCTCACTAGCTGGTTGAGTCGAATGTGTCTCGGGGAGAGCAAGCCGCACGCCCGAGAGGATCTCCTCAGTCAGGCTCCAACTAGCTGGTTGGGTCGAATGTGCCTCGGGGGGAGTAAGTTCCCTTTTTGCTCCGAGACGGTCCCGCTGCCCAGGCTCTCACTTGTTGGGCAGTACCGGTGGTGCTTCTCGCGGAAGCCAAGTGTTTTTTACCCGGAGGGGGTCTCGCCACCCAGGCTCCCATAGCTGGCATGGCAGGTTGACCCCTCCGAGGGGTGAAGTGTTTTTTACCCGGAGGGGGTCTCGCAATCCAGGCTCCCATCAGCTGGCATGGCAGGTTGACCGCGCAAGAAAATCACACTCAGCGAATACGTTGGGTTGGATGTTTCTTTCCGAGCTTGTGTCAACCTCGAAAAGAGCGGGGATTGTGTACAGCCTCGTATTCGCAGGTTTTGGTTTTTAAGCTTTTGGAGTAGTTTGAGCTCTTGGGGACCAATTTTGGCCATGCCCTGGGAATATACTATTAGGGGGAGGAAAAATTGTCTTCCCCCCTTGGCCTTTTTCTGGGGGGGGCGGGTATGGAGAGTTGACCAAACCCGCCCCCGGCTGGCTAGGCGCAAGGCGAGGCGGGGCGAGACCGGCGGGAGGCCGGGTTCTCTCCCTGCCCCAACGGCCTGGCGGGGTGAGGCGGGGCGAGACCGGCGGGAGGCCGGGTTCTCGCCCTGCCCCCGTGGCCTGGCGGGGTGAGGCGGAGCGAGACCGGCGGGAGGCCGGGTTCTCGCCCTGCCCCCGCGGCCTGGCGGGGTGAGGCGGGGCGAGACCGGCGGGAGGTCGGGTTCTCGCCCTGCCCCGCGGCCTGGCGGGGTGAGGCGGGGCGAGACCGGCGGGAGGCCGGGTTCTCGCCCTTCCCCCGCGGCCTGGCGGGGTGAGGCGGGGCGAGACCGGCGGGAGGCTGGGTTCTCGCCCTGCCCCCGTGGCCTGGCGGGGTGAGGCGGGGCGAGACCGGCGGGATGCCGGGTTCTCGCCCTGCCCCCGCGGTCTGGCGGGGCGAGACCGGCCGGGAGTCGGGGTCTCGCCCTTGCCCCCTGCTCCCCACCCTGTCTCGAGTGTCCGGGAAGGTGGGGGGGGTATGGCTTCTTCCGCCCTTGGACCTCTTTGGGCCATGTTGTTACTGTTTTACCCTCGGGGCGGAATTACCTCTTTACCCACCGGTGTAGCTGTTTTCTATTGGCCCGAGGCATATTTGGCGTAGGGGTATTTCTGGCATTTTGGTCCATGTGATTTGGAAAACTATAAATAGACTCTTAGGGGTGTCTTACAGAGCATCACTTCTTCACTCTCTCTCCATCCTTCAAGGCACCTTAGCTCAGCATTGGCTAGGGCGGGGGAGGCCCCAAAGGTCTTCCGGGTGTGAGGTGGGACCTCCGCGCTAGAGCCGAGGGTCTGTTCCTAGTTTCCCAAGTCTTCGGTCTGTGACGTTCGCCCGAGTGTAGTAGGTGTGAGGTCACCCCTGTTTTGGGACCCCGAACTCCACAGAGGTCATTTTTGGCTTCAACAGTATGTATGGAAGGTTGGCAGGGACAATGAGAAGTGATGAAGATCATATTAATCCATGAAGATCAAATTCCAAATGTAATTGAATTTCAGGCAATTCTGATAAGACAACTCTCAACCATGATTTAGTATCCAGAATATTATGCTAAAATATTTGTTCTATTGCAGAGGCAGGTGCCAAAGTGATCCCTGGGAAAGGCAGGTCATAAGAGATGCAAGCTAGATCAAAACTTTTAAGCTATCGATGTGTTGGACATGCGTGGACTGTCATTGATGAATGGTGAGCCAATAGGGTTAGGACTGCATCACAAAACTTCAAATCTAAACGTCCCTAGTGGACTAAAATTGATACAGGTTGAAGCAAAAAGACCTTCATGATGAAGCAAAAAGACCTTCAAGATGAAGCAAAAAGACCTTCATGATGAAGCAAAAAGACCTTCATGATGAAGCAAAAAGACCTTCATGATGAAACAAAAAGACCTTCATGATGAAGCAAAAAGACGAGTGTTTTCCCCCATCAAAATAGGGAACTAAGATCTCAATTAGTGAATCCCAATCATATTTCCACTACAAGCCATTCGTCTTTGACCAAAACCATGACCTAAAATTTGGTTTGGGGAATTGCAGTGCTCCTGCAGCCATCCTTCAAGGTTTCTCCTCCAATTCCACTGTGATAGGAAGCAACCCGCCCAACCCGTTTGGGTCTACTCATGACAACCTCGGGCACAGTGGCGATCGGGACCGCTCATCTTGAGTGGATCGCCGGTCGTAGCATTAGTTGTTCTTTCGATTTTTTATTTTGTAGTATTAGTTGTATTTTTATTTATTTTTGAGTCGCAACAATCGGTCAATCATAGTCGTCCGTTGCCCACCCTAGTGTCAATATATTAAGGATGAGGGCTCTCATTTTGGGCATGGAAAGATTGAGTATTGAAGCTCATCCTTTGATCAATTCAGTGTTGAAGCAGATCCCCGAGTGCGAAGCCTGAGATTCCTCCATATCCCTAGCCGTGAGCATCATTCCCCCTCCCATTTCCTCCCCTATCCACCCCACTCCACTACCCCTCCAACCAAGCAACCGTCCTCTACCTTTTCCCCCTTTCCATATCCACTTCCGCCCATCATTCACCCCAACATCCCCACTACAGCAGCCATTCCATTGCTGCCCCTCACTCATCCTCAACATGACCCCCTACAGTAGCCTTTGTCGCCTCCTCTTGGCCCCATCTCTCTCATAGCCAGCCCCCAATACCCCGCCCCTACTACCTTCAACAAACTCCTCGCAATCATCCCCTCTCATCCACCTCCGCTGATCACTGGAGAAAGTTTCCGACCAGCCCCGGTAGTCCACCATCCTATCCCCTTTAATTTCCATCATTATAATTTTCCCAACGATCACCGGAAAACTTCTCCGACCACCACAACCCCCTGGAAACCATCTCTGGACAGCCACCTCCACCACCCATAATCACCTCCTAACTTCCCCGCTACCCCCACTTTACTTAATTTTAGGAATTTCTCCTAAAATAAAGCTAAACCACCCCTCCACTACTTTGGCAGTCCCCCCCCCTATCTCCTAGCCACATGTGGGGCCACTAATTTACCCTTAACTGAACCCCCACCTCACATTCACTCCAAACCGATCCAACCTCATCCGCCAGCCCATGCCAACTCCCAGCACCCCCCCACCCTTCTTCCATCCCCTCTCCCCCACATGGAACCACCTCCCATCAGATCCCCAACCACCTCTGCCAGCCCCTTCTCACTTCAGCTGCCCTACCTCCTCTTCCACCCCCTCTCCCCACGAGGAACCACCTCCCAACCGGCTACCCGCAACTGCCCCGGCCTCGAAAACTGCTATCAGGCAGCCTCAGCAGTTCGGCCAGCTAGTTATCACTACAAAGAATATTGAATTCAGCCCAGCGAGGCTCTCCCATCCATTACACAGCCCTGCGGAATCACCCAAGCCCTACCTTTTCAATCTGGTATGAGTTCAAGGTGTGTTGTTTTTTCTTTACAGTTGGGTCTTGTGTTTATTCTCCACTTGAGGAGATATTCATTCGTAAGTCTTATTTTCAGTTGTTTTAGTCTTTGCATTTGGTCATTCAATTGGTTGTTTGATATCGCACACTCTCGCGCATATAATCCTCTTGTGTTACCACTCTTTAATAGCTTTATTCAGTTTGTGGAAAAAAACCAAGTCATATTATATTATCAAATATTGTTTGCATGTTTGATTTCATCGGAAATTGCATTTGCATCGAACGTTAGTTTCCTTAGGACCTTACCCTGCATCGGTTTTGCATCAGAGCAAGGTTAGGGCCATATTGCATGTTATGTAACGGTAAGACATTTAGACATTCGAAGTTAAAGTCAAACCCTCAAAATATTCAAGCCCCTACCAGTTCCAACACTGATATTTCCATGTCCAATCTCCAAAAAATATTGGAAGATCAATTCGATCAAGTGGTCGCGCAATTACACAACCTTAGGGAGCAATTCCAAAACCTCCACTAGAGTCGGAGATCCAGAGCCCAGTATGTCTATCAGTCCACTAGAGCCATTAAGCCGAAGTTGTTCAACATGAGAATCTTCGTGAAATGGAGAACTCCTAAGCCTGCGTACACCCCGGATCGCATATTCCACAACCCAATTGCACAGGTTCCCTTACCCATCTAAGAGGTCCTGGGGTTGGCCAACGAGCGATATAGAAACCTCATTAGTGGTAGGAATCTTCCCCCACCAGAGGGACGATCACAACCTCAATATCCATCACATGGAGGTCGTCACGTTCAAGACGCGTGATACGATTACGATGACTATATGGGTCACTAGGAGGCCCCTAGAGGTTATGTAGATGAGTATGACATTACCCGTCGTATTCAAATTGATGCTCCACTCTATGATGGGCATTAGATCCTAAGGTGTTTAGTGATTGGTTATTTGATATGAATAACTACTTCAATTGGTATGAGATAACGGATGAGAGGTGAGTAAGGTTTGCCAAGATGAAACTAATTGGGTAAGCCAAGATTTATTGGATGAGTTTGGAGCGCTCTTTATATAGAGAGGGTCTCGACCCCATCACCCGATGGGTCGATATAAAGCAAAAGCTTAGAGAGAATATCTCCCAGCATCGTACCGTAGTCAGGTCTGAGATCATCTCTCCTTACGACAAGGCACCATTTTGGTAGCCGAGTACATGACTCATTTTGATGAGCTTGTCGTGAGGAGTGATGTTATGGAGGATCACATCATGACGGCCTCCCTCTTTAAGGAGGGACTGCAGACAGATATTCGCATGGAGCTCATTCCCCATTGTTTAGAGATAGTAGAGCAGATATTCCATCTCGCATTAGAGTACGAACAGTACTTGTGCATAAAGGTCTGAAGTGACCCACTTCACAGTGTGATAGCTTTGCCGTTAGGAGGCCCACTCAGCAGGTAACCACCCCGTTCATGCCTCCTCGTGCTCCCATAGATACAAGTGCCTTCCCCACTACTACCAAGCCCCGGAAGCCCGGAACCTTGTGTTATCGTTGTCAGGGTAGAAGCCACGTGGCGGTGTAGTGCCCCGCACGGAATCTACTTATTGAGGAGGATCCCGACCTTGTATCTGATCATGTAGAACCAACTGAAGAGGAGATCATCGTGGTCGTAGAAGTAGGTTGGGAAGACGAGTTCGACCGAGCACTTGAGATGGGCGTTATCTGCCGCTTACTACACACCCCTTGTATAGATGGGGGTTGGAAGCGGACCGCTATCTTTACACTTATTTCCCGAGTGCAGGCGGACCCAGCAAGCTTGTTATTGATGGTGGCAATTGTATGAACAACATAACCCAAAAGAGGCTTGAGTGTATGAAGATTAAGATAGAGCCACATCCACACTCATATCGAATCGTCTGAGTAAATAAGACAGTTATCCAAGTCACCCAAAGGCGTCAGGTACCAATTAAGTTAGCCTCCTTTGAGGATAGAGTTTTGTGTGACGTCATTCCCATGGATGACGGACATGTATTACTAGGCAAACTCTGGCTTTATGATAGGGATGTGACTTGTTATGGACGGTCCAACATGTGTATTCTTTGTTATGGGCCGCAAGATCACATTATCACCGACCCAACCTAAAGATTCCCCAAAGGGGAGGGTCGAGCCTTCATCTATCACGGTTGACCCAAGACCTATCCATATCCTATGACGTAGTGAGTTCACTCAGGAGAGTCGTGATACCAGCATTATTTACGTTGTTGTTGCATCTCAGACTACGGAGGAAATTATGGGCATAGAGTCCATCCATCCTGATATTTGATGCATCCTAGATGAGTACAGTGATATCATGCCAGAGGAACTTCCTGATGAGCTATCCCCGCTACGGTATATACAACACGCGATCGATCTCACATCAAGGTCATCTCTGCCAAATCTTCCACACTACCGAATAAATCCCGACAAGCACGAAGAACTCCAGACTCGGATTGTCGACCTCCTACGAAAGCAATTTATTAGAGGAGCTCGAGTCCCTGTGTCGTACGTGTACTTATTACCCCTAAGAAGGATGATAGCTGGCGAATGTGCGTAGACAACGGAGCCATTAATAAGATCACGGTCAAATATCGATTTCCCATCACTTGACTTGATGACCTCCTTGACACCATGTCAGGTGCCCGGATCTTTTCCAAACTTGATTTAAGAAGCAAGTACCACCAAATCAGGGTCAAAGAGGGTGATGAATGGATGACTGCATTTAAAATGAAGGACGGATATATGAGTGGTTGATTATACCCTTTGGGCTATCCAACTCCCCTAGTATATTCATGAGCGTGATTACTCGGATTTTGCGCTCATATATGGGCAAGTTCGTCGTAGCCTATTTTGACGATATCCTAATTTACAGTCAGACTCGTGGAGACCACCTCACACACCTACGACTACTTTTTGACACCCTCTGAAAGGAGCACTTTTATATCCATCTAAAAAGTGACCTTTATATCCGAGTTTGTACACTTCAAATTCCATCTTTGAGCCTGTCCGTAGATTCTGATAAAGTCAACTTCACTCGAGACTGGCCAATCCACACAAATATCCATGAAGCGCGAAGCTTCCACGGTTTGGCCATGTTTTATAGACGCTTTGTCAGAGGATTCAGCATCATCGTGGCTCCTTACACGAGCCGTCTTCGTAAGGGAAATTTTCAGTAGACACCCACCGCACTTAAGCATTCAAGGACATTAAGGAAAAACTAACCACAGCACTAGTACTATGATTAACTGGCTTTAGCCGAGCCTTCTAGGTAGCTTGTGACGCCTCCGTCGTAGGCATGGAAGGAGTACACAGTCAGGAGAGTCGCTCATTTTCTTAATTTAGTGAGAAACTGAATAACTCCCGCAGAGGTACTCCAACTATGAGATCACGACATGCGTCTCCCAAACCAGCTGAGCTCGGAGGGAGCTCCTGAGAATGTGTAGGAGTGTGCCGCGAAATATATATACGTCGGTAATTGAGTAGTAATGAATGACCTTAGGTGGGTCCGTATTCAAAAGGGGTGTTGCTCGAGTCGTCTGGCATTGCTACATCTTCCGGACAGCTTTGGGTGGACATTAGTATAGACTTTGTGTTCATATTACCTCACACCATGCGCAAACATGATTCTATTCTTGTCTTAGTCAACCGGTTTTTCAAAATGGCTCACTTCATTGCATGCAGCAAGACTATTGACGCATCTCACATTGCGCCACTATTCGTTCAGGACATTTTTAGACTTCACGGTCTTTCTAAGACCATCGTCTTCGATCGAGATGTCTGATTCATGAGTTATTTTTGGAAGACCCTCTAGAAGAAGACTGACACTACACTACTATTTTCATCCGTCTATCATCAGCAAATGAACGACCAGACTGAGATAGTAAAAAGGAGTTTAGGAAAAAAATTCTAATGCCTTATTGGTGACCACACCACCTCTTGGGATTCAGTGTTACTCATGGCCAAGTTTGCATTCAATAGTTAGGTGAATCAGACAACATGATTGTGTCAATTTCAGGTAGTATTAGGTCCTGAACTTAGGAAACTCATAGATTTCATTCCCCTTTCTATAGACTCCTGTCCTAGCGAGTCAGTTGAGTCTTTTATTAGGCACATACATAGCATGCAGGAGTCGGTCTGACGAAGGATATCTTATAGTAATGATATTTATAAATCATATGTTGATAGTCATAGAAGAATGCAAAGCTTTAATGAAGAAGAACAAGTGATAGTTTGTAAACGGGCTAAGAGGTTCCTTATAATGTGCTTAAATTAAATGCAAAGCTTTAATTTAATGCTAAGTGAATGAGTCATTACACTGTGCTAAAACAAATTGGAGAAAATACTTATTATGAGTTGGATATCTCGCAGAGTATGGAAATTTTAGGTGTATTCAACATTGAAGATCTAACTTCATTCTTTGAGTCGCATGACTACATGTACCCTTCTCCCTCTACCACTACATCTTCTCAGCCTCTGTTTTCTTTCGCCACTCCACCACAGTCCAAGTTATCACCACTTTTTCTGACCACTTCAGCGCATCTGCAGCAGCCTTCGTCTACCACCCATCTTCCTGCTCCGCCCAAGTTCTCGGCATGGTTTGATCCTTCGACTTCCCCAATTTTTGCACCACATTCGTCATTACCAGTTCCACCGTCCTCAGTCGCCAGCCTGTTTGACATCGTCACAGAGATCGTGGCCCAAAAGCTAGTGCTCGCGCCATACAGAATCCGTTATTTGGTCCATTAGCAAGACCGCCCTTTTACTAATGATACATGGATTTCAGTAGCAAAGACTCATCCTCGCCTTACGACGACACTATGATCATCTTTATTCTACAGAGATGAATGATTCTGAGATGGGGGAGTTGATGGGGAGCAGCCCGCCCATCTCGTTTGGGTCACTCACGATGACCATGGGTATATTAACAATCAGGACCGTTCATCCTGAGCGGATTGCCGATCGAAGCATTAGTTGTTCTTTCAATATTTTATTTTGAGATGTATTTCTATTTATTTATGAGTGGCGACGATCAGCCGATCATAGTCGTTCAATGTGCGTCCATATATTAAAGGTAAGGGCTCTCATTTTCAGCATGGAAGGATTAACTACTGAAGCATATGCTTTGGTTAATTTGGTGTCGAAGCCGATCCCCGGGTGCAAAGCCAGGGGTTCCTCCATATCTCTTGTCGTGAGCAGCATTCCCCTCCCATTTCCTCCTCTATCCACCCCACTCCACCTCCCCTCCCACCAAGAAGTCGGCTCCTCTACCTCTTCCCCCTTTCTTATGCAGTACTGCCCTTCGTTCACCCCAACATCCCCACTACAGCAGCTACTCCACTGTCTTCCCTCACTCATCCTCAACACCACCCATTATAGGAGCCTTCGCCTCCTCCTTTCGTCCCACGTCAATCTCACAGTCGGCCCCCAATACCCCTCCTACCTTCTACAAACTCCTAACAATCAACCCCAATTCCCCCTCTCATCCACCTCTGGCGATCACCGAAGAACGTTTCTGGCCACCCCCTAGTGATCCACCACCCTATCCCCCTTTCCACCATTATAGTTTTTTCCGATAATCGCCGAAAAACTTCTCCGGCCACCACCACCATCCCTGGCCACCACCGTCCGGCTAGCCACCTCCAGAATCACCTCCTAACTTCCCCACTTCCCAACTATCCTTAATTTTAGAAATTTCTCCTAAAATAAAGCCAAACCATAACTCCACTACTCCCACCATAGCCGGCCCCCCCTCCCTCATCTCCTAGCCACACGTGAAGCTATCAGTTCTCCCTTAACTAAACACCCACCTCACATTCACTCCCAACCAATCCAACCTCAACTTCCAGCCCATGCCAACTCCCAGCCCCCTCCCCCCTCTTCTTCCATCCCCTCTCCCCCCACGTGGAACCACCTCCCATCTGATCTCCAACCACCTCTTCCAGTCCCCTCTGTAACAATCCATATTAATATAAAGAGTAATAACAAAAAAAATATGATAATAATAATTGCAATAATATTACAATGGTAAACTTGTAATATTGTTGGTAGGGTTCTCCCCCTTCTAAATATCTAGCCTGAACCAGCCCCCTGATATTTTTTTCCACCAGTTCAGGGTTTTTTGCACATCCCATGCCTGCTCCCGTTCCGACGTCTCCCCCCCCCCCCCCCCCGGCTGCTCCTGCAACCCACGCGCCCCATCGGCCCTTCTTGCGCCTTTTCCTTCATTAGTCGCCGCCTCCGCTGGTTTCCCCGCCTCCTCTAGCTCCTCATCACTTCCTCTGGCCGGAACTTCCCAGAACCAGCGACCCTAGGGCCGATAACCTCCTCCTCAGGCCGTGGAGAGCTTTTTCCTCTCTCCTTCTGTTTCGACCAGCAAAGGCAGCCCCCTTCTTCCACCTCTAAGTGGTCATCAACCCTAATTTTTGCCTCTTCTTCTTCGACTTGGCCGAGATTTTCGAGAGGCTCACCAAGGGTTTCCTCCGCCACTCAAATTTTGGGCTCAGATTTGGTTTCCTTGGTAAGATTATCCCTCCAATCTCCTTTGTTTAGATTTTTCTGTCATATTCCCTGCAAATTTGTGCTCCCAATTGTCCATGATTGGTGATTCAGATTTTTGTCCCTCTTATAATCATCTAACGACGTTGTATTTGCGACTTTCGGCGCCCTTCGTCAAACCTATCAGCAGAAACTCTCGAAGGCCCTCTCTGATTTAGGGTTTTCGTCACCCAAGCGCCGCCAAATCCCCGATCGTTCGTGGTATCTCCTCTCCCCTCACCTCTGAGGGAGGTAAATTTCTAAACCCCTTTCTTGTTGAGTTATACCATAAGCAAAAGCTTGTATAAGCGTAGAAAAATTTGTTAAGTCGAATATTATATATTGATCTTGAGCAGGTTCAAATAGAGCCTTTGTCTTTGCTTGCGCCGCTTAGCTGTCGCCGACAGTTTTGGCTTCACCTTAAGGCAAGTGGAGATTTTTCTCTCGCTTGCAAACATTGAATTTAGATTTCTCGTACATGTTCCTTAATTATAAACTGTATTTGACAATGCATGAATCGTTACTCATTAGCGTGTCATTATATGATAGAAGTCTAACAATTTTGAATCATGAAGTTATAAATGTCATAAGAAATCTTGAAAGGTAGGGTGTAATTGGTGTAATTTCTTGTTTGCATGGGCATGATAAGCTGGAATTTTTCTAAAAAGGCTTGCACCTGAACTTGAGTGTGAACCATGTGCACCCACTATAAATACTTACACTTTTCAGTGATTACAGCTTATGTCATTACAAGAACGATTATATGTTATACTCTGGATTGGGCTGATAAATTTTGGATATTTTTGCTTGACTCAGTTACTTGTCCTACTAACTTTGTCTCATGATAAATTTGTTACACATTCATCTTAGATTTTTTAATCTGTATTATATTTTACTTGCTCACTTATTATTTCAATGTTCTAAGTTTTTTTCTTCTATTTTGGAATTTGTCTTATCGTTCGTGACTGCGGCGCATGCTACCTGAGCCTGAGCTGCGTCAAGTTTTTAGATTCCTGGAGGTTTATTTTGTGCTTATTTCGTCAGGTTCTATGTATTTTATTTCCAGTACTGTCGTGTTTGACTATCATGTACTAGTTATAATCAGACATTTTCTTTTGTGTCATCAACAACTGATAGGTCATGTATTGCACTGGATTTCAAAGCATGTTTATTTCTTTGATATATTGCATTCGCATATAAAACAAACTAATTTTTCCCAAAGTAATTATATTAAATCTATTAATATTTAATCAGCTTCCGCCTAACAGACATGGATCTTCTCTCGCCCATGCATGTGGAATCACGACCCGCCAGAAGCGCACTCTGATCTTTGTTTTTAGACGGGCCGTGACAGTTGGTATTAGATCTAGGTTTAGCATCTAAAGATAGAGTATTTTATAATTTCTACATATTTTGAATTTCATTATATAAATATATAAGCATGCATCATTTCATCACTCATCTGGTCGTTGTCAGTTGTTCAAGATTGAAGCACTCACACTACAATCATAAGCATGAGTAGTATGCACATGAATGTTAAGTGCTTATGGGCAAACTTAACATTTATATGCATATGAATTTTCATTATGATATATACTGGTTACGAATATTAAATGGATATGGACAGTTTAATATTTTCAAATGTGATGACATTAGTATCATAATATGCATGACATGTTAAACGATATGGGCACTTAGCATGGCATGTGTATCTATTCATAAATATTCTTAGGAATGCATTTTAGATACAATTGCATTGCATTCATAGCATAAATCATTACACAGGTGTCAAGCAAAAAACAACAGATGATGATTGTACACATGAATTTTACAAATCATTTTTTATCGCACGCGATTTTATTGTTGCATTTGCATTTGTATGGTCATTATCTAGAGTTGTCAAATGAAAATGTTGTAACTATTACATTATTTACGCATTTGATAGTATTAGAATTGCTAGAATCTCTAGTATTAATCCTTACTGTTCAACTTGACTGTTTCTCTTACATGTTTCTCCTATGTCTCCTTCTAGATGGCTCCTAAGCAATCGCAATGTAAGCAGACTACCTCTTTTGCGGGAAGAGCTTCTGGAGATGTCACTGCCCAGCCGTTGATGCATCTCGTTCTTTCATAGCGCGTCATATTGTGGACCTTCATTGTTGGCCTACTTCGCCACTTGAAATCCCTTATGAAATTTCTGTGTTTGGTCATTTGCACCTTTCGAATAGGGGCATTCTCAATTGTCTGATCTTGCTTGGCGAATTGCGAGTCTCAGCCAACCTCCTAGTGCTAAAAATGTCAGAGTTCGATATAATCTTAGGCATGAATTGGTTGGTAGCGTACAGAGCAAAGTTATATTATGTGGCAAAGAGGGTTAATCTCAGCATCGATGGCAAGGACTTCAGCATTTATGTTCAGACATGCGATCACCTGAAGGTAATTTCTGTTATGTGTGTCACTCGTCTTCTTAGCCAAGAATGTTCAGCTTGTTTTGTTCATGTTTCGCTTTTGGATGCTGCATCTCCCCAACTCGAATTCATCCTGATTGTCTCTGAGTTTCCTAATGTTTTCCCCGCCAAATTGCCTGGAATGTCCCCTGATCGAGAGGTGTTCTCTATTGATGTAGAGCCTGGAACGCGCCCCATATCTAAGTCTCCGTATCACATGGCCCCGTGCGAACTAGAGGAGCTTAGATTGCAGTTGGGTGAACTACTTGAGCGTGGATACATTCGTCCTAGCTCTTCGTCATGGGGAGCCCTCGTTCTCTTCGTGAAAAAGAAGGATGGTTTCATACGGCTGTGCATTGATTATCGGTATCTGAACAAGTTAACAATCAGGAATAAGTATCCCCTTCCGCGCGTGGATCTCTTTGATCAGCTCAAGGATAGTGCCGTCTTTTTCAAGATAGATCTTAGATCGGGTTACCATCAGCTGAAGATTAAGGAATCTAACATTCCCAGGACTGTCATCCGGACTCGGTATGGACATTTTGATTTCTTGGTAATGTCTTTTGGTTTGACAAATGCTCCTACTTTTAGGATATATGATAAACTGTGTCTTCCGCGAATATCTGTATAAGTTCATCATCGTGTTCATTGGCGATATTCTGGTCTTTTTCAAGACCCGTGAGGAGCATGCTACACATCTTAACCTCATTCTCTCCACTCTTTGTCATCACCAACTCTATATCAAGTTGGCGAAGTGTGAGTTCTGCTGGATCGTGTTGCTTTCTTGGGCATGTTATTTTAAGAGATGGACTTTTCGTTGATTCTGTCAAGATTTTCGCAGTTATGTACTGCAAGTGACCTTCTACCCCTACTGAAATTTGCAGTTTTCTTGTTTGGCTGGCTATTACCAACGTTTGTGAAGGGTTTTTCCCCTCTTGTTGTTCCTCTGACAAAGCTAACTCAAAAGCATGCTAGATTCGAGTGGTCAGATCAGTGTGAACAGACGTTCTTGAAATTGAAGCAAAGTCTATGTTCAGCGCCAATTTTAGCTCTTTCTTCAGAGGGGGAAGATTTTTCAGTTTATACTGACGTTTCTGAGTTGGTTTGGGTTGTGTCTTGATGCAGGATGACCGTGTTATCGCTTATGAGTCGAGATCGTTGAAAATTCATGAACGCAGCTACCCCACTCGTGATTTGGAATTCGTTGTAGTTGTGTTTTGCGTTGAAGCTTTGTCGACATTATCTCTATAGCGTGAAGTGTCACTTCTTCACTGACCATCACAGCTTGAAGTATATCTTTGTTCAGAAGCATCTCAATTTTTGTCAGAGGAGTTGGCTCGAATTCATAGCAGATTATGACTTGCAGCTCACGTATGTTCCCGGTAAAGCCAATTCAGTGGCAGATGCGTTGAGCCGACATGCTTCTGTTACCGCTTGTACACCCATGTCAGCTACTCTTGTAGCCTTGATTGATGACCTCGATTGGATGGATATATCCATCTCACCCGAGAGTCAAGGAGAAGTCTCTGGTCCGTTATAGAATAAAACAAGTGAAGGATTTGCAGTCATCTGACCTCGTACTCCAGTGCATTCGCCAGCAGGTGAACTTGGAACTCTTCAGGATTTCTCCATCTCTGACGATGTTTTGCATTTCCGAGGTCACCTTTGTATCCTTGATGTTCCTGAATTGCTTGATAGCATTTGTCGAGAAGCTCATGAATCTCGCACATCTGATCATCCGGGCAATAATAAGATGTATCATGACTTGAAGCAGATTATGTGGTGGCTCGGCATGAAGAATTACATAGCTCGCTTCATCTCTCGATGTCTGACGTGTCAGAAGGTGAAAGTTCAGCGTCAGCATCTTGGTGGTCTTTTGCAAACTCTGTCTATCCCAGAATGGAAGTGGGAAAACATCTCTATGGACTTCATCACCGGTTTGCACCGTACTCCGAGAGGGCATGATGCGATTTGGGTCATAGTAGATCGCATGACTAAAGTGGCTCACTTCATCCCGTACAAGAAAGGTTATTCCACCTAGAGGATGGCTCGGATCTATGTTTCAGAGATTGTTAGACTTCATAGGATTCTCTGCGGATTGTGTCAGATCGTGACTCGAGATTTGTATCTCATTTTTGGAAGGGATTCCAGCAAGCTTTGGGCACCGATTTCAACCCGAGTACTGCTTTCCATTCGACGACCGATGGCTAGAACGAAAGAGTTAATCAAATTCTTGAAGACATGCTTCGGTGTTATATTTTGGACTACAAGGAACTTGGGATGAGCACCTACCATTAGTTGAGTTCGCCTATAACAATAGTTATCAAGAGAGCCTCAAGAAAGCCCCCTTCGATGCTTCGGTGTTTATATTTTGGGGACGACAGAGGAAGCTTGGGATGAGCACCTAAATTAGTTGAGTTCGCTATAACAATAGTTATCACAGAGCTCTCGAGAAAGCCCCCTCGAAGCATTGCATCTTCTTTGGATGCCCCGTGTTCACGATATCTTCCATGTTAGCCAGCTTCGGAATACATTCGCGATCATGCCCGGGTCATTTGAGGAGTACAATTGGGAACTTGAATCTGACATGCGTAGCAAGTATCTGCAACTCTTTTCTTGATCTTGGTATGTCTTTGCTCTTGTTCTTCTTTTTATTTTTCAGTATATTCATAGTTTGCTTCCATGTCTTGACTTGTAAATTGTCGAAATGGGTGTCATCTGAATCTTCGTCAAAAAAGATCCCTTTCGAAAAATCCTCAAAAATTTCTGGACAAAACTTCTAAGTGGGGGAGATTGTAAAAATTCATATTAATATGAAGAATAATAATAAAAAACGTGATAATAATAATTGTAATAATATTACAATGGCAAACTTGTAATATTGTCGGTAGGGTTCTCCCCTTCTAAATATCTAGCCCGAACCAGCCCCCCGATATTTTTCCCCTGGTTCAGGTTTTCCCGCATCCCGTGTCTGCTCTTGTTACTTCAGGAAATGGAAGAAGCCACAAAGAAGACTCGACTTCAACTCAGTCTTACCATCGGAGACAGAGAAAGTATGTCAATCATTGTCATCGTCCGTTAGAATTTGTTATGGGTATCAAGTGTTCCTGTGGTTTCCCTACTCCTTGGGTAAAACGGTTTGGACGTCATCATAAGCTCAGCCCGAGGTTTGTGGGACCGTATTCCATTTCAGAGCGTATCGGAGGATCTGCATATCGTCTTGAGCTACTGCTTCTTTGGCCGGTGTTCGCGATATCTTCCATGTTAGCCAACTTCGGAAATACATTTGTGATCCTACCCGGGTCATTGAAGAAATTTCAGTGATTCCTGAAGTCAATTTGTCCTCTCTGGTCGAGCCCACTAAGATCGTAGAGTATCAAGAACGCAAACTTCAAAGAGAACCATTCTATGGTCAGATTGCTTTGGATGCATAGCAAGTCTGAGGAGTACACTTGGGAACTTGAATCTGACATGCATAGCAAGTATTCGCAACTCTTCTCTTGATCTTGCATGTCTTCGCTCTTGTTCTTCTTTCTATTTTCAATATATTCATAGTTTGTTTACATGTCCTGACTTGTAAATCTTGTTGAATAAGTGTCATCTGAATCTTCGTCATAGAGATCCCTTTCGGAGAATCCTCAAAGTTTTGGGACGAATCTTTCTAAGTGGGAGAAATTGGTAACAATCTATATTAATATGAAGAGTAATAACAAAAAAAACATGATTTTAATAATTGTAATATGGCAAACTTGTAATATTATTGGTAGGATTCTCCTCCTTTTAAATATCTAGCCCAAACAAGGCCCCCGATATTTTTCCACGGTTCAGGTTTTTCCCCGCATCTCGCGCCTTCTCCCCCCCCCCCTCCCGTTGCTCCCACATCCACTACTTACATTGTTGTTCTCGTTAGCGAACTTATTTCCAACTTTCGAACATATATCGGTCATAAATCATACGATATATTTTCCTAAGACATCTAATATGTGACTTTTGCTTATTTAATAATACACTCAAGTCTTCTTAGAGGTGCAGCGGTCTTTGCCAGATGTTGCATTCTGACCATACGACGACTCTTGCATATTTAACACTACACATGAGTCCTGAAGATGTAACAGTCTGCGGTCATTGCCAAGATGCCGCATTCGAACTATATGACGTGTTCTTTAGGGGGAACAATTTAGTTTTTGCATAATTTCCCAAATGATCCAAATTCATAAGAATGATTAAATTTTACATTGGTTATCTACCTAACACAACCCTCACTATTTTTTCATACGGTCTTGAGACCGGCATAGGTTGGTTTGTACATATAGGTATAATAAAATGTATTTATTAATTGTTATCGACTTTTTTGTAGGATTTTATTAGATATTTGCATCCTTGCTCACATGCTAAGGTTTCTTCCACCTCCATGATTACCATGTGTTGGCATCGTCATCTTGCCACCACTCGATGAGTTCCATTGAGTTTATGAGAAAACTTTATCCTTTTTTTTGACTTTTATTGCTAAATAAATTCATTATAATGTATCTAAGCTTGCTAAGCACAAGCGCTTCTTATCTAGTCATGTATCTTTATTTCATATAGAACCATTCGATTTGATTAATATTGATTTTGAGGACCTCCCATCCCTTCTTTACATGGTCATCATTAGTTTGCTAAACTTATAAATTTTTATTCTCGTACTACTTATGTTTATCTTATGACTATTAAACATGAATTTTTTCCTTCTTTGAACTTCTTTATACTATGATTGTTACTGTTTAATGTCAAAGTTAAAATCATGTGCAGTGATAGTGGAGTATCCCATCAATCGATCGCAATAAATACTGAATGCATTGACAAGTAATTGGTTGAACCGGCCCTCCTATGACTAGTAAAAGTTAAAACCATCACTAGGACCCTAACAGAGACCTATATATACAAAAATGGAAGAACACGAGTACCAATACCTTTTTTATTACACATCTCTATGGTTTATACATACAAGAATCTATCAGACTTCAGTATACCTATAATCAAGAAGAATCATAAAGTCAATCTGCACCTATATGACAACTCATCAGTTTATAGTTTTATACTTGTTTTTTGGCATCATGCACCCCCAAATACGGGTTTTTGGCACTTTGCACTCCAAATCCCAAAACTGACACTTTGCACCCCAAGTCAAAATTAAGGCATTTAGGTCCGGGAGTACAAAAAATACTCATTCAAGAGTATTTAAGTCCTGGCTGGACCATAATTCGAGGTGCAAAGTGTCAAAATGAGTATTTTTGATGTTGCTCGAACCTAAATACCTTTGAAATTTCCGTGTGTGGATGCAAAGTGCAAGAAATCGGTAATTGAGGGGATGCAAAGTGTCATTTTAAAGATTCGAGGTACAAAGTGCATGCATAATGCCAAAAAGCCGTTTATACTCAAACATTACATCAAAAAAGATGGCATATAAACCAAAGTAACAGGCAAATGCTTCAAAAACAAAAGGAGAAATGTATTGAGAGAACATACCCACTTCTGATCCTTTCTCCAGGACGCAGACCGATAGGTCGATGTTCCTCTCCAAGCACAACTGCTTCATCCGTATGGCCGCCGATAGCCCTGCAGGCCCGGCTCCGACGATGACAACATCGTACTGCAGAGACTCCCTCGAGCCGGAATCGCTGCAGAAACCTTTCCACCGCCGATCGAGTAGCGGTTAATCGAATTCCCCAAATTCGTGCAGGTTGACGAGACCTCAGGGAGACAGAGACGGTTCGGAGAGGTCGAGAGAGATGATAGCCTTGGGGGTATTGTAGAGGCTTTGGATATGTTTTTATGAAGGATTTGCTCTGGAAAGAAATCGATACATGGCGGCTGCTGGAATCGGAGCAGCAGAGAGTAGGGAGAAAAAATGATGGAGTGGAGTGTTGAGAAATGGGATCCTGTCGTCAAAACCGGAGCAGCAGTGTTTTTTATAATTTTTTTTTAATAAAAGAAACAGATTAGTGAATTGATTGTATCACCAACGAAATATTTGGGCCTTAAATGGATACTTTCTATAAAAACCATACACCTATTTAGAACCAAACCTGAATGGCAAAAATTGGACTAAACTGTTTGCAAATTATTAAGGTTTCAGTTTTGATGCGATTATCATTAAATTTATAAAGAATTTGGGGTGCGTATAGCCCCCTCCCCATAATCCTTAGTGAATTTGGTGGATCATGGATTTGACCGCCACACACGCGATCGTCACACGCGATTTGCGTGTCGTGTCTGATTCACCACCGTGACTGACCGCCCGCGCCGCCATCACCGGTGCCGGCGCCCATGATCGGCCGCTCACGTCGGGGCCGCGACTCAACCGCCCCCTCCCCGCGGCCGCCTCTCGCGGTCGCGGGGTTCCGCTCGCATGGGGGGTCATATCTGGTCGCCCCTCCCCGGCAGCCACCTCCTGCGGTCGAGGGCGCCACCCGCAAAGGGCAACCGTTCCCGCCTCCCCTCCCCGCGGTCGCGAGGCGCCGCCCGCAAGGGGCGGCTGTGTCCGGCGCCCCCCTCACCCCGGCCGAGGGACGCCACACGCAGTCGTGGCCGCCTCCCGCAAGACAGCGCCCGCAAGGGGAGGCCGAGTTCGGCCGCCCCACCACGCGGTCGCCGCCCGCAAGGGGCGGTCGTGCCCGGTCGCCCCTTCCCGTGGTCCCCCCCCCCCCCCACCCCCACCCCCACACGGTCGGCCGTCCCGCCACCGCGGCTCCTCCTCCCCCCTCGTCGGCAACCGTCCACCGGTAAGGTTCCGCTTTATCGTAGCAGACCTTTTTCGTCGTCTGATCATTCCGCCTCGCAAGGGATGGCTGAGTCTGACCGCCCCACCCCCACGGCCGCCTCCCGCGGCCATTGGGCCTTGCTCGCAAGGGGCAACCGCACTTGACCGCCCCTTCCCCCGGTTTCCCCCGTTGCGACCGGCTATCCCGCCGGTCGCGGGATCCTCCTCTCCCCTCGTCGGCGACCGTCCACCGGTGAGATGGCCGCACTATCATAGCAGATTTTTCCCACCGTTGGATCATTCCGCCGCGATCGTTGCCGACCATTTCGTGGTAACCACCCTCTAACCGTCATGATTAGTGGGGAGTTATCATAAATTAAGATTGGTCTGTATTTAGTAAGTATTATGCACATTATATATGCATGAAACTACATTAAATATGGTCTACCGATAGTGATTGTCGGTGGTTATGGTGTGCAGATAGCCGCATAACCACCATAACTACCTCCTGAAGCCTATAAAATGGTTGCATGACACATCATTTCTAATATTTCCTCTCTCAGTCTCTCGGTCTTCTTCCTCAGACCGAGCTCCGCCAAAAATCCTCCTACGAGCCTCCTCCACCAGCCGGGCCACCCGAAATCAGTCTGAGTCCACGACGCTCCCAAGAGAAGACGTTATGCCTACTTTCCACAAAGCCTCCTACGTGCGCAGCGCTACTCAAGTCCTCGCCCCAGTATTTTGCGCCCTCCACCATAAAGTTCTTCAAACAGCATCCAGAAACGCACCATCAGAGCATAGAGAAGTACCAACCTGGCGTGAGGCGGCATGTCGCCCACCGAGCACTCAATCTCTCACCTCACTGTTGTAATGAGAGTGGCCTGTCACCCTCAATTTTTAGTCTAATCTGTAAACAACCGTCAATAGTGAAGTTTGAACGGCATTGTACCGCTCACGTGATTTTTTACCCATCTAGGGGTTTTTCCACGTTAAAATTGTCTTGTGCATTCTGGTTATTTTGTGACTATATGTGTTCTCGACGCGCTCCACGTACTAAGACGACCTAGTTAGTTCTGTCTACCAGGAGGGTTGAGTTGGCCACAACAAGTTTAATTTTGAAACTGTAAACAACAATTGTTCATGTGTAATTCCTTCGTTTTATTATCCGGACTGTAGCTCAACCACAACGAAATGTCTCTAGTTGTTTCAGAAATTCTAGATCAGATCTGGATATGACCGAAGTAGAACCGAACTACGATCGGTGTTATAATTAGTAATGTTCTTTATAATATATATTTATTATTATTAGTAAATTGTTTATAATATTCAAATGTATGTTTATTATTTATACAACTATACATAAAAAACATTGAATTATAACCCCATCTCATTGCACGGGGATTCAAAATACTCCTATATAGAGGTCCCATCATATAGAGTCATTTCTCCACTCCTCTACTCTACGCTTAAGCTTCCTTTTCGCTCTGGTTGCTGGATCTCCAAAGTTTTCCTTCTCCCCATCCCTACATGTTCGTTCTTGCAGTGTTCATCTGGCCCTTTTTGCTAGTGCTTCAGATCTATGTATAGAATTGCCGACTTCCTCGGGTGGCTTCTCCTAGAAAATCTTCTAGTAGTGTTTGTTCTCTCCCTTGTGTTAGGGTTTCAAATTTAAGGTCTCCGGACCATCTAGCAGGATATTTTTTCTGACTTTTTTTGGATCAGATTTTATTGTAATCATACAATATTACTCATTTTTTATATTTAGCATGTCAAATCAAATATATATATATGCATATTTTTATTTGTTCAATTTTAATATATTTAGACTTCAAAATCATAAAATCATTGCTCAAATAAGTTGAGTTTTAATTCCTTTTCAAATATGCATTTAAAATATGTAATATTCTCTGTAAATGCGTAATGACTCAAATTTTAGAGATAAAGCTATTAATACAATAACATGTAGAATTAATTGGAACCGGACCAAACCGTGTAACCGTACCAAAGCGTTTGTGATAGGTTCGGTTTTTAGTTCTTGTGGAACCGAAATCGGAGCGTTGACACGACAATCCCAAAAATTATGCTAAAACTAAAATCAAAATCAAAACTGAAACTGTACATACAAAATAAAATTTAATTCTAATTTGAAAAACTGTTACCATAGTGGTTCACGATCTTATAGAATCGAAACCGACCGGGTCAGAGGAGTTCTGATCATGATACTATACTTTGTCTAATAATTTTTAGGCAATATATTTTTATTGAACCGTATATGCGATCACTTGGAATTTTTATGTTATGTTTATCAATCAACAAAACAATTATTGATTATAATTATCTTAAAGTATTTTGATATTTTAAAATAATTCTCAGAATTATTAGTTGATTAAAATCAAAACACTTTAAAGTCAAATTTGTCTATGAATGCAGTGTGACTGTGATCAGCAACTACAAATTTATCTCATTGCAGAGTATTAGACTCTGCTTGGAATTCGGTGTTGTTTTAAAAGAGAGCAGCTAAAAAATGAGAATGAACTTTCAAAACTGAGAAAATGCTTAAGTAATCTCCGTTTACAATCAATTTTAAAAATGAGAATTGAAGTATTTGTCGTGCCAAATTAGGACACCCCGGGTATACTTTATAATCACAGAATGTTTCCATTGATATTATATAACCAATGAAAATTGGTTCTCACGGATTAACTATCAATTACATTACAAAACATAAGGCTTCATTGGAAGTGCTTTTAGATCCGCGTGTTTCCCAAAAAGCATTCATCGGTCCCAAATCTTATTTATTTTTGCGCCTCCCGTTCCAACCGCCTGTGTTTCCATCCTTATGAAATCCCCAACCGCCACCGCTATCTGGACCTCCAGTCCTCACTGTTTTCATCGCGCGAGAAAATAAAATCTGCTCCTCCAAGCTCCGGCCACCTCCGCCTCCTCCAAGCTCTGCCTTCTCAAAGGTTCTGCCTCCTCAGCTCTAGGCTCTTCTATCTTCAAGCTCCGGCCACCTCCATCTCCTCCTCCTCCGAGCTTGTCGTCAGCACGATGGGGGCACCGGAGGTTGGCACAAAGTAGCACTGGAGGGCGGCACAGCGGGGCACGGGAGGGCTGCACGGCGGCGGCAGGCGGAGTAAGAGAAACTTTTACAAAACTTTTATAAAAATTACAAAAAAAATATGTGTATAGTTATAAGTTTTATAAAATTATATAATATTAATAAAATTAAATATTATATTCAACAATTTATTATAAAAATATTTATGAAACGTCACCGCAATTTTTGTCAATAGTTCTCTGTTTTGAACAGCTCTACAAAACACAGACTATCTAAACAGATCTTTATTTTCAGCATCTGGTTTCCAACAGCTCTCTTTACAAACCTGCTTTTACAACAACTCATTTTACAACTGCAGTCGCTCTACCAAATGAACCCTAAATATATTGCACTAACTGCAATATAATCCAATGATTCAATTGCACTAATTGCTACAATATATTTCATGTTTTTTGCATATATTATAATTAATATAGTGTATTAATTATAATTATATACTAGCATTAAATATGATTAACGCCAGACATTCTAACACGCCTTTCTCAAGGATGACGTAAGGGAGTGAAAGCTGAGCATACATATCCCGAAGACGATCCTTGTATAAAGGCTTGGCGGAGATATCAGCAAGCTGATTCCAAGATAAAACATATGATATGGTGATTGCCCCACAAGCATTGAGTTCTCTTATTGTTGCAACTCAGTTCGGGCGGTTAGTCGAACTAGTCGTCGTGGCTTGTCCGGTCGGCCTTCTGGCGGTTTGGCACAACAGACTATTGAGTTGGTTCTCCAGCGGGCTGGTTTGAGCCGCAGTAGTGCCTTGGTTGAAAGCCGCAACGGTCTGGCAATAGGTCGCAACAGTAGTCTAAATAGAAGTCGCAGGGGTATGGTGAAGCCGTAGCAATAATCTGGACTTAAGATGCATCGGTCTGACAGGAGGTCACTGTTGCGGCTTAGGTGTAAGCCGCAATGGTCTTGAGAAGTCGCAGCGGTCTGCTTGATGCCGCGACAGTGGACTTGTGAATAGCCGTAACTGCGGTGTTGAAACCGAAAACTCGGTCTCTTGTGGAGTTCACCCTTGGGGAAGGGGTGATCGCACACATACTTCTCTCCTGCAAGCCAAACAACAAAAGAAAAGGGAACTGACCCAAGGGCTTGGCGTGGAGGTCCCACCACACACCCGGAAGATCTTAGAGTGCTTCCTCTCCTTAGCCAAAGGCCGAGCTAAGGCTACATCAGAAAGCGCAATAAGGTCAGAACACTAGTCAGCATGCTTTCTGAGATGCCCATTGAGTCTTATTTATAGTTTTCTGAAGACGGTCTACAAATAGCCAACCTCCGTTGTTTTTAACAGCTATATGCAGCCCAACTGGGTCTGCCAACATCATAATTCCGCTGTTCTAACAAGCTATTCGCACCCATAGCGAGGGTAAAATGGTAAAAAACACCTCATAGGAGACTAGGCAAGTGGAGCAGCATCACTCAATGCCGAAGCCAGGAGGGCGCCGAGAGCGTCGAGTGGAGCAACATCACTCAACGCCAAAGCCAGGAGGGCGCAGAGAGCGTCGAGTGGAGCAACGTCACTCAACGCCAAAGCCAGGAGGGCGCCAAGAGCGTCGAGTGGAGCAACACAACTCAACGCCAAAGCCAGGAGGGCGCCGAGAGCGTCGAGTGGAGCAACGTCACTCAACACCAAAGCAAGGAGGGCGCCGGCGGGGGTAAAGTCTAAATGAAGCCTCATAAAATAGCTGGGCGAGTAGCCCTCTGATACCTTCACTCGGTTGGGTCGGTCTGGAATTATTACTACAGAAGGAATTCCAGAAGAATTGAGTTCGTCGAGCTTTGTTCGACGAATCTAGGATTCTAACTCACGAGGTCAGCTCGAAGAAGGTCGAGCTCCACTCGACGAACGTCGAGCCCCGTTCGACGAACGACGAGCTCCATTCGATGAACATCGAGCCTCGCTCGACAAACGACGAGCTCTGTTAGACGAGCGCCGAGCCCTGCTCGACGAACGACGAGCTCCGTTCGACGAACGGCGAGCCCTGCTCGACGAACATGGATCTCAACCTGAGCTCGGTCCGGCGAAGACCCGATTCGGTTTGACGAACCCCGGGCAGACGCGGGCTGGTTGGGTCAGCGCGCGCAGCTCGCTCGCCTAGCTTTTGGCGGGAGCGAGCTGGTTGTTCTGAACTCGCCCGCATGTTGTTCTGGTGCGAATAAGTCGCCTTGGTCCGCTCTCCATGTCTAGTGGACCCACTCGACGAACACGAGGTTGTACATGTGGTCTGGTAGCAACCCGCCCCGGTGACCCGTTACAGGACTGCAGTCCGTGCCACCCAAACCCATCTCCGTACCTGTTTCTCAATACGGCGGGTTTTTGCAGACGTGGGGATTCGAACCCACGCCGCCTTGATTAGGCACCTTCCACAGTCCTCATCACCAGCGTGATGAGGACTGTGGAAGGTGCATTATCAAGGCGGCGTGGTTCGAATCCCCGCGTCTGCAAAAACCTGCCGTATTGAGAAAACAACTCAGAGGCTACCACACTTGAATGGGCTGTAACGCCCCGAAAGTTGTAATTGCGTTGGTTGCGTAAAAAGGGATTTTTGGTGTCTGTATAGGGGTACACGGCCTAGGATACGGGCGTGTCCAAGGCCGTGTCTGGCTGGTGATTTTTGGTCGTTTTCATCCCGAGAAGGACACGGCCAGGAACACGGCTAAATGACACGGGCATGTCATTTGACACGGGCATGTGACTACCCGTGTCAGTACCGTGTTCAGTTGGGTCGTGTCTGTTGGCGTGGCGGTTATGGGTAACACGCCCCCAGACACTGGAGTGTCGAGTGACCCGACATAGGCGTGTCAGGTGAGACACGGGCGTGTCTTTTCCCGTGTGTCTTTCCTTCGTTCGACGATCGTGCCTGGATCGAGGCACACGGCCTGGTACACGGCCGTGTGCCAAGCCGTGTTCGGCCCAGGTTTGGAGATTTTTGAGCGGATCTGAGCCGTTCGTTTTCTCTAAATAGGATCCAACGGCCACAGATGGTTCCTGCTCTGTTAAGGCCGGGAATAGAGGAGTTAATCCTTCATTTCTCTCCAACCATTCTCTCTCTCAAGGAGTTGGAAAGAGGAGGAAGAAGGGATTTCGGCCGCCGACGGAGCATCAGAGCACCGTTTTGAGATCTGAGAGCGGATCCGTGGAGGAAAGTTCGTTGCGAAGAGTTCTGTCCGTGTAGTTTTTCCATGGCGCCAAAGCGGACTACAAGGGTAATGATTCTCTACTTGAGCATGTGAAGCTCTTCCTTTCTGCATAGGGAATCCCGCTCCCACGAGTGTGCGGTGAGTGCGTGGTGTTCCTTGGGGTTGATGTGAATAGTCCCCCTTGTGTTGCATATAGAGTCTGAAATCGTAAGTAAGGACATATGCATTGTGTGTGAAGCCTACCCGAACGTGTATTGTCTGGATCGGTGATGTTGCATTTGATATGTTTTGCCGGAGAAGACTCCGTGCTCTGGGTTTTCGGGTTTCTACGCGGTATATTGCAGCAGGGATCCTTGGAGGTTAGCTCCAAGGCACACCCGAAAAACTGAGCGGAATCGTTGCTCTGCTAACTTGGCGGTCAGGGAACCGGCCTTGAACATAATTGGGTTATGTGATTGTTTGGAAATTTTGGGATCCGAGAGAAGCTTGGCCCGCGCGTAGGACTTAAATTGACTAGGCGGCATGAGCAACGGGCAAGTGGAATCGGACCTAGGCTATGTGGTTCGGTGCGAGAGACCCGAAAAGGGGACTGACCGTTGGCATAGTTGGAGCCTTAGACGGTGGTCAGAAAAGCTAAATGCTCACATGGTTGCCATCTTTAGGATGGTGGTGAAGACGCTGAAGTGTCAGGATTCACCGTTAATGTGCCCTGAGTGCACGGGGTGTTTGGCCGTGCGAGCCTACACCTGTGGCGTAGTATAATTGCGCTTTATTGTTTTTCTGGACTAATATTATGCAGGGAAAGAGCACCGCCGTCCCGAGTAAGGGGCGGGGTCATTATAATTTGGTCAGCTTTTGGCTGACCGTTGCTTTGTGTGCCACCGTGCGGTGGAATTGTGATTGCAGGTGTTGCGGAGCCGAGTACCAAATAGCGGGCTGGAGCCCATGTTGCTGTGCTGGCCCTTGAAGGCCAAGCGAAATAGTTGTACTTTACTTTTGTCATGTGTGGCCGGCCTGCGTGCCGATGTATGGAAAACACTATTTATTAAGTGAAACTATTATAAGGCCATGTACCATTTCAGTGTATTTGGTTTTCATTCCAGTAGTGTGGTTGTGGACATTCATGTTTAATGGATTCAAGTTTGGGTTCTTTCAACTTTAAAAGCTTCCGCTAGAATGCTCTGGGTAGGACGAGTAGTCTTAATTGGATAGTTTGAATATTCTTATGTAACCCTTCCGACTGTCTGTGGTATATGGCGTCGGGTTCCAGCTGGACCTTCTGTTATATGTCATGTGATGGATGAGGGTGTTACAATTTGGTATCAGACTTCTGGTTACGGTCAGGCTTAAATGAATTCGTGGGCGAATTCTTTTAAGGGGTGGTGAGCACATGTGTGCGTCATCGTTATAACATCAAAAAGAACCCATGAATGTCCACTTAGGAATGAAAAATACACTTGTTTTGTGGAATCTGAGTGTTCCAATGATTGCTTTTAACAATTTATTTGTCGTCTAATCATGTGTCTTTGCTACTATAGGCAGCTAGGAGCGGTGCTGATTAGTGAGAACGTCCGCAATCGGCGGAAAGTAGTGCACTGAGAGACATGCCTACTACTCCTCCTTCAGCGGAAACCATCAGGATGGTGGCTGAAGCCGTATTTGCGATGATAAATGCCCAACCTGCAGGGCAAATGCATCGCGCACCTCCTGCGAATGAGCAAGAACCGGTTAGGGCGGCAGAGCCGAGAGTGGTGGAAGCGCGCAGCAGTCGGTCTGGTAGAGCCGAGGAGAGCTACAGAGAAGCAGCTAAAGCATGTAATGAGGTTTAATCCTTCGAGGTTCGATGGGGTTGGAACGCCAGCTCAAGTTGAAGACTGGCTCTCTTCGATAAAGAGGGTGTTGACGACCACGTTAACTGAGGAGTGGCAGAAGACCACCATAACGACTTTTCTTTTGGTGGGTGAAGCGAGGTTGTGGTGGGATGAATTGGAGTTCCATCTCTTGGTGGGAAGGCAGCTTGCGGATGTGCCGATGGAAGAATTTTCAAGATTGTTCCTTGCCAGATTTGTACCCTTTGCTCAGAAGCTCGAGATGGAGAACCAATTTCTTGGGTTGACTCAGGGAGCCAGAAGCGTGGATGAGTATCTCCATGAGTTCACACAGTTGGGTAGGTTATGCTGGTGCTACGTTTATGGAAGAAGAGAGGAAGACAAACCGATTCTATGAGGGTCTATGTGGCGACCTACAGTTACTACTTGCTGGGACTAAGGCGCAAGACTTCCTAGCCTTGGTCAATTCAGCCGTTTGTTGGAGAAGGTCATTAAGAAAGTTCAAGAGAAGAAGGACACAGGAGAAAAGAATTCTGAGATCAAGGTGTCAAATGCCAAGTCAAGTTTCCGCAGGTGGAACAAGAAGTAGAGGACTTCGAACTCAGCCCCTCAGTCTGGTGCGTCGGGTGCAACTACAAGTCGAGTCCAGGAGCTTACTACAACTGCGGGAAGACAGGGCATTTTGCTCGTGAGTGTTGGAGCGGACGTTCAAAGTCCGAGAGGAAGCCTGAGCGACTTATGAGGAAAAAGGGAAGGCGGTGGAGTCAACCGCATCCCATCATGCTCCAGCCCAGCTAGAGTCTACAACCTTGGCATGCAAGAGACCATAAAGCAAGCAGACGTGGTGACAGGTATGAGTTAAATTACAGTGGTTTAACTTTTATAGTTGTTACCTTCGTATTTGTTAGCTTACTTTTGTTGGTGACTAGGCTTTGTGATGATCTTTGAGTTTCTGGCGAGAGCCCTGTTTGATACGGGAGCATCACATTCCTTCTTGTCCGAAAAATTCATATCGCGCATCGGGGTTCCGTCCTTTGACGGTAAAAGACAAAATTGGATGTGTTGTTGCCAATGAGTGCTCAATGCGCGTTGATAGGATCAACGTAGTGAAGATTCAGATTGGGAATCAGGAGTTTGATTTGTGAGCGTCGCTTTTGCCGTTGGCAGAGTACGACGTAATCTTTGGCATGGATTGGCTCTCGGAGCAGGGTGTGTAAGACCCCATTTTTTTTTGACACCGGGGTCTTAGGCCCAGAACCGCCGTTTTGCGGTGACTCCTTCACGCCTTGAAGCGGCATCACCACAAAACGCCGTTTCTGCCGGCCAATTCGATCGCAGCATAGTAACAAAATTAGAGTAATATCACGCGCAGCAAAACTCTAAGAAAAGTCCACAGAAATATCACATCAAGTAAAAATATCTCCACGATGGGAGAGTCCACAAAACCAAGCACTGTAAATAAGGGCTTATGCCCGATACATCAATTCCTCACCACAAGATCTCTCATGAGGAAATAAAATAAAAACTGCTAGAGTAAGGGCCTCACGGTCCCAGCTGTCTGAACTCCTGTGCTAGACTGCCCTATCTCCAAGCGTGTCAACCTCTGGGGCTGCTCCTCCAATCTGGGCTCCGCGATCCCCTAAATGATGTGGTTCGAAAACCGTTAGTCTAAAAGACTAAATCCTATCATCCCCCACCCCTTCCCCCGTGGCTCCTAGGCACCGAGCGGAGAGGAAGAAAGGGAGGACTTGAAAGTGGAGAGTATATCAAATGCAGGTGACGGTGGACCTAAATCTAGCAATTTATATAGTAACTAATCATATATGTAAACAAGTAAAGTAAAGTGACCTTAACTTATATGGGTACATATAAGCAAGGGGTCTTTTGCAAGGCTCCCATCGTATAAAGAGTCCCATACCAATTTATACGTTGGGGTGTCGGTTATTAACAGCAATATATATATGTAAAGAAAATTAACCTTAATTTATAAACTTGCCCACACAAGCTTATAGACCAAGGGGTCGTTTTGCAGGGCCTAATGTATAAGTGTCCCATACCACTTATATTTTAGGTGTCGAAGGTTAAATGAATCGCTTATGCTATGACATGCAAGTGGGTATGATGGATCAAGCAAGTGCAACACACACACCCGACTCTGTGCACACAGACCTTTAGTTCCCCCTTTCTGGAGCCTCACCTCCCAGGATACCTCCGTAGTGGCAGACGGAAGCGGTGGGTTGGGCCTCGCCCACCTCTAAACCAGTATAGCACTACTGGTCAGACCTATCGTACGCCTCAACGCTGGTGCACAAGCGGACTCCTGCGTACTCTTGCCGGCTGGCGCACCGGACTTCTGTTGGCGAAGTGCTATCACAACACTTGCCGAGTCAACGGATTGGTGTCTGTGCTAAGATCCTCCAATACCGAGACCCACCACCTTAATATCATTCCTTTTATGCACATGCAAGTTTAGCGTAATCAAAAACCCGAGCCGAATCTCCCGGACCCAAAGTCCGTCTTCAACCATCCGAGCCGAAGCTCCCAGCTAACATCCCGTGCCATCAGTGTCTGTGAAATGTGCAACCCTAATTACTAAGTTACTCTTTTCAGCTTGTTAAACAGTTTACGTTAACCCAGGACTGCCCCCGGTATTCCCTGTGAAGGGCTCTCAAGGGGCACTAGGAACTGTGTTGGGATTACGCCCAGCGTTCCCTTTCGCAAGGTACTTATTTTATTATTGGTTGATTCCCTTACCCATTATTTTCTCATGTTTCGATATGCTAATCCTAGGGTGATTTGACTCCAACTCTCCTTGGGTAGGACGATCTTTCGTCGGACCCGAACGCCTTTAAACCCTAGACAAAACCACACCCTACTCACTCATCTTCCAAAGATGCAGCCCATTCCACTTGTTCTTGCAGCAAACCATCAAGACCCATCATACGTGCCCTAATTCACATCCAAATGAAATCCTGCAGTTTTGCTATATGCAGACCACTTAAGCTACATGATGTACTCAATAGGTGATACTCTAAATTCTCCTCCAATAACTCTACAAATTTTACCAGAGGTCTATTATGATAAATATAGTCTAAATTCAGAAAATTATATTTTTCCTAATTAATCTACTATTTATTGAATTTTCCTCAACAGCTAGGCCACAGTCAATTTGAACATGAACCATAAGATTTGCTCAGGTAATGGCCTCCTAAAATTTTTATCCACTAAATAACAGAGAAATATTATTGGTTGCCAATTTTCATAATTTTCCATATAGTTCTTGACCTCTAAAAGATTTATTGAAAATAATTCTCAAGATCAAATATAATGAAGGAAGTGCCACAAATATGTCTCCAATAATTATGTAAAAATTACTAGGGCTTCATAAGGAACTAGAAACATCATGATGAAGAAATTAAAATTTTTCAGACCATCTAAATGTCATTATTAAATTTACCAAAGTTCCATAGAATTAAATAATTAAAGAAGCAACTACTAAATATAATTCTTCAAAAATTTCATAAGAATTTACAGAGATGGGTACCATTATTACAAGCCCCTTTGCTAAGTTTCATCAGATTTAATCAAGTATATTTATCTCCAAAAATTCCTAAGTGGAAATTGTAAAACATGACTTTGTGAATAAAGTACCAAAAATATTCATCCAAATTTATTATAAAATTTCCAGAGATGTAAATACCCTAAACAACTACCCATTCAAAAACTCAGCCCTTTTCAGAAGGTTTTGGTATTAGAACTTATGATTTCAAAGCTAGTGCCCTAAACTAGGGTTATAGATTTAAGGGGTTTAAAGTCTTCCAAATGCCCTAAAATTTTAACCACAGGACCATAGTAACCCTATGGACATCTGTCCCAAGTTTCAAGCCCATCCAAGGTCTTTTGACCCCAAATTCCTCAAACCCTAGAAATTTACCCTAAAGGGCCTACCCTAAAATTCTAGGGCTACCCTAGTCCAAACCACTCCAAACTTCATAAGTGAGTGTAACAAGTCAAAGTATATCAGTGGCCAAAATTTCAGCCTCTGATGAGGGAATTTGGCCACTCAACCATCAAATAGTGGTTTTTGACCAAAATACCCTTATAGGGTCATATATAGGGTGGGTAAATTACCTATCCTAAACATCTCCAAATGAGCTAAAGTTTTAACCCTATACCTATCATGACATCTAAGACCACCCACCAAAATTTGGGGGAGTTTTAAATTAATTAGGTCACATAATTAAATTAATCATGATTTATTAAATTTTTCTAAAAACTATAGAAAAATGTTCTCCAAAAATTCTAAATTTTGGACAGGTTCTAGATATGACTAAGACCTTCTCACTGCCCAAATTTCAACTTGTTTGGACAAGGAATGAAGTGTGGGCACCAAAATTAATTTCTGTTTAGGTCTAGGTATAGGTCCTACCAAAAAGGGTACCCTGGTCTAACCAGTGGCCCAAAAGGGTCCAAACAATTTTTGCTACAAACTAGACACCCTAAGCTACAATTTTCATGTTGGGCAGATTTCCATTCAGGGTCCCTAAGTATTTTTAAAAATTAAATACATTAAATACATCAAATGTGACAGAAATGGAATAATATTCATTTAAATCCTAAGTATCTGATTGATGCCGCGCGAATCTTGGCGCAGATCAACGGCGCGGGGTCATCGTCCCCGATGAGCCAACGGCCAGGATTGCTCCTTCCTGTGCCGACTTCAAACGTCTGCCGCCGGCCACCCAGTCCCTTCCCCGGCCGGCCACCGCCACCATCACCTCCGTTGAGGTGGTGGCTATCGCCAGACGGCGGCACAGCCGCCGGAGGGGCGGATTCCGGCGATCCAACCAAGAAATTTCTCGGCCGAAAGCCATGAATTTTCTGAATTGGATCGGGCTCAATTGAGCCCGAACCTCGGCCCTAATGAAACCTAAGATCTGTCCATGAGAAAAGAGGAGGAGGAGGACCTTGTTGGCGGCCTGGAGACGAGCGGATCTGCGGGTTGACATGGTGGTGGCGCCGCCGATCGGATTTCTGCAATCTCCCAGTAAACTCGCCGGATTTCTTCAGTTAAGGATTGGGAAATTCTCCCCCAAGCTCACTGGTGGTGTTTAAATCATCAGAGGGGGAGAAGAATGGAAGAAACTGCCATGGCCATCATGGCCATTAAAGGCTTGTTTCGGCCATGATGGTGGAGGCTGTAACTGCCCCTTGACAGCCAGGAAAACGGCTGGAAACTCCTCCCCTTCACTGGAGGAGATGAATGCTGCCATCAATGGGGACCATTGGCCTTTCCTTGGCCAATCTCCTCCTTCAACTCTCTTCCCCCTTTTCTCTCTCCTCCATTAGTGTGGGATGAAGCTTTCTCTCTCTTTCCTAGTCACCAAAACTGACCATGCTGACTCCCCAGCCTATTGGCAGCCCTTTCCACCCATAATATTTCATTATGTTGTGGTTAACTTAAAAGGAAAAAGGGGTTGAGCTTGGGTTGACTCATTTAGGCTAATTTGACCTAACTCTAGAATAGAGTTGACCTTGGTCAACATGACCATTTGAGTTGACCCCAATGGGTCCTTGGTGACCTATTGGACTCCCTTAAGGTCTAGGAAGACTTATGTAGGGTTACCCTGCACTTTGGAGGTCACATACCCTTAGTAAGGGTACTTTGACCAGATTAGGAGCTTGAGTTGACTTGGGTCAACCTGGCCTCTAGGGCTGACCCCAATGTGTCCTTAGTGACCCATTGACCTCACTTTAGGGTTAGGAGGGCATAGGTGGGGTCCTCTAGGCTAGGAGTAGGTCAATTGACCCTAAGTAGGCTAGTTTGACCCATTTAGGGCTAGGGTTGACCTTGGTCAATTGAGCCTCTTTGTTTGACCCCAATGGGTCCTTATGGCTCTAATGGGCCTCCCAAGGTATTAGGGGTGTTGTGGTAGGGTCTTGGGGTCAAGGTGTAGCCCATGGTCATCCTAAACCATGGTTCAGAGTTCTACTATTTGCAGACCATGGTGATCCCCCACCTTTCTGTCCCCTATCTCTTGACTCATTACTGGCTTCCCAGGGTTTGTCATGACCTAGTCATGGCCAAAACCTATCTTAGGGGTCTAGTTGGAAATGGGATGTTACAAATCCCAATAAACAAACAAAGATTTCGTCCCCGAAATCAAAGTTGAGTCTACGGGACTTACTACCGAAGAAAAGAACCTTGTAACATCCCAGCATGGCGGCTTGTTTGCTAAAATTGGTTTAAAGGGAAACCTAGATCTATGTCCATTTCGCCCAATCGGCAGACCAAGATCCCAATAAACAAGGATAAGCCCCCAATAAACAAAAGATAAGCCTCTATCTGCCTAGAGCAGCCCTTAGTAAATTAAAGCAGGAGAATAAATTAACATCTTGAGGGGTCTGAGAGGTATACCTGACGGAATAGCTCTGGATATTTCTGTTGCATCAGATCCTGCGGCTCCCAAGTATGCTCCTCTTGGCCGTGGTTCCTCCACAGAACCTTGACTAAGGGAATCTTTTTGCGTCGCAGGATCCGTACTCCTTTATCATCGATCTGCACCGGCTCCAAGTGAACAGATCGGTCCGAAGCTACCGGCCCTTCGGTGGTCGTAATCCGCTGCTCCGGGGTAGTAGAGCCCTTCTCAGCGAGGATATGTGGAAAACATCATGCAGAGCTGCCAGCTCTGGTGGCAACTCCAGCCTGTAAGCCAGGACCCCTATCCGCTCCAGGATCCTGTAAGGGCCCATGTATCTGGGACTGAGCTTCTTCCTTCGGCCACGCATCCGAGAAACTCCATGCATAGGCCAGATCTTCAAAAACACACGGTCCCCGACCTGAAATTCCACCTGACGATGGCGGGCGTCATAATACTTGGTCTGCTTGCTCTGTGCCTCTAACATCCTGTCCCTGATCAACCTCACCTGAGCCTCGGTGTCTTCAACAAAATCCGATCCCAAAGCCTTCGGGTCCTCGTCCTGAATCCAAGAGAGTGGGGTTCTAAATTTCCGTCCATATAGAGCCTCGTAGGGGGCCATGCCTATGCTGGCCTGATGACTGTTGTTGTACGAGAATTCCACCATCGGTAACATCTTTTCCCAAGGCTCTCCTCGGTCTAGGATGCATAGACGTAGCAGGTCTTCCAGTGTCCGGTTTGTGCGCTCTGTCTGCCCATCCGTCTGAGGGTGGAAGGCGGTGCTAAAAGTCAGTCGAGTGCCCAAGTATGCCTGAACCGACCGCCATTCCCTGGATGTAAACCGACCGTCCCGATCTGATACGATCGTCCTGGGTACTCCATGATAGCGGATGTACTGCTCCACAAACTTCCGAACCAGAACCCCCACTGAATCGTCCTTCCTGACTGGTATAAATCTAGCCACCTTCGTCAATCGATCTACGATGACCCATATCGAATCATTCCCCGTTCGTGATCGGGGAAGACCATGAATAAAATCCATCGCAATATCCTCAAGCTTCCATTCTGGCACTGGAAGAGGTTGCAACAATCCCGCGGGGTTTCTGCATTCCGCCTTCACCAACTGGCAGGCTTCACAATGGGTCACGAAGTGCGTAATATCCCTCTTCATTCCTGGCCAGAACATCATCCTCTTCAGATCGGCCATCATCTTGGTGATTCCCGGGTGTATCGAATACCTACTGCAATGTGCTTCCGCCATGATATCCTCCCGGATCTGACCTCCTGTGGGTATATAAATCCTTCCTCTGAAGTACAATAGCCCATCCTTCAGGGTATAATCCCCCGTCGAACCCTCCTCCAAGGTTCGAAATATCGGTTCCGTCTGAGGGTCTGTCTTCTGCCCTTCCCTGATGCGGTCCCGGATATCATCAATAGCGATCATCGACGCTAGATACTCCATGTATAATTCTGGATCGTCCTCGGATACTAGGGATATCTGCATGTCCCTGAAAGACCGGACCAGCTCCATAGACATAAGCTGAGGTCCCTTCCCTGAAGCATCTCCTCTCCGGCTCAACGCATCCGCCACCACGTTCGCCTTCCCGGGGTGGTAGTGCATAGTATACTCATAATCTGTCAGGAACTCCACCCAACGCCTTTGTCTGATGTTGAGGTCTTTTTGCGTGTCCACGTATCTCAGGTTCTGGTGGTCGGAGAAGATGTCGCAATGAACCCCGTACAGATAGTGCCGCCAAATCTTCAAGGCGAAGATTACCGCGCCCATCTCCAGATCGTGGACCGGGTAATTTTTCTCGTGGATCTTCAACTGTCGAGAGGCATAAGCTATCACATGCCCGTTCTGCATCAGAACGGCACCCATCCCTTGGTAGGAGGCGTCGGTATACACCTGGAATCCCTCCCTTCCTGACGGAATAGCGAGGATGAGAGCCGAAGTGAGCCGACTCTTCAGCTCCACGAAGGCTGCCTCGCACTGTGGTGTCCAAATAAAAGGGGATTCCTTCTTCGTCAGAGTCGTAAGAGGGAGCGCGATCCGGGAGAATCCCTCTACAAACTTCCGGTAGTACCCGACAAGTCCCAAGAAGCTCCGTACATCTGTCGCCGTCTTCAATGGTGGCCAATCCTGAACGGCCCGAATCTTGGCCGGGTCTACCGCCAACCCAGCCCCACTGACGATATGGCCCAAGAAGGCCACCTCCTTTAGCCAAAACTGGCATTTGCTGAATTTTGCGTACAGCTGATGCTCCCGTAACCTCTCCAATGTCAAGGTCAGGTGTCGTGCGTGCTCCCCTTCCGTCTTTGAGTAGACAAGGATGTCGTCAATAAAGATGATGACGAATACGTCCAAATATTCCTTGAACACCCTGTTCATAAGGCTCGTAAATGCTGATGGTGCATTCGTGAGCCCGAACGACATCACTGTGAACTCGAACAGTCCGTATCGGCTACTGAAAGCGGTCTTCGGAATGTCCTCTTCTCGGATCCGCAGCTGATAATAGCCTGACCTTAAGTCAAGTTTCGAGAAGAAATGTGCTCCCTCCAGCTGGTCGAACAACTCATCGATTCGTGGGAGTGGGTAGGTATTCCGAACCGTGAGTCTATTCAGCGCTCGATAGTCTATGCACAGGCGGAGACTTCCGTCCTTCTTCTTGACAAACAGCACCGGGGCTCCCCACGGTGAAGAACTTGGCCGGACGAACCCTGCCTCTACAAGTTCCTGCAGCTGACTCCGGAACTCCGCCAACTCCTTCGGGGCCATCCGGTAAGGGGCCCTAGATGCCGGCCTGGCTCCGGGCACTAACTCTATCTGAAAATCCTGCTCTCGACACGGAGGTAGTCCTGGCAATTTCTCTGGGAAGACGTCGACGAAGTCCCGCACCACTGGGATGTCTGTCATGGCCCCCTTGGCCTCCTCTATCTCAAACAGAATCTGGTAAACCTCCTCCCCCTGTAGATGGGCCTTAACGGCCTGTACTGAAGATAAAAGCACACAAGAGGCGGATCTTATACCTTCGATGACAATAAACGAGTCTCCATGCCTCACTGTGATCTTCTTCGCTTGGCAATCAATCTGGGCATGGTTCTAGTGCAACCATGTCATGCCCAGGATCAACTCGAAGATTGGCATTCTAAGAATCGTTGCCGCCACTTCGAATGGCTTCCCGCCAATCTCCGCCTCCATGTTGCAGTGGGCAGAGGTGAATAGTTCCGATCCATCAGGTAAACGCACCCTCCTCGTCAGGCCTGTGAACCGTTCTACGCCTTCTAGCCCTTCCACGAAAGCCTCTGATACGAACGAGTGCGAAGCACCCGTGTCGAACAATGTGTAGGCGGGTTTGCCGCTGACGAAGACTATACCTGGATCGGTTAAACGTCTTAGGATTCTGTAACTAGTTTCTTCCTATTTAATCTTTTTTTTTTGAGAAGTTCTAGAAATTTACAGCAGAGATAATGGAATTTTTATTTAAATGATTTAAAAAGAACTCTTGTCATACCTGTTATGACTTGCTCCGGGTTTCGAGGCTGTGCCAGATCCAAGGCATACGCCTGCTCCCTTTCCGGTCTGCGATCGCCACCTGGGTATCCACGTCCTCGGCCACGACCCCGGCCTCCGAAGTATGGCGCTGGTGGGGCAGCCTGTGGTGCTGGTGGGGGTGCCCTCCCCATGGGACAGTTCCTCCTAATGTGCCCCACCTGGTGACAATCGAAGCACACTGGCGGTTGATACGCCATTCCCCCGGGTCTCTGTTCGTCTCGCCTCTGAACTGGTGGTGGAGCCATCAACACTGGTCTTCCTATCTCCTGTCTCGCCTCCTGATGAGGCTGGTCTTCTACCCTTCTTCCATCTGTGATGCGGCCCCGCCGCTGATCATTTCGGGCTCCCCGGCTCTGGTCTTCATTTGGCCGCTTCCGGCCCCGAGTAGTAAGCCAATCCGCCTCGATTCTTTTCGCCATCTCCAAAATCCGGGAGATGGAGCCCGTCAGATACACATAGTAAGGACTCCCTCAGCTCCTCCCGCAGGCCCTTGTAGAACCTTTTCGTATACCCAGCTTCGTCCAACTGATATGAGTCTGCAAACCGGGCTAAATGATCAAACTCTCGGTGGTACTCCACCACCGTCTTGCTCCCTTGCCTCAACTGCAAAAACCTGTCCTCCAGCTCATCTCTGGCTGATTGCGGAACAAAGTGCTCCAATAGAGCGCCCTTGAATTCCTCCCAAGCTATCTCCGCAGCCGTCCTGTCAGCAAAAATCGTATCTAGGGAAGTCTTCTACCACCTCTTAGCATGAGATTCCAAGCAAGACACGACCAAGGGCACCCTTTCCTCCCACGGGCACTTGATTCCAGTCAACATCTCGTACATGATATCTAGCCACTCCTCTGTCCGGACGGCAGACTCAGTCCCACAGTAGGATGGGGGAGCGAGTCCTCGAAAGATACTCAGCCAGTTGACGCTCGGGTTTGGCTGCGGAGCCAGAACCTGTTGAGCCCTGAAAGCATCCAAAATGGCTGTCAACGTCTGTCCCACCTCCGACTGTAGGAAAGGAGTAGGGACCGGGGGAGGTGGTGCAACGTCCGGAGTCCGCTGGGCCCCGCCTTGTGGTGTGGGCTGAGCTGGAGGCTGCGAAACAAACTATATTAGTGGGTAATCAGCTCAATTATATGCAAAGTGGACTATTTTACAAGTGATTCCTCCTTAGGGTCTCACCACTGCTTCCGCTGCTAGTTTGTCCGCAAACTAAGCTCGCGCGGGGGTGGACCAGGGGTTGTGGACTGTTACTTGTCGATCGAGGTTTCCTCTGATACCACTTGTGGGACCCCATTTTTTTTTTGACACCGGGGTCTTAGGCCCAGAACCGCCGTTTTGCGGTGACTCCTTCACGCCTTGAAGCGGCATCACCACAAAACGCCGTTTCTGCCGGCCAATTCGATCGCAGCATAGTAACAAAATTAGAGTAATATCACGCGCAGCAAAACTCTAAGAAAAGTCCACAGAAATATCACATCAAGTAAAAATATCTCCACGATGGGAGAGTCCACAAAACCAAGCACTGTAAATAAGGGCTTATGCCCGATACATCAATTCCTCACCACAAGATCTCTCATGAGGAAATAAAATAAAAACTGCTAGAGTAAGGGCCTCACGGTCCCAGCTGTCTGAACTCCTGTGCTAGACTGCCCTATCTCCAAGCGTGTCAACCTCTGGGGCTGCTCCTCCAATCTGGGCTCCGCGATCCCCTAAATGATGTGGTTCGAAAACCGTTAGTCTAAAAGACTAAATCCTATCATACCCCACCCCTTCCCTCGTGGCTCCTAGGCACCGAGCGGAGAGGAAGAAAGGGAGGACTTGAAAGTGGAGAGTATATCAAATGCAGGTGACGGTGGACCTAAATCTAGCAATTTATATAGTAACTAATCATATATGTAAACAAGTAAAGTAAAGTGACCTTAACTTATATGGGTACATATAAGCAAGGGGTCTTTTGCAAGGCTCCCATCGTATAAAGAGTCCCATACCAATTTATACGTTGGGGTGTCGGTTATTAACAGCAATATATATATGTAAAGAAAATTAACCTTAATCTATAAACTTGCCCACACAAGCTTATAGACCAAGGGGTCGTCTTGCAGGGCCTAATGTATAAGTGTCCCATACCACTTATATTTTAGGTGTCGAAGGTTAAATGAATCGCTTATGCTATGACATGCAAGTGGGTATGATGGATCAAGCAAGTGCAACACACACACCCGACTCTGTGCACACAGACCTTTAGTTCCCCCTTTCTGGAGCCTCACCTCCCAGGATACCTCCGTAGTGGCAGACGGAAGCGGTGGGTTGGGCCTCGCCCACCTCTAAACCAGTATAGCACTACTGGTCAGACCTATCGTACGCCTCAACGCTGGTGCACAAGCGGACTCCTGCGTACTCTTGCCGGCTGGCGCACCGGACTTCTGTTGGCGAAGTGCTATCACAACACTTGCCGAGTCAACGGATTGGTGTCTGTGCTAAGATCCTCCAATACCGAAGACCCACCACCTTAATATCATTCCTTTTATGCACATGCAAGTTTAGCGTAATCAAAACCCGAGCCGAATCTCCCCGGACCCAAAGTCCGTCTTCAACCATCCGAGCCGAAGCTCCCAGCTAACATCCCGTGCCATCAGTGTCTGTGAAATGTGCAACCCTAATTACTAAGTTACTCTTTTCAGCTTGTTAAACAGTTTACGTTAACCCAGGACTGCCCCCGGTATTCCCTGTGAAGGGCTCTCAAGGGGCACTAGGAACTGTGTTGGGATTACGTCCAGCGTTCCCTTTCGCAAGGTACTTATTTTATTATTGGTTGATTCCCTTACCCATTATTTTCTCATGTTTCGATATGCTAATCCTAGGGTGATTTGACTCCAACTCTCCTTGGGTAGGACGAACTTTCGTCGGACCCGAACGCCTTTAAACCCTAGACAAAACCACACCCTACTCACTCATCTTCCAAAGATGCAGCCCATTCCACTTGTTCTTGCAGCAAACCATCAAGACCCATCATACGTGCCCTAATTCACATCCAAATGAAATCCTGCAGTTTTGCTATATGCAGACCACTTAAGCTACATGATGTACTCAGTAGGTGATACTCTAAATTCTCCTCCAATAACTCTACAAATTTTACCAGAGGTCTATTATGATAAATATAGTCTAAATTCAGAAAATTATATTTTTCCTAATTAATCTACTATTTATTGAATTTTCCTCAACAGCTAGGCCACAGTCAATTTGAACATGAATCATAAGATTTGCTCAGGTAACGGCCTCCTAAAATTTTTATCCACTAAATAACAGAGAAATATTATGGGTTGCCAATTTTCATAATTTTCCATATAGTTCTTGACCTCTAAAAGATTTATTGAAAATAATTCCCAAGATCAAATATAATGAAGGAAGTGCCACAAATATGTCTCCAATAATTATGTAAAAATTACTAGGGCTTCATAAGGAACTAGAAACATCATGATGAAGAAATTAAAATTTTTCAGACCATCTAAATGTCATTATTAAATTTACCAAAGTTCCATAGAATTAAATAATTAAAGAAGCAACTACTAAATATAATTCTTCCAAAATTTCATAAGAATTTACAGAGATGGGTACCATTATTACAAGCTCCTTTGCTACGTTTCATCAGATTTAATCAAGTATATTTATCTCCAAAAATTCCTAAGTGGAAATTGTAAAACATGACTTTGTGAATAAAGTACCAAAAATATTCATCCAAAATTTATTATAAAATTTCCAGAGATGTAAATACCCTAAAGAACTACCCATTCAAAAACTCAGCCCTTTTCAGAAGGTTTTGGTATTAGAACTTATGATTTCAAAGCTAGTGCCCTAAACTAGGGTTATAGATTTAAGGGGTTTAAAGTCTTCCAAATGCCCTAAAATTTTAACCACAGGACCATAGTAACCCTATGGACATCTGTCACAAGTTTCAAGCCCATCCAAGGTCTTTTGACCCCAAATTCCTCAAACCCTAGAAATTTACCCTAAAGGGCCTACCCTAAAATTCTAGGGCTACCCTAGTCCAAACCACTCCAAACTTCATAAGTGAGTGTAACAAGTCAAAGTATATCAGTGGCCAAAATTTCAGCCTCTGATGAGGGAATTTGGCCACTCAACCATCAAATAGTGGTTTTTGACCAAAATACCCTTATAGGGTCATATATAGGGTGGGTAAATTACCTATCCTAAACATCTCCAAATGAGCTAAAGTTTTAACCCTATACCTATCATGACATCTAAGACCACCCACCAAAATTTGGGGGAGTTTTAAATTAATTAGCTCACATAATTAAATTAATCATGATTTATTAAATTTTTATAAAACCTATAGAAAAATGTTCTCCAAAAATTCTAAATTTTGGACAGGTTCTAGATATGACTAAGACCTTCTCACTGCCCAAATTTCAACTTGTTTGGACAAGGAATGAAGTGTGGGCACCAAAATTAATTTCTGTTTAGGTCTAGGTATAGGTCCTACCAAAAAGGGTACCCTGGTCTAACCAGTGGCCCAAAAGGGTCCAAACAATTTTTGCTACAAACTATACACCCTAAGCTACAATTTTCATGTTGGGCAGATTTCCATTCAGGGTCCCTAAGTAATTTTAAAAATTAAATACATTAAATACATCAAATGTGACAGAAATGGAATAATATTCATTTAAATCCTAAGTATCTGATTGATGCCGCGCGAATCTTGGCGCAGATCAACGGCGCGGGGTCATCGTCCCCGATGAGCCAACGGCCAGGATTGCTCCTTCCTGTGCCGACTTCAAACGTCTGCCGCCGGCCACCCAGTCCCTTCCCCGGCCGGCCACCGCCACCATCACCTCCGTTGAGGTGGTGGCTATCGCCAGACGGCGGCACAGCCGCCGGAGGGGCGGATTCCGGCGATCCAACCAAGAAATTTCTCGGCCGAAAGCCATGAATTTTCTGAATTGGATCGGGCTCAATTGAGCCCGAACCTCGGCCCTAATGAACCCTAAGATCTGTCCATGAGAAAAGAGGAGGAGGAGGACCTTGTTGGCGGCCTGGAGACGAGCGGATCTGCGGGTTGACATGGTGGTGGCGCCGCCGATCGGATTTCTGCAATCTCCCAGTAAACTCGCCGGATTTCTTCAGTTAAGGATTGGGAAATTCTCCTCCAAGCTCACTGGTGGTGTTTAAATCATCAGAGGGGGAGAAGAATGGAAGAAACTGCCATGGCCATCATGGCCATTAAAGGCTTGTTTCGGCCATGATGGTAGAGGCTGTAACTGCCCCTTGACAGCCAGGAAAACGGCTGGAAACTCCTCCCCTTCACTGGAGGAGATGAATGCTGCCATCAATGGGGACCATTGGCCTTTCCTTGGCCAATCTCCTCCTTCAACTCTCTTCCCCCTTTTCTCTCTCCTCCATTAGTGTGGGATGAAGCTTTCTCTCTCTTTCCTAGTCACCAAAACTGACCATGCTGACTCCCCAGCCTATTGGCAGCCCTTTCCACCCATAATATTTCATTATGTTGTGGTTAACTTAAAAGGAAAAAGGGGTTGAGCTTGGGTTGACTCATTTAGGTTAATTTGACCTAACACTAGAATACAGTTGACCTTGGTCAACATGACCATTGAGTTGACCCCAATGGGTCCTTGGTGACCTATTGGACTCCCTTAAGGTCTAGGAAGACTTATGTAGGGTTACCCTGCACTTTGGAGGTCACATACCCTTAGTAAGGGTACTTTGACCAGATTAGGAGCTTGAGTTGACTTGGGTCAACCTGGCCTCTAGGGCTGACCCCAATGTGTCCTTAGTGACCCATTGACCTCACTTTAGGGTTAGGAGGGCATAGGTGGGGTCCTCTAGGCTAGGAGTAGGTCAATTGACCCTAAGTAGGCTAGTTTGACCCATTTAGGGCTAGGGTTGACCTTGGTCAATTGAGCCTCTTTGTTTGACCCCAATGGGTCCTTATGGCTCTAATGGGCCTCCCAAGGTATTAGGGGTGTTGTGGTAGGGTCTTAGGGTCAAGGTGTAGCCCATGGTCATCCTAAACCATGGTTCAGAGTTCTACTATTTGCAGACCATGGTGATCCCCCACCTTTCTGTCCCCTATCTCTTGACTCATTACTGGCTTCCCAGGGTTTGTCATGACCTAGTCATGGCCAAAACCTCTCTTAGGGGTCTAGTTGGAAATGGGATGTTACAGGGTGCATGCATTGATTGCAACCGTAAGGAAGTTAAGTTGGGTCTGAACACTGATCGGGAGACTACTTTTGTGGGCATGAAGGGGTCGGGTAAGATTTTGATGTCGGCCCTTCAGGTGGTCAAGACAGTTCAGTCTGGGGCAGAGCTGTTTGTCACTCTAGTGCAGACTTCGACGCCTAAGCCAAGTCTTGACAGTATTCCAGTCGTGTCTGAGTATCCTGATGTGTTCCCAGATGATCTCCCAGGAGCCCCTCCTCAACGGGAGATTGATTTTACCATTGAGCTGGTACCGGGTGTCAAACCGGTATCACGCTCTCTGTATCGAATAGCGCCAAGAGAGATGACGGAATTGAAAGTGCAAATGCAGGAGTTGTTGGAGCAAGGTTATGTGCGTCCAAGTTCGTCGCCTTGGAGCGCACCAGTTCTCTTTGTTAAGAATAAAGATGGGAGCTTGCGGTTTTGTATTGATTATCGGGAATTGAATAAGCTTACGGAGAAGAACAAATATCCAATCCCCAGGATTGACGATGTATTTGATCAGTTGGTTGGTTCAACGGTATATTCGAAGTTAGATCTGAAATCCGGTTACTACCAGTTGAGGATAAGGGAGAGAGACATCCCAAAGACAGCATTCAGTACGCGGTTTGGGCATTACGAGTTCACGGTCATGCCGTTTGGGTTGACCAATGCGCCATCCATGTTCATGGATTTGATAAACAGGACGTTCAGAGAGTACCTGGATCGTTTCGTGATAGTATTTATCAATGATATCCTGGTGTACTCGCAGTGCAAGGAGGATCACTACAAATATCTACACATGGTGTTGGAGACGTTGAGGAGGAATCAGTTATATGCTAAGTTCTCCAAGTGTGAATTCTGGTTATCCTCGATAGTGTTCCTTGGTCATGTTGTCAGTGGAGAAGGGATAGCTGTGGATCCAGCGAAGATAGTGACAATACGGAGTGGCCTACTTTGAATACAGTGGCGGAAGTCCGGAGCTTTCTGGGGCTTGCCGGCTACTATAGGCGCTTTGTAGAGAACTTTTCACGGATAGCACTTCCACTCACGATGTTGACAAGGAAGGATCAAAAGTTTGTGTGGTCACTGGAGTGCGAGCAGGTTTTTGAAGAATTGAAGAGGCGGTTAACCACGACGCCTATTTTATGTTCGCCAAGTGAAACTGAAGGGTTCGAGATCTATAGTGATGCTTCGGGTAGTGGTTTGGGTTGTGTCCTGCTACAGCATGGGAGAGTGATAGCCTATGGTTCACGACAACTGAAGGCTCACGAGAGAAATTATCCGGTCCACGACTTAGAGTTAACGGCCGTGATATTTGCTCTACAGCTTTGGAGGAATTATCTGTACGTGTGAAGGTCGATATTTACACAGATCATAAGAGCTTGAAGTACCTGTTGGATCAAAAGGATCTGGACATGAGGCAGCGGAGGTGGATGGAGTTCTTAGGAGACTACACCTTCAAGATACATTATGTGCCTGGGAAGGGAAATGCAGTGGCGGATGCGTTGAGTCACAAGACTTTGGCGTAGGCCAACTGGTTATGGGTACATGATGAGAGATTGGTCCATGAGTTGGAGGCTTTGGAGATATCTTGCATCGACAAGCAGTCTAGTGCTGAGGCAAAACTATTTTGGACAAAGGTGCAGTGTGACCTAGCTGATAGAGTTCGACGGGTTTTGGTTCAGGATAACAGCATGAAGCAGATCTTGGATGAATCTTTGGATGGGTCAAATTCTCAGTTTGTTGTTGAAGATGGGTTGCTAAGGAAGGACAGCCGCCTATGCGTTCCTAGTGTGGATAATCTTCGGGAGGAATTGATGTATGAGGCTCATCATACCAAGTACACAATCCATTCGGGAAGCACGAAGATGTATAGAGACATGAAGAAGTTATTCTGGTGGCCAGAAGAAGGATGTAGCACTTTATGTGGCCAAGTGCCGTACTTGCGCATTGGTAAAGGCGGAATGCCAGAAGCCCGGAGGTTTCTTGAAGTCCTTACCTATCCCAGAATGGAAATTCGACGACATATCTATGGATTTTGTGCATGGTTTGCCGAAATCGCAGAAGGGAAACGACGTCATTTGAGTGGTCGTAGATAGGTTGACAAAGGTGACGCACTTTATCCCGGTCAGGAAGGAAGATTCGGTGGAAAAGTTAGCCAAACTCTATGTGGAGAATATTATATGATTGCATGGTGTGCCCCGCAGTATTATTAGTGACCGAGATGGACGCTTTACGTCGAAGGATTGGAGGTTGGTGCATAGTATGTTGGGAACTAAGCTGAGTTTCAGCACAGCCTTTCACCCGCAGACAGATGGTCAGACCGAGAGGGTCAACAAGACTATGGAGGACATGCTTCGCATATGCGTCCTAGATTTCAAAAAGCATTGGGAGGATCACCTGTATATGGTGGAGTTTGCGTACAACAACATCTTTCATGCGAGTATTGGAATGACGCCTTTCGAGGCCTTGTACGGGAGGAAGTGCCGTACGTCGTTGTCTTGGTAGGAGAAGGGCGAGTCGAAGCTTTACAAACGTCAAGCGCTGGAAGATGCCACCTCAGTGATACAAACAATTCAAGAACGGTTGAAGATCGCTCAGGACAGACAGTCAAAGTATTATAATGCCAAACATATGAATGTGGAGTTCAATGTTGGCGACTGAGTGTACTTAAAAATTAAGCCGTTCTAGGGTGTCTCGCGGGTTCGACGCTTGAAGAAGTTGAGTCCGAGATACCTTTGACCATTTGAAATCCTAGAGCGTGTTGGCGAGGCGGCATATAGATTGAAGCTGTCGGCGGAGTTGAGTGGGCTACATGACGTGTTCCACGTGTCGGTGTTGCGTAAGGCAGTGCGTAAGGCAGTTCAAGAGCCTTCGCAGATCATTGCGGACAAACAAGTACCGGTTGATTATGAGTTGACAACAAGGGTCAAGCCAGTACGTATTGAAGATGTTGCAGTCAAGCGACTCCGCAACAAGGAGGTCCGAATGGTTAAAGTCCGTTGGGATAATTGCGGACGTGTGGAGCTTTCATGGGAGCGAGAGCAAGCTATGTTGGAGGAATATCCCGAGTTATTCCACTCAGGTAACTTTTAGATTTGTGTATCTTTACTTAATTTCGAGACAAAATTCCTTAAGTGGGGGAGATTTGTAACGCCCCGAAAGTTGTAATTGAGTCGGTCGCGTAAAAAGGGTTTTTTGGTGCCTGTATAGGGTACATGACCTAGGACACGGGCGTGTCCAAGGCCGTGTCTGGCTGGTGATTTTTAGCAGTTTTCATCCCGAGAAGGACACGGCTAGGAACACCGCTAAATGACACGGGCGTGTCATTTGACACGGGCGTGTGCCTACCCGTGTCAGTACCCGTGTTCAGTTGGGTCGTGTCTGTTGGCGTGGCGGTTATTGGTAACACGCCCCCGGACACGGGCGTGTCGAGAGACCCGACACGGGCGTGTCAGGTGAGACACGAGTGTGTCTTTGCCCGTGTGTCTTTCCTTCGTTCGACGATCGTGCCTAGATCGAGGCACACGGCCTGGGACACGGCCGTGTGCCAAGCCGTGTTCAGCCCAGGTTTGGAGATTTTTGAGCGGATCTGAGCCGTTCGTTTTCTCTAAATAGGATCCAACAACCCAGATGGTTTACTGCTCTGTTAAGGCCGGGAATAGGGGAGTTAATCCTTCATTTCTCTCCAACCATTCTCTCTCTCAAGGAGTTGGAAAGAGGAGGAAGATGTAACGTCCCGATTCGCACTAGGCCCCATGCGAGTTTTGGGTCAGGAGGGCAGGCTTGAGTCCAGGGAAGTGGAGGAAAAAGGGCGGCACTTGTGGTCTGGAGAAGTTAGTCCAGAGCAAGTTACACGCCCTGGGTCATGGGTGTAACACCCCCTATCCGTCGCATAGCATATAGCAGTAGGTCCGGCCGGGGCCCGACGCCATATACCACAGACAGTCCGGGTGGTTACGTATGGAAACCATCCAACCAATCTCAACGTCCTACACAGCATTCTAGCGGAAGCAGTTTAAAAGAGTTGTAAACAAGAACCCAGCAACAAGCATGAATGTCCACTAATACCAAAAAGAATGTTATTACAAAATACCCAAAACAAGCCTTAAGGCCTTACAAAATGTTTCACTTGTGTGTTACATGATTTACAAACCATGGCACGCAGGCCGGTCATACATGAATAAAGTAATAAACATTTCCATTCGGGCCTTCGAGGGCCGGCTTCGCAAAAAGGGCTTTAGCCCGCTATTGACCGCTTGGTCCAGCTGCACCTGCAAACACCAAACCACCGCACGGTGGCAAAACAAGGCAACGGTCAGCAATGCTGACCAAATTATAACGATCCCGCCCCCAACTCGGGGCGGCGATGCTCCTTCCCTGCATTTCATTAGCATAAGCGAGCAATATATATAGCCATAGCCATTTCATCACAGGCGTTGGCTCGCACGGCCACACGCCCCGTGCACTCAGGGCACATTCTCAGTGAACCGGTCGACGTCACGTCAATTAAAGCCATTGACATTCCGGACTCACCACCGCCACTTAGACGGCCATTCCTATGAGCAATTTGCCTTCTTGGCATGGGTCACGTCAATTAAAGCCATAGACCGCCGAAGACTCACATCTATGCCAACAGCGAGTGTCATGTAACTTTAGGTCTCTCTAACCCGAACGACATAGAGCGGGTACGGTTCCATCTAACCCGTGCTCACATCGCAACGACAATTTAAGCCATTTGCGCGGGTCAAACTTCCACCGAGTCCCATTCTAACACAAGTCACATAACCCCGTTATGTTCAAGTTGCATCTCAGGCCACCAAGTTGGCAAGATCTCGTATCCGCCCAGTTTTCCGGGTGCACCTTTGGGTTAGTCCCCAAGGCTCCCTGCTGCAATCTACCGCGTAGAAAACCCGAAAAACAACCAATAGTACGGAGTCTTCTCCGGCCGTATGCAATGCAACATCACCGATCCAGACCAACATGTCCGGGTAGGCTTCACACATCATGCCTATGTCCGTTCTCGCATACGAACTCTAAACAACGGGGACTTCACATATCTACCCGAAGGAACGCCTCCAACTCTCCGCAAACTCGCGAGAGCGGGCTTCCTATGCTAAGAAAGAGAGTGACTCATGCTCAAGATGAGGATCGTTATCCTTGCGTTCCTCTTTGGCGCCATTGAAAAGTAATCGGATGGGAATCACCGCACTTGCGTTGCCTCCGTGGATCCGGGGTCGGCTTGCGATTCGGAGCTCCGAAGCTCCTCCAACGGCGGATCTAGCTCTTCTTCTCCTTGCCTTAGCTCTCCTCTCTCCAAGGATTTAGAAAGAGAACAAGTGAAGAAAGTGAGGATTTCTAAGTCAACTCACGGGTATATCCTCTCAGGAACAACCCCCAGCCGTTGGATCTCAACTAAGGAAACGAACGGCTTTGATTCGGGGCTGAAATGCCCAATCTGGACCGAACAAGGCCTGGCACACGCCCGTGTCCAGGGCCGTGTGCCTCATTCGCCGTCAAAATCGAATCACCTGGAACCTCACACGAGTATCGAACACGCCCGTGTTCGAGCTGACACGCCCGTGTTCCACTTGACACGGTCGTGTAACCGGCCGTGTACTCCATGATTTTTCCCCGTTTTCAACCTGAGCACTGCACGGGTTCTAGGACACGCCCGTGTCCTTGCCCGTGTCACCTTGACACGCCTGGGCTCCAGGCCGTGTACACGGTCTCGACACTTCGCGGCTAAGTGTCGACACGGGTCGACACGCCCTGCGACACGCCCGTGTCGCAGGCCGTGTGCCATGTCTCGACACATTGTCGACACCAAGGTGTCGACTTTGCGGGACGAGTGTCGACACGGGTTGACATGCCCTGCGACACGCCCGTGTCGCAGGCCGTGTGCCATGTCTCGACACAACGTCAAAGCACTGTGTCGACCGGCTAAGTGTCGACACGGGTCGACACGCCCTGCGACACGCCCGTGTCGCAGGCCGTGTGCCCAGTCTCGACATAATGTCGAGACCAAAGTGTCGACTTCGCGCCTTAGTGTCGACACAGGCTTGACACGCCCTGGGACACGCCCGTGTCCCAGGCCGTGTGCCTGCAGCCAGAACTCAAACTGGCCCAAAACATCCCCCTTTGCTCCTTTGAGTTTCGGGGCGTTACAACTCTACCCCTCTTAAAAGAATTTCGCCCACGAAATTACATAAAGGGAAAAACATGTACAAAACCAAAATTTGTACCTGAGCGGAACAACTCCGGATACTCGTCAAGCATCGTCTGCTCTCGCTCCCAAGAGAGCTCCTCACGACCGCAATTGTCCCACCGGACCTTGACCATCCTGATCTCTTTATTGCGTAGCCGCTTGACCTCCGAGTCCTCAATCCGCACGGGCTTGACTTTTGTCGTTAGCCCACTATCCACCGGCACTTGATCGACCGCGATCACTTGCGTAGGCTCTTGCACCACCTTCCGAAGCACCGAAATATGGAATACATCGTGTAAACCACTAAGCTCCACTGAAAGCTTCAACCGATAGGCTGCTTCCCCAACTCGCTCCAGAACCTCGAACGGTCCAAGGTACCTCGGGCTTAGCTTTTTCAATCGCCGCACCCGCGAGACACCCTTGAACGGCTTGATCTTCAAGTATACATAATCGCCTACATCGAACTCCACGTTCCTGTGCTTGGCATTATAGTACTTTGCTTGCCGGTCCTGAGCAATAAGCAACCTCTCCCGAATGGTCCTCACCAAAGAAGTAGCATCCTCCACTTCTGATCGCTTATACAACTTTGACTCGCCCATTTCTAACCAAGACAACGACGTGCGACATCTTCTACCATATAGGACCTCGAAGGGCGCCATCTGAATACTCGCTTGGTAGCTGTTGTTGTATGCGAACTCTACCAAATAAAGGTGGTCCTCCCATTGCTTTCCAAAATCCAAGACACACATGCGGAGCATGTCTTCCATCGTTCTATTGACCCTCTCGGTCTGCCCATCCGTTTGTGGATGGAAGGCTGTGCTGAATTTCAGCTTTGTTCCCAACATTTGCTGCACAAGCCTCCAATCATTAGACGTGAACCGCCCATCTCGGTCACTCACGATGCTGCGGGGCACACCATGAAGCCGCAATATGTTATCCACATAAAGCTTTGCCAACTTCTCCACCGGATCATCCTTCCTATGCGGAATAAAATGCGACACCTTCGTTAATCGATCGACCACCACCCAAATGACGTTGTTCCCCTTTTGCGACCTTGGCAAACCGTGTACAAAGTCCATAGAGATGTCGTCGAATTTCCACTCCGGAATAGGCAATGACTTAAGAAATCCTCCCGGGTTTTGGCACTCCGCCTTTACCAAGGCGCAAGTTTGGCACTTTGCTACGTATAGCGCCACATCCTTCTTTAAGCCCGGCCACCAAAACAGTTTCTTTATATCGCGGTACATCTTTGTGCTCCCCGGGTGAATCGAGTACTTGGTATGGTGTGCCTCGTACAACAACTCCACCCGTAAATTGCCCACACTTGGGACGCACAAACGACCGTCTTTCCACAGCAATCCGTCCTCCACGACGAATTGGGAATTTGACCCATCCAGAGCCTCTATCATGAACTGCTTCATATGAGCATCCATGTCCAAAGCCTGCCGAATCCGATCAGCCAGGTCATATTGGACTTCAGTCCAATTCAGCACTGCTTCAGCACTAAATTGTCTATCCACACAAACAATCTCCAACGCCTCCAACTCCTGCACCAACCGCTCATCATGCACCGATAGCCAATTGGCTTGAGCTGGGGCTCGGCGACTCAATGCGTCCGCAACCGCATTCCCTTTGCCAGGCACGTAGTGGATCTTGAATGTATAGTCCCCCAGGAACTCCATCCACCTACGCTGCCGCATATTCAGATCCTTCTGATCTATAAGATACTTCAGGCTCTTGTGATCGGTGTAGATATCAATCTTCACACCGTACAAATAGTGTCTCCACAGCTTCAAGGCAAAAATCACGGCCGCCAACTCCAAGTCGACCGGATAATTCCTCTCGTGCACTTTTAGCTGTCTCGAGCCATAAGCTATCACGCTTCCGTACTGCAGTAGCACACAACCCAAACAGCTGCCCGAAGCATCGCTATATATCTCATAGCCTTCGGTTCCACATGGCGAACTCAGCACAGGCGCCGTGGTCAACCGACACTTCAATTCCTCAAAAGCTCGCGCGCACTCCGGCGTCCAAACGAACTTATGCTCCTTCCTCGTCAAAGTGGTGAGAGGCAACGCTATCCGCGAGAAGTTCTCTACGAAGCGCCTATAATAGCCGGCAAGCCCCAAAAAGCTCCGGACTTCTGCTACCGTAGTAAGCTCAGGCCACTCCCGTATCGCAACAATCTTTGCCGGATCCACAGCAATACCCTCTCCACTCACTATATGCCCGAGGAACGCCACTGAGGATAGCCAAAACTCGCACTTCGAGAACTTGGCATACAACTGATTTCTCCTGAGTGTCTCCAACACCAAATGGAGATGCTTGAAGTGATCCTCCTCACTTTGCGAGTATACCAAAATATCGTCGATGAAGACAATCACGAAATGGTCCAAGTACTCCCTGAACGTCCTGTTCATCAAATCCATGAACACCGACGGCGCATTAGTCAGCCCAAACGGCATGACCGTAAACTCATAATGCCCGTATCTCGTACTGAACGATGTCTTCGGGATATCACTCTCCCTTATCCGCAGCTGATAGTACCCAGCCTTGAGATTCAACTTCGAGTACACCGTCGACCCGACTAACTGATCGAAGAGATCATCAATCCGGGGGATCGGGTACTTGTTCTTCTCCGTCAGCTTGTTTAGCTCCCGATAATCAATACATAACCTCAAGCTTCCGTCCTTCTTCTTAACAAAGAGGACCGGTGCGCTCCAAGGCGAAGAACTCGGGCGCACATACCCTTGCTCCAACAACTCTTGCAGTTGAACTTTCAGCTCCGCCATTTCCTTAGGCGCTAGCCGATACGGAGATCGTGACACAGGATTTGCACCTGGCACTAGCTCGATAGTAAAATCTATCTCCCGTTGAGGCGGGGCTCCAGGAAGATCTGCGGGGAACACATCAGGGTATTCCGATACCACTGAAATGCAATCCAATGCGGGCTTCGGCTTTGCAACCTCCACTAGTGTAAAGAACAGTTCTGCTCCGGCACGAACCGCCTTCACCACCTGAAGAGCAGACATCAACGTCTTGCTCGACCCCTTTAAGCCTGTAAAAGTCGTCTCACGACTTGCACCCAGCTTGACTTCCTTGCTACTGCAATCTATATGGGTCTGCTGCTCCGAGAGCCAGTCCATGCCAAATATGACGTCGAACTCCACCAACGGAAGTAAAGACGCCCGCAGGTCAAACTCCTGCTCTCCAATACGAATCTTAACATCGCAGATCCTATCCGCTCGCATCGAACACCCATTTGGAACAACACATCCAACTTATCCTTCGCCATCGAAGAAGGGACTCCGATGCGTAATATAAATCCTTCGGACAAGAAGGAGTGTGAAGCTCCCGTATCAAAGAGTGCTCGTGCCGGATTTTCACAAATCAACACAAATCCTAAACAAGTAGTGGTAAGGTAACATGTGCATAACAAGCATATAAAATTGACTTGCTATAAATTAAACCGTACCTGTCACCACATCAGCTTGTTTAATGGCCTCCTGTTGGCCAAGATTATAACCCTTGGTTGGGCCGGAGCATAGTGGGATGCGGTCGACTCCACCGCCTTTCCCTTCTCTTCATAGTAGCTCCTGGCTTCCTCTCGGACTTAGGACGTCCGCTCCAACAATCACGGGCGAAATGCCCCGTCTTTCCACATGTAAAACACGCACCCGGGGTCCGACCCGTAGTCGCCCCAGAAGCGCCAGAAGGAGCTGGACCCGAAGTCCTATGCTTCTTGAAAGCCCTCCGATAGCCGGACTTTGAAGTAGTCGGCACTTTAAACTCAGATTTTCTATCAACCAAGCCTTTCTTCGCTTGCACATTCTTCATGTCCTTCTCCAAGGACCGGGCAGTATTGACCAAGGTTAAGAAACCCTGCGTCATTGGCCCCGACAGTAATAGTCTCAACTCATCCCTCAAGCCTTCATAGAAGCGATTAGTCTTGCGCTCCTCATCCATGATGGTGGAGCTAGCATATCGACTCAGACGAGTAAACTCGTGGAGATATTCATCCACACTCCTCTCACCCTGTACCAACTTCAGGAACTCATTCTCCATTGAAATCCTCTGAGTAGAAGGGAGGTATCTTGCTAAGAACAATCCCGAGAACTCTTCCATCGGAACGTCTATCAGTTGTCTACCTCTCAGATGATGCAGCTCCAATCCTTCCCACCACATCCTCGCTTCACCGTCCAGCAGGAACGTAGCGATGGTGGTCATTTGCCACTCCTCCGTCTCCGTTGCTGTCATGACTCTCTTTACCCTGGAGAGCCAGTCTTCAGCCTGAGATGGGGTTCCCAACCCCGAGAATAACGGAGGGTTAAAGCTCATTACATGCTTCAACTGCCTCTCAGTTGCCCTCCTTGGCACTATTGGTTCCACAACCACTTGCTCCACTCTCCTCGGCTCAGCCTCTTGAAGAGGTACTTGCTCCATCACAGGAGCGGGCTGCTGCGCTTGCCTTCCAGGCTGCGCATTGATCACGGCCAACACCGCTTCAGCCACCAATCGTATATTTTCAGCCGACAGAGGTGTTGCAGGAGCAACATCCGGTGCACTACTAGCCTCAGAAACTCGGCGTTCTGACGGCCCAACACCACTTCTGGTCACCTATAGTGGTACAAAACACCGTTAAGCGACCAAATAAATTGCAAACAGCAATTATAGGAACACGCAGGTTCCTCAAACACGAGTATTTTCATTCCTAAGTGGACATTCATGGGTTCTTTTACCATTATAACGATGACGCACACAATGTGCTCACCACCCCTTAAAAAGAATTCGCCCACGAATTCAGTTTAAGCCCGACCAAAACCAGTAGTCTGATACCAAATTGTAACACCCCCTATCCGTCGCATAGCATATAGCAGTAGGTCTGGCCGGGGCCCGACGCCATATACCACAGACAGACCGGGTGGTTACTTATGGAAACCATCCAACCAATCTCAACGTCCTACACAGAGCATTCTAGCGGAAGCAGTTTAAAAAGTTGTAAACAAGAACCCAGCAATAAGCATGAATGTCCACTAATACCAAAAGGAATGTTATTACAAAATACCCAAAACAAGCCTTAAGGCCTTACAAAATGTTTCACTTGTCTGTTACATGATTTACAAACCACGGCACGCAGGCCGGTCATACATGAATAAAGCAATAAACATTTCCATTGGGCCTTCGAGGGCCGGCTTCGCAAAAAGGGCTTTAGCCCGCTATTGACCGCTTGGTCCAGCTGCACCTGCAAGCAACAAACCACCGCACGGTGGCAAAACAAGGCAACGGTCAGCAATGCTGACCAAATTATAACGATCCCGCCCCCAACTCGGGGCGGCGATGCTCCTTCCCTGCATTTCATTAGCATAAGCGAGCAATATATATAGCCATAGCCATTTCATCACAGACGTTGGCTCGCACGGCCACACGCCCCGTGCACTCAGGGCACATTCTCGGTGAACCGGTCGATGTCACGTCAATTAAAGCCATTGACATTCCGGACTCACCATCGCCACTTAGACGACCATTCCTATGAGCAATTTGTCTTCTTGGCATGGGTCACGTCAATTAAGCCATAGACCGCCGAAGACTCACATCTATGCCAACGGCGAGTGCCATGTAACTTTAGGTCTCTCTAACCCGAACGACATAGAGCGGGTACGGTTCCATCTAACCCGTGCTCACATCGCAACGACAATTTAAGCCATTTGCGCGGGTCAAACTTCCACCGAGTCCCATTCTAACACAAGTCACATAACCCCGTTATGTTCAAGTTGGCTCTCAGGCCACCAAGTTGGCAAGATCTCGTATCCGCCCAGTTTTCCGGGTGCACCTTTGGGTTAGTCCCCAAGGCTCCCTGCTGCAATCTACCGCGTAGAAAACCCGAAAAACAACCAATAGCACGGAGTCTTCTCCGGCCTTATGCAATGCAACATCACCGATCCAGACCAACATGTCCGGGTAGGCTTCACACATCATGCCTATGTCCGTTCTCGCATACGGACTCTAAACAACGGGGACTTCACATATCTACCCGAAGGAACGCCTCCAACTCTCCGCAAACTCGCGAGAGCGGGCTTCCTATGCTAAGAAAGAGAGCGACTCATGCTCAAGATGAGGATCGTTACCCTTGCGTTCCTCTTTGGCGCCATTGAAAAGTAATCGGATGGAAATCACCGCACTTGCGTTGCCTCCGTGGATCCGGAGTCGGCTTGCGATTCGGAGCTCCGAAGCTCCTCCAATGGCGGATCTAGCTCTTCTTCTCCTTGCCTTAGCTCTCCTCTCTCCAAGGATTTAGAAAGAGAACAAGTGAAGAAAAGTGAGGATTTCTAAGTCAACTCACGGGTATATCCTTCAGGAACAACCCCCAGCCGTTGGATCTCAACCTAAGGAAACGAACGGCTTTGATTCGGGGCTGAAATGCCCAATCTGGACCGAACACGGCCTGGCACACGCCCGTGTCCAGGGCCGTGTGCCTCATTCGCCGTCAAAATCGAATCACCTGGAACCTCACACGGGTATCGAACACGCCCGTGTTCGAGCTGACACGCCCGTGTTCCACTGACACGGCCGTGTAACCGGCCGTGTACCCCATGATTTTTCCCCGTTTATACCCGAGCACTGCACGGGTTCTAGGACACGCCCGTGTCCTTGCCCGTGTCACCTTGACACGCCTGGGCTCCAGGCCGTGTACACGGTCTCGACACTTCGCGGCTAAGTGTCGACACGGGTCGACACGCCCTGCGACACGCCCGTGTCGCAGGCCGTGTGCCATGTCTCGACACATTGTCGACACCAAGGTGTCGACTTCGCGGGACGAGTGTCGACACGGGTTGACACGCCCTGCGACACGCCCGTGTCGCAGGCCGTGTGCCATGTCTCGACACAACGTCAAAGCACTGTGTCGACCGGCTAAGTGTCGACACGGGTCGACACGCCCTGCGACACGCCCGTGTCGCAGGCCGTGTGCCCAGTCTCGACACAATGTCGAGACCAAAGTGTCGACTTCGCGCCTTAGTGTCGACACAGGCTTGACACGCCCTGGGACACGCCCGTGTCCCAGGCCGTGTGCCTGCAGCCAGAACTCAAACTGGCCCAAAACATCCCCATTTGCTCCTTTGAGTTTCGGGGCGTTACAACGGGCGTGACCCAGGGGCGTGACTAAGGTACTCGGGTAACTGACACGGTTACTCGAGTAGTTTTCAAAGTACTCGAGTAAATTGGTTGACACGCCCTGGGTCACGGGCGTGACCCAGGGGCGTGACTAAGGTACTAGAGTAACTGAAACGATTACTCGAGTAGTTTTCAAATAACTCGAGTAATTGTGGTTACACGCCCTGGGTCACGGGCGTGACCAAGGGGCGTGACTAAGGTACTCGAGTAACTGAAACATTACTCGAGTAGTTTTCAAATAACTCGAGTAAATGGGGTTACACGCCCTGGGTCACGGGCGTGACCCAGGGGCGTGACTTAAGATACTCGAGTAAGTGATTAAGTACTCGAGTAGGTGGATGGTTCTCAAGTGAAGGGGTGACACGCCCCCGTCATGGGTGTGACCCAGGGGCGTGCCTAAGGTACTCGAGTAACTGAAACGATTACTCGAGTAGTTTTCAAAGTACTCGAGTAAATTGGTTGACACGCCCTGGGTCACGGGCGTGACCCAGGGGCGTGTCTAAGGTACTCGAGTAACTGAAACGATTACTCGAGTAGTTTTCAAATAACTCGAGTAAATTGGGTTACACGCCTTGGGTCACGGGCGTGACCCAGGGGCGTGACTTAAGATACTTGAGTAAGTGCTTAAGTACTCGAGTAGGTGGATGGTTCTCGAGTGAAGGGGTGACACGCCCCCGGTCATGGGTATGACCATGGGCGTGACCATGTGCGTGACCGGGGCGTATTCTCCGTTCGACGATTTTAATTGAGTTCGACGAATCACGATCAACGATAGACGTCACGCCCGGTGTCACGGCCATGACTATGGGCGTGACCAGGGCGTGTTCGTCGTGTCGAGTTTTGAATCGGCATTGTAACCGCCTGAAACGCTTCACTTGAGCGGGACATGGGTAAGGACACAGGTGTGTCCCTACCCGTGTCACATTATATATATAAGGAGCGGTGGAAAACCCTAGCCATTTCACTCTTCTTCCCAGCCGTATTTTTCTGAGAGAAGTCTTGTGAGGAAAGGGAGTTTGCTGGAGGAAGATCTAGGGAAGGAGATCCGCCATCGCCGTAAAAGAGAGGATGCCGCCGCGAAGAATCACAAGGTCTATGGCCGGAAATGGAACCGCTGGAAATGAGGTGAGTTTCCTACCCTCTCCATTAGTGCTAGATCTATAGTTATTTTCCTAGGAGAGACATCGGCTCAAGAGAGTCTTGATGGAGAGAAGAAGTCTTCTAGGTTTGTCCATGCTAGAACTTGTGTTCTAGGCCTTGGATTTCTTCAACCACTCTCTCCTTCTATGTGATGATGGGGGATGGTTTCGTGAAGAGTATTGGCCTTTTGAGGTTGAATAAGGGTGGAGGAAATTCTTGAATGATTTGGGAAGATCGCCTTGGGGAGGAAGATGAACCGATGTCGTTCATTCCGCCTTAGGATGCGTGCATAGTTTATATTCTGCGCGCAGCGAACTTCGTGGCTATTTTTAGGTGTGATACGGCCAGATCGGGGCTTTCGGCTAAACACGAAAGTCGAAGCCCTTGAAACTCTTTCCAACGAATGGTTGCACGACTTCAGGAGAAGTCTGTAGCCACGGGAAAGCCTAAACGAATATGGTGCTCAATAAATCCTGCATGCAGAAATTGTGTTCCGTACGCAACGGACTTCAAACCCGATTTCAAGTAGGATAATTTAAAAACTGGGTTGAGTTCTGAATACGAAAGTTGTGGGACACGGAAAGACCTTTCCATCGTGGGTTACACGTCTTCACCGGATTCCTGTAGCTTCGGGAATCTCCGGTCGAAGTTGCTGACCAGATAATTCCTGCACATAAAACTTGGGTTTATAACATTTGGATTTGGATTCGATGAAGCTATTATCGCAGGTAATCTTGAGGCTTGAATAAACGCTTATGAATAATTAATTCAGTCGCATAAATGATGAATATTATTAATCGGATTCCATGTGATCGAATTGTAAGATAGTATACTTGAATGATTTGACTTGTTCGAGGTTAGTAGATTTTTATACATGTGCATCTTGATATATTATGTTGAAATCACTTGATATGACATATAGAAGGATAAACCATGGCCATGTGAGTGTTGAATAGTGGATTGAATTTGGTAGCCCAATACTTAGAGCGCCGCCTTCCTAGGGGTAGTATTGTGGAAGTTTGTAAGTGCGGTGTTGACCGCCACTTATTTTGGTTGTGTTGAGATAAGGTATGGATGGATGGTTGGGCTGTGTCCTCGTGCTTACTTCCGAGGCCACTTCCATGTTGTGTTGATGTGGTATTTGCATGTGGTGTGAGTCGACACGCGGTGTCGTAATCCTGGGTTAAGGATAGTGTGGCAGGTCTACGGACTTGCCAGTCGTCACACCGACGGGAGTCGACAGTTAGACTTTGGGCGGTTAGGCTTGGTCCTCGGTGTTCACGTCCCGGGGCTCCTTCCGTGCCAGGTGAACGGTTGGGCTTGGTCCTCGTGCTCACTCTGAGGCTCCTTTCGAGTCACACAAGGTCAGTTCGGGGCTTGGTCCTCGGTGCACATCTACCCGAGGCTCCCGCTGGGCCATAGTACGCATGGGCTCCGCTGTTGTGTTCTTAGCGTTGAGGCGTACGGAGGCCTAGGTGAAGTAGTGTGGATACCCGCCTAGTAGTGGAGACGCCCGCTCTACTGTCACCTCTTGGCCACGGCGGCTGATGCCTGAGAGGTTAGCTACCTGCTCGAAAGTGGGAAATAAAGGTCTATGTCGACATAGCGGTTGCATGGGTGTGCATGGGTGAGTCATTGCATAGCATACATGGCATATCATAACATTGCACAACAAGATCCTCACCATATAAGTTTGTATGAGCACTCTTATATGATGAGTTACTTTATGCAAACTGATCCTTAACTTATAAGCTTGTATGGGCACCTTATAAGTTAAGTTACTTTCCTGCTGTAGATTATCTTACACCTGTTATTATACATTGATGGCTCTTGTAGAATTGTTAGTTTATATATTGATAGCTTTGTAGAACTGCTAGTTATACATTGATACTCATGTACCTTGTCACATGTTTGTACTTTATACTTATTATATATATAATGTACTCTTGTTCTCTTTCTCCACTCGGTGCCGAGGAGTCGCCGGGGGAGCAGATGTGAGACCACTTAGTCGTTTTGACTAACGTTGCTACGTCTTCCTTTAGGAGGTCATGCCACAGGTAGAGCAGCCGCAGACTACGCAGCAGGACAGCCAGGCCACGACGACAGGGCCTGAAGTGACGGTGCCGTCGATACCATCGGTTACTGATGAGAGTATTTTGATTACTCGATGTAGCTCGTTTGGGCAATGATTAGCTGTACTCTGATATATTGTAGAAGCATGTTTAGCTTCTCCTTATTGATGTATTTGGACATTATGTGCTTAGTGTGGATTTTGACTTCTCTTGCTTATTTATTTGGTTGGGTTGGCATGATATAATGATATTCTTGTAGCCGGCGGAATAGGCGGCTTGTGGTACATGTTAGTCTGTGTGCTAATGCTACCGCAAGGCGGCTGTTCTGGGCATAAGACTCCCCCTTCATGCCGTGTTTTGGGATCCGGGGAGAGGGGTCGTACAAATGGTATCAGTTTGCCCCGATCCTCAACTAAGGAAGTCATTCAACAATGGTGCCACCCCGTTCAATTAGTCAGCTTGGGGACAAACTGACTTAGCGAAAGCAGTGGTGTGCTCATATGTAATTCACATTAAGTTTGTCTAACTTTGACCTTAAGTTCAGCCAACTTGACCACAAATTTGTCGTGTACGTGTAGGTTCCACTGCATGTCGAGCCGATGGGAGGTGCTCCTACCCCTCCCATACCCACTCAGTTCCAACAGTCTGAGTTGGGGCAGACACTCACCGCCATTCTTGATGCTTTTAAGGCGCAACAGCCTCCGGTGCAACAACAGGCCCTGGGCTCTAACTGGCTGAGCACCTTCCGAGCTCTCTCCCCTCCGTCTATCGTGGGACAGAGTCAGTCGTATGTATGGAGGAATGGCTCGACACAGTAGAAGAGCTATTGGGTGGTATCCGTTGCCCAGCCAACATGGCCGTGTCACTGGCAGTGTCCGTCTTGGAGTTACATGCTAAGAGGTGGTGGAAGTCCCTTATGGGCTCTACCTTCCATGGCCGAGTCTACACAGAGATAAGTTGGAGCGAATTTTCGGGGGTTTTCTTGGAGCACTTCATTCCTACTTCGACCCGAGATGAGCTTGAGCAGAGGTTTGTACTACTGAAGCAAGGATCAAACTCAGTTACGGAATTCCAAACTCAGTTACTTCATTCCTACTTCGGCCCAATGCTTAGTGTGGATTTGCGAACTCTTATGAGTTGGACGATAGAGGTTATGCCAAACGTTTCTACAAAGGATTGTGCGACCCCCTAAGGCAATCCCTTTTGTTTATAGCGGATGGAAGTTTGGTGGAGATTATTGATATGGCAAAGAGGTTGGAGGCGGATCACTTGAGTAGTGGCAAGAGGCCTGCAGAAGGCGTTATGGAGGCCGGTTCGAGTAATAGGAGGAGACAGGATCGTAGAGGAGGAGGGGGATACCAGAGGGGTAGAGTGTGTTTTCCACCGAAACTATAGAGTAGAGCACCCAGCCCAGCAGCCGGCCGCGCAGCCTCCACCACCATAGCCTCAGTAATTCCGACAACCTGAGGGATGTCGTGGGTTGACGTGTTTCGAGTGCAATCAACCGGGCCACATTAGACGCTACTGCCCACAGCTGTATGGGAACGTCCCTCCTGCGCTCCCTCCTACTCTCCCTCCCGCTCTCCCTCCAGCATCCCCAAGAGGTCGGGGATATATGCGTTGTTGAGGACGAGGACCGCCAAGA